>VZRS01013287.1:143165-226547 GCA_013398055.1 Ifrita kowaldi | reverse complement strand
CGGCCGCGGGCCAATCCGCCGCGGGGGAGCCTGGGCGGGGTTGCGCACAGCCAATCAGACGGTGCGGGGGGCGGGGCCGCCGGTGAAAATCCCTTTTGTTCGCGGCGGAGAGAGCGGGCGGCCGTGATTGGCGCGTCACTTCCGGCGGGGGCGGGGCCGCGGGCACCGCCCGAACCATCGCCGCCGGCCCGCGCTCTGTCCCGGGCGGGTCCCGATCGCGATCCCGGTCCCGATCCCGATCCCGATCCCGATCCCGATCCCGGTCCCGGTCCCGGTCCCGATCCCGATCACCATCCCGATCCCAGGGCCGGGGCCCGTCCCACCGGCGGGAAGGGCTGTGCGAACCCAGGACAGGCACAGGGGCCGTGCCTCCCACCGGCCCAGGCCGGCCTGGAGGAGGCTCGGGGCAGGTGAATCGCCGTGGTGGCCGTGGCAGAGCAGCGCCCTCAAACGCGCTCACGGTGCCCGTGGCAGAACAGTGCCCCTCGCAGGGGTTCTGAGCCCTGACCCCTCGTGATTCCCGGACAGTCCCTCTCCCCTGACACCTGCAGGTCCTGCTCACCTCGTGGCACCTGAGCTTGGCCTCACTCTGCCGACGGATGGTTTGCCCGAGGGTGTTTTTATAATATCTCTGTTTCCTTTGTGCAGCAGTCTTCGGACAGCGCTGCTTTGCAGCGTGACTCCCCGGCAGTGACTCACCTGGGCAGGCCCTCGGCGTGGGCACAGCCCTCACTGCCGGGCACAACTTCCCTCCGATGGGCTTTCGCAGGTGCTGAGCGACTCTTCTGCGGGGAGCTGCTGTGGGAAAATCAGCATTTCGATTTATTTACCTGCTGTCAGATGAGGAAAGAGCCCTGGATACGCTGGAGATGGTTGCTGCACGGAATGTCGCCCGTGGATGCCTCAGCCATGGGGTCACCGACACTGTTGAGGGCAGCAGGTTTTTTGCTGTCAGAGCTGCTTACCCAGCACTCTGCTAAGCCGGCGGGGCAGCAGGAATGGGAACGAACCCTTTCTGTGCAGAACATGGCCAATCATTCCGCCTCTGAGCCTCCCATGAGATGTGCTCAGCATTGCTAACACGCTGATTCTGCAGAGCTGAAAAGTTTTTAATGGCTTTTCCCACTGTTGGGAGCACCTTAAACTGCACCAGAGGAGGTTTAGTTTTAACATTAGAAAGAGATTCTTCACAGAAAGTGTAAATACCCATTGACATGGGCTGCCCAGGGAGGTGGTGGAGTTGCTGTCCCTGGAGGTGTTTAAGGAAAGACTGGACATGGCACTCAGTGCTCTGGTCTGGTTGTCACCATTTGGTCACAGGTTGGACTCAATGATCTCAGAGGTCTTTTCCAGCCTGATTTTGTGATTCCGTGCGTGTGACTGTGGGGCAGCGCTGGGATCATGTGGAGCTGCAGCACAGGACCTGTGACACGTGAAATGAAACCAGCAGTGTCCGAATCCACTGCAAAAAGGTGTCACATGGTGGGTGACACAGTGACACGGTGTCACTACACAGCGACAATGCCACCTCTAACCATCAGTCTCCTGTCTAGTACGTTCAGAAGATGGTTTTGTCTAGACAGGGTTGTCTGAGTGTTATTTCCCAGCCTTGATAAGTACTGGAAGTTTTGCAGCGCCTCTGGTCATGAAGACTCAGAGGCCAGGAGGGAAAAAAACCACATGGATTGCCTCTCCTGAGCTGTGCCAGGCTGGAAGTGTCCCTGTGGCATTGCCAAACAGCTGCTATATTAAAATGTCTAATTGTGATTATCCCATGCTTCTCCTGTCTCTGCTTTTCACCTGTTGTCTCTTCTTTAAACCTTGAAATAAAGTTTTAGGGCACACATCCCTTAATGACGCATATGAAAAACGGTGTCAGCTCATATCACAGGCTTATCTTTACTTCCTACACACCATTTTCACCCCCACCAGGGCATGGGGGTGAAGCCCTTGGCAGAGCAGGGATGGGCTGGAGAGGGTTTCGGAGGAGAGGGATGCTCTCCGAAGGCTGGGTATATCCAGGGGAGGAGGTGGTTGCTGGCACAGGGAGATGGGCTGTCTGCAGAAGGGCTGCTCACTCTGAGCTCACCCTGTCTGCGGCTGGGGAAAAGGGGAAGGGGGTTCGTGGAGTGCCACAAATGAAGGAAGTTTGGGGAAAAAAAAGCTGACTTAACTCACCACATCCTGCGAGCGCAGGACGTGCAGCCTGCCACGGGGATCTGTAAGCTGGCATAGCATCTCATCTTCCTGGAAAAAATGGGCTTTAGGGGGAAAAGTGGGTAGGGACAGATATCCACACGGAGTGGTGACGGTCAGCGGGGGAGTCATCGCTGCCGTGTGTACCCATTCCCAGAACATTCCCGTTCCCAGAACATTCCCGTTCCCACAACACACGGACAGTCCCCACCACCTGCATTCCGCGTTGGCTGTGAGGGCTCAGGCGCGGTCTGCAGTCCCGGGCAGCGCCGTGCCCAGGAGCTCACCCCGCGCCCCGAGCCGCGGCTCAGGGCCGGGCGGGTCCGCTCCCGGTGCGCGGGGCTGCCGCGCCCCCGCGCGTCCGCAGCGCTCGCTGCTCGGACCCGGCTCCGCTGTTCAGGAGCGGCTGCGCCGGAGCTGCTTCTCCAAGTCCCACCGAACACATCTGAAACATTCACGTCTCAAAATAGCAAGGGAGGGGTTGTATTTCCTTGTATTCCCAGGTTGGCACGGACCGTCGGCGGGATCATCTGCTTGCTGGTCATTCCTGCTGCAAACATTCCTGATGCTGCCCAGTCCCACTCCGGGAAACACAGGAGAAAGGAGACCTTTGTGCAGAAAGAGCTTTGCGTGAGGCTGATTGACTAGTGATGAATTGAGCCTGGAAAGGTCTTGGATGCATGAGTTACATCAGGGAACATCTGGCACCAAAAGCTTCTCTGTTCTGGGGCTTGGTGAGGACACTTGATGAACCCAGAGCAAACACCTGAAGGGACTGAGAGTCCTAAACATCCTAGGTGGTCTCAGGGATGGCAAATAAACAACTGCAGCCTTGAAAATTAGTGCAATTGAGAGGAAAAATAAACCCCGTTTTGTAGCTGAGCCCATACAGAAAAAATATATTAAAATATAAAGACTATATTCAGTTGCCCACTGGTCTGCATTTAGGGGGCAATAAATCATCTGCACAGGAGAAGGAGGAGACTTTCCAGGTCTGGAAGACATCTCTCTCCAGGCCGTTTGGTCACTTTATACTTTTCATTTTTTAACATGCAGCAGAGGTACTGGCACAGACTGTCCAGAGAAGCTGTGGCTTCCCTGTCCCTGGAAGTGTTCAAGGCCAGGTTGGACAGGGCTTGGAGCAACCTGGGATAGTGGAAGGTGTCCCTGCTCATAGCAGGGGGTGGAATGGGATGAGCTTTAAGGTCCCTTCCAACCCAGGCCATTCTGTGATTGCCAGGTGTGTCAGATAGAGGCAGAAAAATCAGGTACCTGCCTGTGAGTCTGTGCAGGGTGGATTCCTGGTGCAAGGAAACAGCAGAGATGTGCCAAGGAGAGGGCAGGTCCAGATGGCTCCAGTACCTGCACATACCTGAGGACAAGCACAGGAATGTGCAGGAGGTTCTGGCTGCCTGTGTCTGATTATAACCTGTGACACGAGTCCCAGGTAAGAGCGAGGGGCTCCTGGGGGGCTGCAGGTCCTGTGGGATGGGAGCAGGAGGTCTCAGCTCTTTGGGAAGCCAAAGGACGAACTGGGATGGGTGCAGCCCCCTCAGCAGCACTGGGCAGGCTCACGTCCTGCTGGTGAGGATCAACCACCGAAAACTCCCAGGAGGGGACAAAGTGGCAAGAGAAAGATTTCTCCTGAAGTATCACAGGCAAGAGAGATAAACCACAAACACAAACAATTAGGAAGAAGCACATCTGTCATGTTCTTGATGCTGTCGGAATGAGAATCCATCTGGGAAAAGAGCCAGCCCTGCCTCCCTGGGAATTATGTATTTTTTCTTTTTAAATATTGTATGACATCCATCGCTAGAGCTGCATGTTGTTTGTGCTGGCATGTGGGTGTGTATTTCTGAAGGCTCCCTGTATTAACACAAGATCTATAGTCTCATTTTAGAAAATTTGTGTATATAAAAATATATTCTGGGTTTGACTGAGTGTTTTTTCCTTCCCTCCTGAAACTCCAGAGCTGCGTAAAATAGCTTCATAAAACTTGTAGGGCTTTTTAAAGTAGAAGTTACTGCCTTGCCTTGCTTTTCAAAATGCACCCTTGATTTTAAGTGTTGGGATATTGTTTGCTTTTAAACTAGTGAATGCTGAAAAGATGCTCTAAATTCCTTTATTATTTTGTTGCTTACTTAGAAAAATCCAATTATACCAAAGGGAAATGGGAATAAAACATTTCATAAGAATTTATGGTATATAAGCCAAAAAAAGCCTCAGTCTTCCAAAGTGAGTGTGCAAAGAAAGGTAGAACTCTTTCAGCATTATTCCTGCAGTGAATGCCCTCTCTTGGGAACACAGCGGTACCCAAATGAGCGTGAGCCCTCCCCCAGCACCAAAAAATCCTTTCACTGGCGTTGGTTGCTCAGGGCTGTGGGAGTCCTGGATCCAGTCCCGGTCCCTGGTGGTGTCTGGCTCTGCCCAAGTGTGGCTGCTGATTCCCAGCCCTTTCCCAGGACAGAAGGACTGAGACTGAGGGAGCTGTCATCGGCACAGAGTCGTTGTAGACCCCACACAGGAGCTCTTGGAGCTGCTCCCAACCTCTGTTCCCACCTTGTGGGAAAAGACAGCAGGCTCAGCAGGAAAGTGACTCTCAGCCCTCGAAGCCAGGCTGTGGCTCCTTTCAGTTACTTTGTGAAGTGCTGGAGTGAGAGTATTTGAGCAGCCAAGAAGCAGCTCCAGTTCAAAGGATTTGGGAAAATCCTTTTTCCAATCAGGCAATTTGTAATTTCAATTGCTAAGTGTTTCCCTTCCATTCCCTGGCTCTCTAGCACCATCTGAATTGGCTTTCTCAGCACTTCAGGAAGGCTGGTGTTACATTATGTAAGATTTAACAGCCATCACTTCTCCAGAATACAGAAAAATGTTTTTTTATGACACAAGAGGGAGATTTCTCATTTGGGAAGCTGATTCTTTGTTGTTTTCAAATTACTGCTTTGGTGCAACTTCAATCTAATAACTAATTTTGTCTATGAAAAAACTAGAAGAAATTTTGTCGATATTTTGGTAAATGGAAGTGCCTTCTGAGAGGAAATGAAATTTGCCTTTTTATCTTTATAGGTGCATATCATATACATTTATGTGTCATATTTAGATATCAGGGCCCCTCAGGCCGCTGGCTGCATTCACGGAAGCACAGGATGGGTAAGGTTGGGGTCACCTGGTCCAGCCCCATTTGTGCCATTCTGGAGCTGAGCAAATTGGTCATTTAGTCCCCAGTAAGGGCTCGTTTGTCCCACCTTTGCTCTGCACGTGCTGTCCCACATGAAGCTGACAGATAATTCCTCACCCAGTCCTGCCACAGACCCAGCCTGGGAACCACTCCAGGCTTTCTAGTCTCTTCACATGATTTCCCTTTCTCTCCATGACCATTTATTCATCCAATAATTCATCCACTGGCCTTTCACAATAATAATGTCCCTTTGGTGGGAGCAGAGGGGCAGCACAGAGCCCCTCCCTGAATCCCACAGCCTTTGCTTCCCAGCACGTGGCACTGATCTCCCTGGGCAGGGAGCTTCTTGCCGTACCTAAAATATTAATTACAGGCAGTGAGAAGAAATGTTGCTTTGCTCTCCTGAAGCTGTTGAGCAATTTCCTCGGGAAAAGCACTCTGGGAGCTGCTGGCTTGGCGATGACTTTCCCGACAGTGATTGAATGCTCTGATAAGAAGCAGGAGTTTGTTGCCACCTCATTCACCGTGCTGAGCTCTCTCTGCAGCACTTAATACTCTTCTGGCCAGACCAAGGTGTGAAAGAAGTAGAAAACAGAAATATACTTGGAAATTACCCTCACCTAAGAGCACAGCCCGTGGCCATGCTTTCTTTGAATTACCCTACGCTCCGTGTGTTGGGGAATTGCTGTCGGTGATGGACAATGCTTGCCAAAGCCCTGGGACCCTGATTAATTTCTGTGCCTCTGCAGTCATGGGAGCAGAGAGGAGAGAAGTGTGAAAACCAGGACAATAAATGGGAAGGGCAAGTTCTCCCTGAACTGATTGGGCACCGAGCTGGCTGGCTAATGTTTCCTAATTATCTCTCTAAGTGGAAAAGGGGCAATGCCAGGAGCTGTGTGGGGCTCACTCAGCTTCATGGCCGCACAGTGTAAATTAGTCCTCATTTTTGAGCGATATATTTCTGCATGGCACCTGTTCTTGCCATCACTCCTAGGCTGTCTTTCTTCACAAGCTGGTTTATTTCCCCCTCATGGAAACTCATTTATTACTTTACATTAGTGTGTGAAGCCTTGAAGCATGTCTTCCTGCATTTAAAACAGGAGGAAACCCCTCCCTCTGTGACATTCCCATGCAGGGCTGGCTCTCCCAGCCTCAGTGAACAGCTCTGAGGTTCAGGATGGGATGGCTTGGTCAAACTCATTGCACTGAGCAAAGCATTCTAAACAGCAGCTGGGCCTTTCAAGAGCACTGAATGGGGAACCACAGAGCAGAAGAGTTTCTAGAAGAGTAACCTGCTGCAATCCTGCCAGTGGTGGAATTGGGACTGCAAAGAGCTGAATCTGGGGAGTGCAGGGGAAGTGCTTCACCCACCAAACACCCTGTGACATCCTGTCACAGCACAGACGGAGCAGCTGCTTACCAAGGCTGCAAAAATTAGAAGTTACACTGCATATGCACAGGGTATGGAGGAAGTCAGCAGAAAACAGCTTTACCTTCTTTGGGAACTATTTAAAAATACTGACTGCTCCTGGAACTCAGTGTCTTTAGGGAGAACTCTGCACCTTTGGAGAGGAGGGAGTCCCTCCAGAGAAGGAGCAGACCTTGCAGCAATGGCTCTGGGCTCCTTGCCCTGTGCCTAACTCACTGTAGGAGCACGGGGGAACTCTGCACTCACATTATCCAGATTATCCAACTTGCACGTTTATGATGTGTCCTGTGTCCACAGAAATTTGGCCCTTGCTGCATCCCCGGCCTCTGTGCTCCTGAGCTCTCCACACTGAGTCTGCCAGCAATGGCAAATCCTCCAGCATCTCCCTCTGACTCCGCGTTCCTTGGCTTGTGCCAGTTATTTGTGCGCCAGCTCTGCTGTTCCATTAATGTGCCGAGGAGGGTTTCTCTCAGCAGGCAGAGTGGCACCGAGGGCTTTCCTAATGGGGATCAACGGGCCAGAAAGGAAACAGAGAGAGGGCTCTGCAGCATCCACTCCTTCAGGACCTGCTGAACCCCCCTCCCTTCTCCAAACCAGAAAAATCCTACTATGGCCAGAAAGTCTGGGTTAATTCACCAGTGCCTACTTAAACCAAAGATGAGTGTGCCATGAGATGGTTTTATCTCAACTCTAAAGTGCTGTCAAGATGAGAATTCCTCAGAACTGGGCACAGGAGGCAGAGATGCTGCAGACACAGAGATGAGTGAGGCAGCAAAAGACCTCAGAATTTTCAGCTTCCCCTTCAAAGCCAAGAGATATCAGCCAGTGCTAACACAGCTCTGGGTGAGGAGCAGGAGTTGCCCAGAGCACGGGTCCTGGTTGGATTATTTCTGAGCTGGCAGAGGGGGAATGGAAGATAAGAAGGAAGCAGATGTGAAAGCAACATTTTAAAGGCCATGGGCAATGAGGCAAGTGAGGAGGAATAATAAGAGCCCCATCTGCATCAGGACTTCACTTACAAATAACTTCTGGAAGGTGGCTCTGAGATCTCTGTGATTTCATACCCGATTAAACCGTGGTGCAGAGTCCTGGAGACAGCTCACAAACACGATTTCTGCTCTGTACTGTTCAGTCATGATACTCCAACCACATTTACTAACTATGTTTCCTCTGGTGAAGTGCTTTCTCAGCGTAACCAGGCTTGGGTGTGACTGGTGGGCAGTGGGGTGGGGGCACAGGGGTGCCCCAGACCCTCTGACCCCCAGCTGCACCGTGCACAGCCCAGCTGGCACAGGATGGAGCTGTGCCCTGTCCCCAGCACCCCCACACCACGGCATGAGCAAAGTTATTTCCCAGGCTTGATTTTGAGCAAAATGACAATGTGCTCAGCAAGAGGAAAGGCTCTTGGGGATGTGGGGGTGCTCAATAAACTTCAACAGCTCCTGCAAGGACCCAAGTGCACGTGTGGGGAGCGACACTTCAGCCCCACGGCACAGAGGGGAACTGGCCTGGTGTTATCACATGTGTCAGGCTTGCCCACATTTAGCAGATTAGTTTAGAATTTGCATCCAGGCAATGGGAATTGAAACAGCAACCATAAACTTGATCACCCCAATGTAGAAGGTGATTTACATAATTTCCTATTTGCAGGGGGCTCCTGTTTAATTTTTCCGCCCCTTCCATGATCAAATATACTGACTTCCAGATGCAACGTATTTCAGGTTTAGAGGATTAATCTGCCTGCAAGAAGTGGCAATGCTGACTGCTTGTTATCTCCAAAATACAGTTCCAGGATCCCTGCAAGCTGGAGAAACTCAGCTAGCTGTCTCCATCCCTCAGGGAACGGCATCACTTCCAGGGGTTTGAGATAGAAGTTGCATGTCCGGGACCCCCTTTTCTCCCTCCCCCTCTTCCAGCGCCTGGGCCGCTTAAATAGGGCTGATGTAGATCACAGAAAGCTCCTGCATGTCCACCCGGAGTTCCCAGGTTTGGTGTCCACGGCTCCCAGTTCCCACAGGGGTGCAGCATTGCACCTTCTGCCCGGGGAATGGAGCTGCCTTGCTGCTGCCGGTGTTGCAGCTCCCTCTCGCACGGGCGGGGATGGGTTCGCAGCTGCATCCGAAGGAAAGCAGCTGCTGGGAAAGGAGCAGCTTTGTAGCCAGTCTGAACAGGCCGAGTCTGTAGGAGCGATGCTCACTAAATTATTGGATTGGGAACTAGGATAACAAGGGCTCCGTGGCTCTTTGGAGGGCACAGAAGAGATGTGTCATCCCTGCCTGCCTCAGTTTCCCCACGTCGAGTACCAGGATGGCAGTGTTGGCAGTGCAAGTACAAGGGCATTGGCGATGTTAATTAATATCGGTTTGCAAAATGAGCTCTCAGATGGATTCATATCCAACATCCTGCTCGAGGGTTCACTCCTTCCGCCCACAGATGGATCCACGGACCCATCATTGGTGCAACTTGAGGAAGCATCTGGCTCATGGCTTGTTCAGGGAGAGGGAGCTCCCCCAGGTCGGCAGTGCCTTCCTCCTGCCAGGTCAGTGAGGGGCCCACTCCTGTCACCATCACCCTCCCGAGCCTGCAGGCATCCTCCATCCACATCGCCCGAGCGATGGAGAGAATGACTCTTTGTCTGACAGGAATTAATATCTAACACAGGCTCCTCACACCTGCCATGCTGGCTGGACAGCCCAGCCTGCCTTTTCCTTGGTGGGCAGAAAAGTCGGCATTGATCCGCTGCTAAAAATAGGGGGCCCAAGGTTCGGAGGCAGCGGCACCAGCCCTGCCAGCGAGGCTGCGAGAGGTTCCTCACATCTGTCGCCTGGCAGAGACCCAAAGTATTTTTCTGGTACAAGGGACTTTTTTTCATGCATCACCAAAGAACAGAGCTGCTATTTTTAGCTCTAATAAGCATATTTAATTTCCTACTGCCTCATTTCTACTGTTTTGTGCAAGTGGCATTTCTGAGCATGACCCTGGGGAGCAGGTGAGGATCTTGTCTGCATCCCTTGAGCGTCCAAACTGATGCTGCTCCCCTCAGCACCACCAAACCCTGAATTCAATGAAGAACAATGTACTGGGGCTGCCCCACATGTAACCCCGAGGCTCCCACCTCCACTGGGGACTGTGGGGTCCTCTGGGCAGAGACCCCGCACACCCCCCAGAACCCCCGTTGATATCTATGGCAGCAAAGCGCTCCCATTACACAAATAATTAATCAACACAACATCAGAGGTCACTCATTTGCATTCCAAAGTGGCCACACTGTGCTATAACTCCCAAACTGCCACTGCCATCAGCTCACGGACACCCTGGGCTGCGCTTCCCATCAGCATCTTCTTCAAGGGAGGGAGATTCAAAGCAGGGTCCAAGTTCACTTTCCATCTATTACTGATTTTGGTTACAAGGGGAGGGAGTGCAAATGCTGAGCTGTGTTATGTGACATAAAAACACCCGGCATCCCCATAACTCACTGCCAAGTCTGGCCTGCAAACATACCCCTAACAATGAGACAAATAAAGAATATGGGCTGTTCAAACCCCAGTCCTTATCCTCCACTAATCAATATGGCCCATCAGGTTTATGAGACAATCATGTCTTCTGCTACCCCGGCCCAGAACCTCTGAGTAATGGCTTGCCAATGCCAAGTGATTATAATGATGTCTTGCAAGTGAAGCAGAAACAACCAAGTAAACGGATTTAAAGCAGTTTAATCGGGCCGAGCTTTCCTTGAGTTCGGTGTCATTCCAGTGCTCTTTCAACCCAGTCCTCCACTTTATGAGATTTACTTGTTGGCTTTCAATAGCTACCCCTCCTCTCCAGCCCTCTGCTGACTGGCCGTACCCTCACCCTCAGGGAATTCTGTCCATGGTGGGGCAGAGCCCTGGGACAGCTGCTCAGGGAGGGCCTGGAGTCTCCCTCTCTGGAGACATCCCAAACCCACCTGGGCTCCTGTGTCCCCTGCTCCAGGTGACCCTGCCTGAGCAGGGGTTGGGCTGGATGATGTCCAGAGGTCACTTCCAACCCTCTTCTGTGATTCTGTACCAGCAGAGCCCACGGAGGAGGCTCAGGGATGGGAGTTTCTCTCCCTACAAGCAGCAGCCAACGTGTTTTGCTGGTGTCTCTGCAGCCCACCCGACATTGTCATCTTCCCCACCAGTTTCCCTGTCCCCCAGCCCTCCTGGCTGCAGCTGGGCACTGCCCCTGTGCCCCCAGACATCTCTCCCACCACTTTGGAGACAAGCCCAGCTCCTGCAGGCTGATAACTCCAAGGGTTTTGTGGATTACTACCTTGGCAGGGCTTAAATGTTTGCTGCAGACATAAGCCTTGTCATGGCTGATTTTATTTATGGTTGTGTAAGTGTATTTCCAAATAAAACAGAAAGTGAACAAATAAACTGGGTGACAGAGCCATAAACCCTGCGCCTGCTCATTCACTTGAAGAAAAGCCTGCTTCAACTAATTAACCTGTGCAAGCCTTGTGCTGTTCATAAACAAGCCAGGAATTAATACTGGGGTTTTTTTCAAACAGACAGCATATGCCAGTAAATCTTTATTGGGCAGCAAAACAGAAATAGCTCCCCTTTCTAGGGTAGGTACTGCAACAACAGTGAGAGGCTGACTCCTTAAATGAGAGTAAAATATTAGAACAAGTTTATTTCCTACTTTTGCTGCCTGTACTGAGCACATCTGGGATGTGCTGGAGCAAAGGTTGTGTGAGTGGAAGCTGCAGCCTCCCCAGCACTGGGAGATTACAGGAACAAGCACCAAAACACGGCTTTTCTGCACCAAATCTCCTCACAGATGCAGCAGGAGGATGGATTATACAGTACAACAGTCTGAGAAGCTGAGAGGAGCAGAGACGAGCCTGTGGAATGGGTAAATAAAGCTGTGGATCTGTGGGGAGGGGGGGAGGATGGTCGTGAGATGTGCAAGGAGCCTCTAGGAAAATAAACAATGGGAAACACTGGCAGGGATGTGCTGGGGACAGGGATCTCCTGGCCCCACACAGGTGTGGGCAGGAGGTGTCTGAGGCTTTGCTTTCAGACAAGCCCTGTCTGTGCACTGGTCACACACACGTAATGGGAGACCTGGGAAAATAGAGAGGGGGCAGAAATACAAATCAAGGAGTAACACTTTTGAAGGAGAAATTATAAATTGCAATTTAATCACATAATCACTTTGACACTCTCAAGCAAGCTAATTTCTTCCCTTGCCTCATTTCACCCACTTGGCAAGATGAATCTTGATGAATAATGTCCTATGAATATTTAATTTTTTTGATCAATTTGAATTTTTTTTTCTCCTATCCCTACCTGCTGGATAATTCAGTTCTCTCCTCTTTTCCTCTCACAAACATACCGAGAACAACAGCTTCTTCTTCAACTTCCATCCTCCCCTGTTTTAATCCTTTTTTCCCTCCTCTTTGGAAGTCTTTTTGGCCAAGCAGTGATCATTGTCATCACCCCTTGCCCATCCTCTGCCAGCTGGGAAACTGGGGCCAACCAGGGAACTTCCTCAAACCAAGAAAACTTTGCAGACAGGCAAGAAAATTGAAAATCTCAAATGGTTTTAAAGCAATTTAAATACAATCATATTGTTTGTGCAGGAATTTGGTGACTGAGGGGAGGGCAATAATGATGTCCCTGTTAATGAGCACTGGCAGCATCAGCCTTACACGTGGGTGATGGGTGGTCTCATCCACGGGACCCTCGGGGTCGCCTCCAGCAGCCCCACGGCTCTCGTTCCTTCACACCCACAGGTAATGGTGTGGAGACCTCTGCCCATGCAGGCTTCCAGGAATGAGCTGGGTGTGCCTGCCAGGGCTTACCTGGGAACAGCCAACCACCTCTTGGAGCAGGAGGGAAGGATAAATTGTCCCCCATAGTCCCTGTCTATTTTATTTGCTATTTTTCTTTGTTTCTCCCAACTGTTCAATCCATTTCTGCCTAAAATTGCCAAATTAGGAAAGTGCTTTCAAAGTTAGCACTGATCTCACGCTGGAAATCGATGCCCTTGAGTTCACAGCACAATCCATCCCCACCACTGCTGCTCCCAACAAGCTGCAGGGAAACCAGACTGTGCTGAGACCATGAGAAATGCAGAACTAACTTCACCCTGAAAGCCACTGGATTTGGGGAAAGGGGAAAGCATCTGAGAGCACCAGCCAGGGCTGCAGGAGCCCTCGGATTCCCCCTCCACGCTGCTCCAACTGAGCTGTTCCACCAGCCTGGTACATGAGCACAAATGCTTCCCTTAAATCCATCGCCCAATATTCAAATCTGCCAACTGTTTGAGCAAGTGAGAGGCTGCAGGAGTGGTTGGCACGTGCTGTTTGTTTAAGCTGTTTATTAAAACTGACAGTCAAATCACCAGAAATCCAGCTGAAGCGCCTCCATGGATTTAAGGAAGGAGAAGGAAGCCTGGGTACTGTGCACAGAGGGTTTACAAGCACGGGGACTGTGCACTGAATGCTGCAGAGGGAGGGTGAAGGGCAGCGATGCCTCGGGAAGCTGCACAGGCTCTGGAATGCTGTGACCTGTTCCTGCCTCTGCCCCACATTCCCCACTTCCCTCTGTGCAGTTTGTTAGCTCAGACTCCCTCTTACCCTCTGTGCAATGGCATTTCTTAGAGCCTGGCCTTGCCCTGAAGCTCCAGAGGGTGCAGTGATCCTGTGCACCCAGCAAGTGCTCCAGACCAAGCTTCCCACTGTGCCAAGCACCAGTGGAGCACCCAGATGTTTCCTCATCTCCTATTTTTCCTCTGTTGTTGTTGCTTTTAGTTTAGAAATAGGCATTCATTTACTGGGCCCTAATCTGTCCCTGCATTCAAAGCAGTTCCCATGTCCATCATCACACCTCCACCCATTCCACTGGAATTCCTCAAGTGTCACAGGGAAGTGAGTGACAGTTTATAGACAGAGTGCAGTCCCGTTAGGATGATCTGAGGGAGAGACAGCAATATTCCCTCTCTCAGGTGCATTCTTCAGCACCGAGCTTGCCTCTGATGAAGATCCTGGACTGGCACCAGTGGAAAATGGATTGTTTGGAAAGAAAAGCATGAGCAGGGAGACAAGAGCAGTCACTGCAGGGAGTGACAGAGGTTTTGTGTGCCTGGGGATGGTGGTGGAGGCTCTGGGGTTGGTGCTGCAGCCAGGCCAGAGGCAGAACTGCCTGGAAGGAGCTGCTCAGCCACGTCACCTTCTGGCTTCCAACTGCTGCTGTCAGTCCAAGGGCCCGATCTTGTCAGCACACGAAAATGAATCCAAGGGAAACATGTTTTAAAGCAGTTGTGACACAACACTGTCTGAGGCTGTGGTCATGTTTGATTAGTGTGTGTTGGGTGTGAATCAGGGTGACACAGGCCCTGGTGGCTCAGCCTCTCTGACATCGGCTGCCACAGACACCTCCCATCACCGGGGAAACAGAGAACTCTGCAGGCTGGGCTGATTTTCACTATTCCCACATTTTCCAGGTATAGAGGCAGCCAGAATGAGTTTGAACTTACTACAGACCTTGTTTGCAATAAACCTATTCTGAAAGGCTCCAGCCCCTCACCCTCAATCCCGACAGCCATCGACTGGGTGATGATGGTTTCTCTACACTAGAAACAGTCAAAATCACACACAAAGCCTTTAGGAACTATCTGTGATATGCTGGAGAGTGGAACAGCTCAAACAGGCATTTCTGATGTGCAGTGGAGACAGGAGTCCCTGCCCAGGGATGAGCTTGGGAGGAAATTAGGACAGAGGGATGTGGGAATAGTAATGAAGGAATGAAAACAAAGAGAGACGGAGATGTCTGTGGGAGGAAGGGCGAGATTCAGATCACAATACAGTTGGACAAACCATTCCTGCTGGAAATCAACCCAGAAGTACCCAGCTGTGCAGGACACGCACAAGAGCTTTGCTCTTTCACCTGCCCTCATCATGTTGCCATTTGCTCTCCTGAAAGCGGAGCAGAGTCGTGCTTTGAGACAACCGGCACTTGCGAAAGGTTACCCTCCCTTTGGCATTTCCCGAGCGCGAGTCGCAGACAAGGAGCTGAAGTTCACAGCCAAGCTGCAGAATTAATACTGCCCCACACTGACGAGTTTGTTCACTCGACAGATTTAGAGTCAGGGATGGAATTGAAAACAAAACCACTGGAAAAGCATGAAGTTAGTCCTGCACAAACTTACAGGGTGAGAAATACTTCCCATCCATGAAAATTCCAGCACAGTTCTCTCTCTCTGTTATTTCAAAGCCTCATCAGCACAATTCCTGTGCTCTGCTGCTGCACGGAATCACGTCTCTCTGAAGTCACCTCAACTTCGGTGCCGTGGCTGTGCCTCTCCATGCCCGATTACGTCCCGTCTAAAGCATTTTTCTTCATTTGCAGGAGCAGTGGTGCTGCCTAACGAGGGACGCCGTGCCCTGCTAATGGGAGTCACTTCATTATGAGCTGGGCTCTGCTTCCAACTGTGGCTCCACACTACCAGAGACCTAAATCTCACCACAAGGATTTTAATTTGGGATTAACCGATCGGGAAATTAGATCACTCGTTACATCAGTCATCCTACTGCCCCTGTTACCTCGTGGTCCGGATGGCTTGGCTGCGGTAGGAACAGGCTCCCCAGGGAACAGTCAGAGCCCCAAGGCTGCCAGAGCTCCAGGAGTGTTTGGACACCACTCTCAGGCACAGGGTGGGTTTTTTGGGTGCCCTGTACAGGGCCAGGAGCTGGACCGGATGATCCTTGTGGGTCCCTTTCAGCTCAGGATATTCCATAATCTTTATGCTTTAAGTAGGAACCACTTCTATTTGAAAAGTGACACCAGCCTTTATTTCTTTGGGATGAGCCTGGCAAGCAGGTGTGGATCATAAAAACACCCAATTGTGGAATGGTTTGGCTGGATGGGACCTTAAAGCTCATCCTGTTACAGTCCCTGCCATGGGCCGGGACACCTTCCACTGTCCCAGGGTGCTCCAAGCCCCGTCCAACCTGGCCTTGGATACTCCCAGGGATGGGGCAGCCACAGCTTCTCTGGGCACCCTGTGCCAGGGCCTCCCCACCCTCACAGGGAAGAATTTCCTCCCAATATCCCATCTAACCCTGGCTCCTGGCAGGGGGAAGCCATTCCCCCTTGTCCTGGCACTCCAGGCCTTTGTAACCAGTTTCTCTCCACCTTTCTTGTTGTTTCTCTGCAGGTACTGGGAAGTCACTGTTAGGTCACCCTGAAGCTTCTCTTCTCCAGGCCGAACAATCCCAATTCTCCTGGATTTTATGCTATGGATAGACCGGAATTCTTTTGGACTGGAAACTATTTCCAAAAGAAACCTAAGTGAAATATTTACATGCTACAAGCAAAATGTGGGAATCCCTTCTCCAAAGTCAAAATTAATTTATTATCCTGTTAAAACCAATATCCTGGAGTACCCATCACATTTGTGTGTGTGGCCCTGCAGATGAATGCGCACACACGTGCACACACCTTATCTTGTAAATTCCTGCTTTTTGCTCGCATTTCTAGGGCAATTCCTAATAGAAGATGCAACATAATAGAAGCCCCAGCTGGGGAAACCATGACACAGCCCAGGCCCCAGAAAGTCAATTACTCTGTAGGAGAGGGTGACGATAACTAAGGAGATTTGCATGGAAATAACTGATCTCCTGACAGAAAGGATCACACAGGCTGTGCTGGCAGACAGTGCTGAAGGGAAAGGTAAAGGCAGAGGATCAAAATACACCAGGCATGGCTGTGGTAATCAGCATTTCTTTGTTCCTTTGTTGGTGACGGCCGGGCAGGAGACTGAACTGGTGGAGATCTGGCTGCATTCTTGCAAAAGCCATTCATTGAAAATTAATGACAGCTTAAGTTTTCAATTAAATTTTAATTTAAACCCTGTGACTGGTGCAAATCAGCATAGTGCCACTTGTGTCAGTGATTTATCTTAGCTGAGGATTTGGCCCCACATCTCGAGTGAAAGCTCTGCCAAAATAAGCTGCAGTAGAGATCTTCCGGCCAGATTCCAAAATGCGCTAAAGCCCTGGAAGGTGTAGATAGGCATGAAATCAATGCAGCCTGGGACCTCTGAAAACTCCATTAGGGGTCTGTCTGAATCTCCTGATGTGTAAAGTACTGCCCCAAGTATAAATTTGCCATAGAGGAAAAATCCTGCAATCCCCAAAGCCTCTTTTCTTTACCAAGTGGGACCTGCTCACGGCTCTGCTCAGGGTCCTGGTGAAGATCAGAGAATCCCAGAACCCCAGAACGATTTGGGTTGGAAGGGACCTTAAAGCTCATCCTGTTCCACCCCTGCCATGGGCAGGGACACCTTCCACTGTCCCAGGCTGCTCCAAGCCCGGTCCACCCTGGCCTTGGACACTTCCAAAGGTGTCCTTGGCTGAAACACAGCCTGGAACAAGGAGATAAAACCTGAATCTGTATCTCTTCTGTGGAACAGCCTCTCCTGGGCTCACCTGTGGTGCTCTCAGGCGAGCTGGTGGGTCACCTCCCCCTGGCTCCTCCAGCCCTGCCCCAGCCACCACCAGCACGTGGGGATATGGGGACAGACATGGGCGCATTCCCGGTGGCTTCATTCGAGAGGAGGGCTTTGATTTGGACTCTCTGCCTCCTTTACATCCCATTTAATAAATCTGTGGCAGGAAGTCTAGTAAGTTAGGAAGTTTAACACACTTTTTTTATACGTAATGTAGTCATTTCTCAATCTGCCATTCTCAAGAAATTCTTTTTTTCTCCTTGCTGTTGAAATCTATCTGGATTGAATCATTGAATCATTATTCCCGATGTTCCACAAGTCTTGTTCTGAATATTTTTAGAAGAAAAAGATGAGATTTCTGCTTGGGACTTTTTTGTTTATAAATTTTGCATAAATCTGCAATACAAAAGCAGCAAAAAGAATTCAACTGAATCTTTTCAAGAACAGGATCAGCTTGTGCTATGCAGAGCAAAACCATTGGGTTTAACAGGCTGGGAGGCTGGAAGAGAATGAAGCAATTAAGGAGAAGGAGGGATGTGGAAATGAGGGTCACTTGCACTTTACAGAAAACCAGACCAACACTGAGTTATCTCTGAAGCTGTGAGGGCTCGGAAAATCCAAGGACAGCAAGGCAAAGGCCCTCTTGACGTGGCTGCTGACATTCTGACTGGCAGTAACACTGAGGGTGACGAAAGAAACACCTGTCACTGCAGCTTTAGCCCTGAAAGTTCGTGGTTTTGTGCATTAGGGTGGAATAGCTGGTTCCAACTCATCTGGTGATGATTGGGCTGCACTAAACTTACAGGGAGCAGTTCAGGGGAGGTGAGTCATGGCCTCCCCACCCCCAGCATCAGCGGTGACTGGACAAGTTTGACTCACACCCGCAGACTCAAAAATATTAACAGAGCACCTTGAACTGCAAGGCTGTGATGAGTGGAATTTGTTGGCCTCATTTGCACTGTTTGGAGAAAACATATTGTGGGTTTGCTCTCGGTGATGTCTGGAAAACTTCAGAGCGAGCGGCAGTGATGGATGGGCCCGAAGGAGCAGAGCAGGCAGCGCCAGCCGAGGTGGGAGCTGGGAGCTGACAGCAGGAAAGGCTCCTCTGCACATCCACTGCCTCCTCCTGGGGCTCTGCACGTGGGAACAGGCGTGGGGAGCACCGGGATGCTCCTCTGTGCACAGCACAGCTCTGGTCCTCCCGGGTGGAGCACAGACCTGTGCCACTTCAGGGTGCCCAGAGCAGCTGTGGCTGCCCCTGGATCCCTGGCAGTGTCCCAGGCCAGGCTGGACAGGGCTTGGAACAACCTGGGACAGTGGAAGGTGTCCCTGCCCGTGGCAGGGGTGGCACTGGGTGGGCTCTAAGGTCCCTTCTAACCCAAACTGTTCTGTGATTCTGTGACTTAGGGTCACTCTTGGCAGAGATTTTCTGTTTTGGAAGAAAGTCCCTTCCCTCCTCCGCTGCTGCAGCTGCTGCCCCTGGTCCCACTGGTGACACAGCCCGGCTTTATTAACGCAGGGTTTCTAAGAAGGGGCTTAAAGCTATTAATGCTCCCACATCTCTGAACACAGCAGATGAGAAAGCAAAGTCATTTTCCATCTGTCTGCAAAGGACTGTTAAGTTCTCATTCATACGTAAAGCGGAGCCAGCAGAGATTGTTACAGGCTCAATGACAGCGCTCTACAAATGTTAATATGGTTTTTAATTGGGAGGAATAATAGCTTGCTGCTGCACGCTTGGCAGACCAGGCTCTGCAGCTACTTGATCCTACCCCTTTTTTAAAACAGAAGGGGAAAATTGCAATTCTGCATTGCAGTCAGGATTTATTTTAAGTAGCTGAGGTGCTGAGCTGACAGCGACGGTGCCCCTTATCCCTCTGGTTATCCTGGGGACGGCAGAGGCAGAGGCACCCTTCCACTGCACAGGTCTTGCTGAGTCCCTGCCACAGCAGCAGGGAGCACCCAGGTCCCCTGGAGGGAAACAGGACTTAAGAGTCACTGAACGGTTTGGGTTGGGAGGGACCTTAAAGCTCATCCCGTTCCACCCCCTGCCATGGGCGGGGACACCTTCCACTATCCCAGGCTGCTCCAAGCCCTGTCCAGCCTGGGCTGGGCTGAATTCAGTGTGGAGCTTGGTGTATCGCCAAGTTCTGCTGAAGTTAATGAGGGCCTGTGTGCCCAATGAGATCAGGAAAATAATCGGAATTAACTTTTAAATGGATTAGTCAAATTGCATTAAATACCTTTGTAAACACTTTTGTGTAGAATTAAGGTGGACTAACTTGATTTTGTTTGCTTCACTTTAATTCCAAGTAGCACCACCTAAACGGAAGCTTGAAGAAATTTAACCAAACTTACACCTTGATTAGTCCCTGAATCTCCCTAAGCACTCAGAGCAGAGTGTGAGAGACTCCTCAGCTGCCTTGTGAGGTGGGATCCCCATCCTGGGAAACCTCCCAAGAGGGAAGGGACTGCTCTGACCAAGCCTCGGAGTCCCCATGGGCTCGATATTTGCATTCCAGCCACCCCGTTTACATATTTCCCTGGGTTTTGGTCCTCATTGTCAGCTTTGGCACATGGCAGGGCATGGCTTTGCTGCAGCTGGAGCTGGGAGGGCAGACAGAGGGTCCTGGTGCTTCCCTGGCAGCCCCCAGCCCCTTGTCGGGAGTGTCTGACCTTCAGGAGTCGGCTCAGGGATTTAATTCCTTGCTTCATCTGTGCGGGGAAAATAGAGGCAAAGTGAGAAATCCCACTGTGGCCATGAGGGCACGCGGGGTAATCAGGGTGATGGCTGGTGCTGGCAAACACCAGCGAGTGTTTGCTGCCAGCCCCTGGCACTGCGGCTTGGCTCGCAAAGTCTCTGTGTCCTCGCTGGTGCTGTCCGGGGCGGGGGCTGGACAGGGGCTGTGGACGGACACCGTCCTTGGGAAAGGAGAAAAGCTGGGAACGTGAGACTCCGGCCAGAGCCCGTCCATCCTCAGCTCTTCGCTCACACACCTTGATACGGCTCGTCCCGGGCGCAAAGGAAAGCGTGGAAAAAGAGAATTTGCACTCATTCATTCATTCGGGGCGTGGTGAGCACTGGGAGGCGGCTGGGCAGAGCCGCCCCACACCGCAGCACTGTCCCCCCCGGCTGCCCCGACCCCAGGGCCACCCCGGCACCCACTGCGGCTCTGGCGCAAGGCAAAGGTGGGGGGGTCTTGGAGAACTGCGGAGTTGGCTGGGAACTGATGCCGGCTGACAGGATTGTTAAGGACAGAGGGAGGTAATTCCTGCCCAGCTTCGCTCCCTGTGCAGATCGGAAAGGGCAGCCATGCAGCTCTCCCCCTTTTGGAAGAATTACAATGCAGCTGAACTATTTTTAGTAAGGCCTTAATTAAATCATCAAAATATTTCAGGCTCACGTTCATCAGCAAGTAAATTCAGGGAACAGGACAAGAAAAGCAGCTGTGCGTTATTTTTCTAAGTAATGATATTTGGATCTCTGTGCTACAGAAAGTGGGGAAAAAAGGTAAATTATACAGAAAATGCTTTCAGGAAGGTTTTAATCTTATTACAAACCTTCATTATAATGTATGATCAAGCATGTAAGTGAAAATCTTAGGACCCAGGGGTAACATATCGATTCTGGCAGACATTAAAATTTCTATTTGATGCTTAAGCAAAATATAATCTGACTTCTGATTTTGTAAAATATTTTAGGGTAATTAGACATGTTTGTGCTTTATTGATTCTTAAAATGAACATAAGTATGTGGGGAATTGCTAACACTCTGGATTAAAGAAAAAAAGACTCCTTACTTTGCAAAAGTTCCTGTAATTAAATCACTTTCTGCAAATGTGACCCTCATTATCCTGGATGGAAATGAATGCAGGAACAGGTAAGGGAGTTGAAAATCACAATGATCGTAAGAGTGACGCTTTAGTGTTTAAATGAAAGTTTGTTTTCTCATAGTTTCCCCACAGGCTTTGGGATGAATCGCTCATCTGGAGGACTGGGGCTCTGAGCAACCCGGGACAGTGGGAGGTGTTCCTGCCCATGGCAGGGGTGAATGAGATGAGCTTTAAGGTCCCTTCCAACCCAAACCATTCTGGGATTCTGTGATAAAACCCGGAACAGCCTCAGAGCACAGGCTGGGGGGAATTCCTGTCGGAAATGGGCTTTTGAGAAGTCAAGCTCAGAGCAAACACCGAGGGCAGGGTCAGCACCGCCAGCCCAAGCCCCGACCTGATCCAGACTGTCCCTGTGCTGCGCCTGCCGAGGCAGGGGTCACGGCACCATCCCGAGCATTTCCTCCCAAGAGACCAGTCCTGCCAACCCATCCTGAGCTACAGAAATATTTACTGCTCCATTAACTTTTGCTGCCTTTCCCTCGAGTATTTTGGAGGAGCGAGGCCAGTTTCATGCAGGAAACCACAACCCCTCCGCAGAGCTGCCTCTCCACGTGGCTGAGCAGCACAAACACCCCCAGACACCGTGAACGTCCTCAGCATCTCATACCTCTCCACTAACCCCACGGGATGCAGCACCGGAGGCTGCAGATCCAGCCCAGCCACGCCAAGGATGCATCGGGGACCTGGGAGCACAGAGGACAAGGTGCCCTTGGGAGCGAGCCCCGTCCCCGCCTCGCAGGGCCCGTGCTCCGAGCACCGACTGCTGCCAGGGTGTGAAGTCTGCTCGAAATGCACGAAAGGACAGAAGTTCAGCTGGTTTGAACAGATGGCTGAGTAACATTTGCTGCCGGAGCCTGCAGGTCCCCAGCAGGGCCTTTCTGTTACCATTTGCTGCTCTCGCTATTTCCCGGCGATGCTGAGCCACGCACACGTGTGTGCACAGCGCTGGGCACGCGCGGCTCGGCCCCCGGCCCCGGCACTGCAGCTCCGATGAAGTCATAAATAAGCAATAAGCAGAGATAAGTGTCTGATTTATTGGGGAGCTCAAAGGCAAAGACAAGCAGTAGCAAGGTCACATCCACAGTTAAGCACGTCCCTGACATAGCTCGCTCCTCTCTCTCCTCCCCTTCTGCTCCCACCAGGTCTGGGAAGCACTAAAATGAAATTTTTGTCTGCACTTCTCGCTACAGCTTCCTCTGTATGCTGAAAGCAGCTCATTTGCTCCAAATCTGGGCAGTTTTTCCTGCTGCAATGCCAGTGCACCACAGCACAGCGGGGTGATGGCCGATGGCCGTGTGGCTCCTGGCTCTCCGTAGCGTGGCAACAAGTGCTAAGCAACACGGAGGCTGCCACCAGGCCCTCGGTCTGGCTTTTATCTGGTGAGGAACCACTTGTTTAAGAGCTGATGTCTATACAAGACTCTGCCCCTCTGGAGGGCTGGCAGCCATGTTACTCATCAGAACCTGCCTGAAGTGGGTGCTCATTTAAGATACATATATCCCTGCTCTGACAGGCAATATGTCAATAACGGGAGCCCACTTTAATCCACATTACTCTGACCCAGGTGCTTTGTCAGGATTACAGCTTGTGATTTTCCACCTAATGGCTTCCCAGGGAGGAGGCTGCTTTGGCAGAACGGGTGTCTCGTGCCTGCTGAGGTTTGTCTCCCTGTAGGTCCCTGACTCTCCCCAGGGGTGGATCCCAGCTCCCCAGGCTCTGATGGATGCCCATTCCCAAGGGACAGAGCAGTGTCCATGCAGCCCTGTGCCAAGGCATCGCCCTGCTTCTGGGATGGTTTTGGTTGGAAAGGACCTTAAAGCTCATCTCATTCCCACCCCTGCCCTGGGCAGGGACACCTTCCACTGTCCCAGGGTGCTCCAAGCCCCGTCCAGCCTGGCCTTGGACACTTCCAGGGATCCAGGGGCAGCTACAGCTTCTCTGGCAACCTGTGCCAGGCCCTCAGCACCCTCACAGGGAAGAATTTCGTCCTAATATCTAATCTAAACCTACTCTCTTTCAGTTTAAGCCATTTCCTCTTGTCCCTCCCTGGCTCTCTTGGAGCCCCATCAGGTTCTGGAAATTGCTATAACAGGGCTGCTCCTGCCAGGGCTGTCCTGGGAGCAGAGAGGTCCCCCCAGCACAGACACATCCCCGTGAAGCCCTGAGCTGCACTGAACGTCAGGATTTCACTGCAGAGCAAGAAACAAGACAAAGTTCCATGTGGCAGGGAGGCGGCTGCCTCGCCTCCCGGCCAGGAACGCAGGCTGGGCAGCAAAATGTGCTCTGGGAGAAGCCGTGCCTGAGAGATATCTGGGAGGACAGACTGCTGTCTCCTGTCTTTTTGCTCTCTGTCATCACCCGCAGCAGTAAATTAATCCAGGTGGCCAGAGAGAGAGGGCTGAAAGCGATGCTCCCCTGTGACACACTGGATTTTCTGTCTTTTGGTACTAAATAAGCCACGGCAGATTTAAAAGCACTGCGATTGCTGAAAAAATAACCTTAATAAAGTGGGTATAAATAACTGTACGGCAGTATTTCTGCATATTGGAATTGTTTATGCAGGTAAAATTTAATAGCAGAGGTGTGACTGCATTTATAACAGAGTAATCAGTGTGTAATTCCACAGACCCAGTGTGTTTGCTCACAGGAGACAACCCTAATGTCTTTTAAAAAGTCATTAGATTTAAGTAATAGCCAGCACCCAAGTACTCGATCAGGCAGATAGAGAACAAATCAACTTTTATTGCCAGACAAAAACTAGAAAACCTAATTCCTTGGAAGCTAATAAAAATTTCATAATTTTTTTTTGAGTCAAATAAACACAGGGTTTATTACTTCGTAGACGTCTTCATAAAACCTGGAGCAAACCTAATCTAGATGAAAACAACAGCTGTGAGGCACAATATATTTGACCAAGATGGATGCCTCAGAGGTATGATATTCATTAGCTCACTAATTCCAAATGGTAAACAAGGTTTAATTAATTTTGATTTCAAGCTACAATGGTCTGCTGGCCACGCAGAGGAATACAGAACGTACAGCTTCTGTAGGAGTAAGTGTCTGCTGGAGAAGCTTGCGTGTTCTCTTGACGTTTCTGCTGGGAGAGGTTTTGGGAACAGAAGAGGGTGAGTGTTCATCTCCTAATTTTGATCTTTTGCAAGAGCGCTACTGGGGGTGCACGGAGAGGACGAGGAGCTCCCTGGATCAGTGATGAGGCTATGCCTGCATGTATGTGAGTAGAAACATGGTGCCTAATTCACTAATTTTATATCTAATTTGTACATTCAGTGATGGGGCCATGTTAGATCTCTTCCCTGTGAGGGTGGGGAGCACAGGGTGCCCAGAGCAGCTGTGGCTGCCCCTGGATCCCTGGAAGTGTCCAAGGCCAGGTTGGACGGGGCCCTGGGATAGTGGAAGGTGTCCCTGGGCTAGTGGAAAGCTTTGCCATGAGTGCCAGGGCCCTGCCAGGCTGCTGCACCCCAGCCAAACACTGCTAATAATAAATCTTTCAGTGATGGAATTGAGGGAGCCTCCTGATGGGAAGCATTTACTCAAGGAGTATCTAAACAAAGCGGAAAGCCTGAAAAATCAGATTTGTGTTGCTGACTTCGGTGACCCGAGAGAACAGACAACAATCAGATGCGAAATGGAGATACACAGAAAGAAGAGGCGACCAGGAGGCGCTGCGCCGGTACTGCGTGCCTGTGGCTTCCCAGGCGCCTCAGGGAGGCGTCTCCGTCCCGGACTCATCCGTCATGTCCCTGCCCGCGCAAACACCCCCGGGATCAGCAGCACGAACGCCCTTCAAGGACAAGTGCTTATGGGGAAACGCATCCCATAATTACCGTGATAAATGCCGTGCAGGATGAGTGAGGAGCAGAGCACAGGCTGCGGTGCCAGGGGCTGCACTCAGCAGCACCTCCCCTGCCAGCCCCTCACTGTGCCAGGGTGCCCCCAGCCCTGACCCCGCATCCCCATCCTCACTGCTGCTGTTCCCAGTTTGGCAAGCCCCTGGCGAGCACCATTCCAGCAGGAATTCCCCCTGCCAAGCTGGGTGCAGCTCGCTCCAGCCCCGCAATCCCAGCCTGCATCCCATCGGGACAGCGTCTCTGTGCCGCGTTACCCCAGCTGCTCCTCCAGCTCCATCAGTTCCTAATCCTTCATTTCTGACCTTCAAAAGAAAAAGACTGTTGATCTCATGGAGGCACGAGGGACAGGGAGGAGCCCTGGGAAGCTGGTGTTCATCAGGGTGCTGTGGGCTGCCTTTGAAATAACCAAACAACCGCCTTTCAAACCACCTTGCTGTGCTCGCAGAGAACCGACCATTGTTTCCCATTTCTGGCAAAAATCCCTTCAATGACAGTGCAAGAGACAGATTTTTGGGAAAACTTGACATCCTCATCCCTTCAGCGTCCTGACTGGGGTGTTTCACCTCCCTTGTTGTCTCTCCATGCCATTACCTGTGCTCTTCTTCCACGCGCGAAAGCTCCACTCGCACAACGAGACTCCAGGGAATGGGAAAGCCGAGAGCAGAGCTCTCCGGAGGGAAGCTACAGGGTGGGAGAGGATCTGTCACGGAGCCGTGGCAATGCCCGAGCCTCCAGCAGGAGGGGAGCAGGGCAGGTTTCTCTGAGGAACATCTGGCGCAGCTGCAGCGGTGCCGGAGGCTGCAGGGCGCGGCTCGGAGCGGGAGCGCGGCCGCAAGGCACAGCTCAGCTCTCCCAGGGCTTTTCACTCCCCAAGGACAATTCCTAGAAACGAGCTTACAACTCACATCTGACTCTGCAGTCTTTCTTCCAGCTGCATGAACTTCCCTGCTCCGCACATTCCTGAGTCGCGGTGCCTTCCCCCGGCACAGCTGAGCCCGCGGCACTCACCCCCTCCTGCAAACAGCACCTGGCTTTGAGATGCAGAACTCCCCCAGGCTCCCCAAAATAGCCCTAAACACAGCATGAGGGAGATTTAATTGTTACTCTGATGGATGTGAGCGCCTCCTCTGCTTGGGTGCCCTCCTGCTCATCAGCAGCTGTGCTCGGGAGAGGTTTGGACAAGCTTGGAAAGCCACCACGAGCCCGGACACTCAGAGATTTCCTTCCCTGTGCCACCTCTGGGCAAGGACAGGCGTTAATGGAGCTCCTTAGAAAAGAACCTGCTGTTCAGCCTGGAGAAGAGAAGGCTTCGGGGAGACCTTAGAGTCCCTTCCAGTGCCCAAAGGGGCTCCAAGTCCCACTGCCCAATTGCATGTTAAACAGCTCCAGCTCTGCAGCACAGAGCTGCTCAAGTGAAAACAGAGCACAGGAACCAAACTTTCATGGACAGGACATTAAAAGTACCACAGGCCACAATTTGCTGAAGTATTTCAGAGTTAATGGCACGAGCACTGCCTTTATCTCCTCCTGGCGCCCCACAGCTCCGCTGTCCTGTGGGAGGATGGGACCCACTGCACCCACCAGTAACGCACCCGTGGAGGGGTCTTGCTCCAAGGGGCCGTGGAAATGTTTACTGTCACCTCTGAGTGACACTAGGACATGCACTTGTCTTGTATTTGTGAACTAGAAATGTATTTAATTCAGGCTTGAGGCAAAGTCATGGCTCACAGCCCTTTAGTGCACTGCTGAATTTGAAACCAGCTTGCAAAACTGTTCCCAAAATAACCCTGTGAGACTCTTTTATCCAGAGAAATGTACAAAATATTTTTGTTCAAAGACAGAGGTGCAAAGAATCTGAATGTCATCACTCTCCCTGGAAAGAGAGGATGGGTTTGGGGGACTATTTTCCAATATGAGTTGGTGCTGGATCCCCAGTGGGCAGAGGCTGCAGGGTGGCAAATCCTTGTCTTGGTGAGAGGTGCCTGTCTCCACAGCAGGGTGGTGGTACCACTGTGAGAAAAGCTTTCAGAATGTATAAAAACCCCACGCCAGCACCTTTTCCATGGGTTTCCTGTAGCCATCACTGCATAAATCCACTTACCTGCCCCCAAAGGCTGCAGGAGGCTCATGTTCCCTGCTACAGGTACAGCAGCTCTCCCCGGATCCTGCCCAGGGCTGGGGACCTGCCCGTGGTGCCACATCCAGGGCTGGACTGATTCAGCTCTCACATGGCTCACCAGGAACCTGCAGCATGGAGATACAGTAACTTATCCACATGGAAGCTTCGTTGATAAATAACCAGAGCTGGAAATATGCTTTAATGAAGCACAACAACAATTAGCTTTATTCACATTTTCCCCCTCAAAACATAGACAAATATATGCACTTAAAGAATGATGATGTTTTGGGTAATCACAGCTAAATAAATAGAACGGAAACTTTGTATACTTTATGCAAAAGACTTTGCTGGCTGCAATATTACAAGTTTCGCTTAAAAATAGTAAGTGAAGCCTATACCCCAAACCCTTAACTTTACATTTTCAAGGGCTATGGCCAAATGCAACAACGAATATATGACAATATCTGTCTTCTTTAGACCATCATCCTATAGTTGCTGTGTCTAACACAATCTGTCATAACATACCAACAGAAAACCTGAAAGGCACTGAAAAGAAAATTGATTCTCTTGCAAGCCCCTCTTTGTCTGGTTTCTTCACTTGCCCATTAATAGCCCACAGTGCAATTAATTACACACAATCCAGGTACAATCCTCATACCCCTGCAGAAGAGAGCTGATCAAGCCCTGCAGACATTCCCAGACTGGAGGTAACATTTCTCCTCCTGCTCTGTGCTGTGGTTTCTGCAGGGACCTGGGTTGCACAGGGCAGCTTGGAGAACCCAACAGCACCAAAGAACACACAGGACAAAAATGGTTTGCTTAAAATATTCAGGTCAGTCTTGATGAAGAATGATTCCATCCATAGAAATGGGGTTCAACCACACACAAAACAGTGGTTAAATTAATCAGGTAATTTAATGGCAAGGAGTAATTTGACATCTTGCGTCTCACGGGTGCTACTTCCACAGCTTTCCTCCAAGCAGCCCGGCTTGTTCTCATTGCTGCAGGCTGGACTGTCTCAGTGCAAGGCTTTTAATTATGCAGGCTGGACTTCTTTAATGTGAGGCTTTTAATTATCCTTAGATCAATACTTCTCATCAGCTCTAAGGAAAACCGTCCCCTCCTGGTGTGAGCTGGGCAGTTACAGGAGCACACTCTGTGTTAAAACACCTCCTGGAGGAAAGGGACAGTCCCTGTCCTGAGCTTTGCGGTACCAGGGTGTCACCATCCTGTTCTTTGAGGAGTGGGGGTGTCACAGCCCCTGTTTGGAGTACAGGCGTGTCACTGTCCTGTGGTTCAGGAGAGCCACTGGCCAGGCCGGGGGTTCCACAGACCCCTCAGCACCACGCTGCCCTTCCAAGAGAGATCTGCAGGAGGTGGCTGCATCCTCCAGCCTGGATGAGATGTGAAAAAATCAGCCATAAAGAGCAGCTCCTGCTGTTGTCCTACTGAAACACAAGGAGAATTAACGACGTTATTTTTCATGTTGAGAGCGACTTGAATTATTTACAAAACTCCCATCAAGACTCTCAGCCTGGCATGTGCTTTTTCTTCTTCTTGTTCTCCTTTCCATCTCTCACTTTGAGAACAGTTGCACCTTCTCACATGGATTCTGCTGCACCATTTCCCGATGTCCAGGACACCCTGGGGACAGAGCCCATGTGCCCAGCACTGGCTGGTCCCGTCCCCCTCCTCTCACCTCCACAGCATCCCTGGCTCCGTGTCGGCATCCCCGGCCCCAGCAGAGGAGTGACTGGAGCTAATGAGTTTGGCCTGGGGCAACCACCTCCCTCGCTTGGTTATTTTTATTTTTTTGGAGCCTTTCAGCCCAGGGTGCTTGTTGCTTCTCCAGCATCAACAACATTAACAAGCTCTGACATCTCATAAATTTCCCTTGGTAAAACAAAGAGAAACAAATAGAAAAACAAGTTTCAGCAGTACAGGGGGGTTGGTGCTTTGAAATTTTTCCTTCCTTTTCCATGCATTGGATTTTGTTGTGAGCAGCTCCTTTTATCCTGCTGGTGTCTCTCTGCTGCAGCCAAACTGTCTGGGACAACACCAGCTAGAACACACTCGTTTTGGCTTTGGGTAGAAAATGCTGAGATAAAGTGAGATCTGATTAAGAAAAATATAAATAGATCCAATGCAAGCCCAACCATAAAAATGTAACAAGTTCAGAACTAAGAGAAAAGAGATTAACCCTGTTAATATTTTCTTTCAGTTTGAAGCCATTTCTTGTCCTGTCATAACAATCAAATGTTTTATAGAAAGTTTTAGGTTGGAAAAGACCTTAAAGATCATAGAGTCCAACCATTAAGCCCACACTTCCCAGCCCAGCTTTAAGCCATGTCCCCAGGTGGACTCTGCAGCTGAACAAGCATCACTGCAGGGTCACTCCCACTCACGTGCCTCAGTTTCCCCCTTTAAAATTTTGTATAGTAATAACTTGTAATTGTAATAAAAATCTTTGGTAACCCTTTATTTAGAAAGTGAGAAGTTAAAAATTGGGATTGATCATCACTGTCACAAGGAGCTTGTTCAAACACTCTCTGCCATGGCAGCCCCGGGCCCTCTCCACACTTTCCTCCTTGCTCTCTGTAATTCTTTGCCAGTGCCCAAAACATAAATTTTCTTTCTTAGGGAATGAGAAATTCCTGCCTCGGAGCCCAGTTTGTGCTCAGGGATGCAGAGGTTGCAGACTCTGCCTGCCCCTTCCACCGCTGGGAAGCGCCGTCGGGAACTGCGGAGGGATGGAGCAGCCATGAGCCATTCTCTCTTCTCCTTGCAATTGATTTTCTTAGAATACAGATCCCAGAGCTTCCCAGAGACACTTGAGCAGGGCTCTCCTGTAACTCACTCTGTTGCTGGGAGCTGGATGTGGCACTGCAGCAAGTCGAGCACGAGCTCTGTCCTCCCCGGGCTCACTCTTGGATCAGAGATTCCAGGAACTCAGCTGAGGGCCTGGCTTTTCCAAGAACGTGTTTTTATCAATATCTACCCCAGTGCAAAAGGAGTCTCAGCTGGTGCCAAACTTATAACACACGGCTTCCAGCGAGGGCACAAACCCCAGCGTTAATGGCAGAGGCCAAAAGGGACTTTATCAAACCCTGTCACCCCCTAACACAGATCCCCAGGCCGGTGCTTTTTCCAGTTACTGCTCCGTTGTTATAACAACAGATAAATTATCATTTAAATGATGCTACTGGGAGGGAATGTGAGGTGGAAGAGAAAAACTGATTTTCCAAGGACAAAATTATTCAGCAACAACACTGGACATGTGAAACGGCATTTTGGACTCAACATCCACTGCTTTAAAATGAGGCAGAGTATTTTCCTTACGGATCCAGTTCTTGAAGCCCTGGAGCTCCTGACTGTGTCCTCTACTTTACTGCCACAACATAAATATCAGGAGTTATGGTTGCAGCAAGCACTCTGCACACTGCTGAGCTGGTTTGAATTTAATATGAATTTAATATCAGCATCCCATAGTGCCACAGCAGCTGTCAGGAGGCAGCTGTGTTTATCCTGTTTTGCTTTCTGCATTCAGCCTTTGACCCCCAGCACATCATCACTGTGCTCTGGGTGCAGGAGGGGAGCAAGAGGAGTTTCCAATTAAATCACTTTGCAGTAACAGGCAGCAGTCAGAAGGACACCTTGGGAAGGTGGACATTTTCACATTTTTGGAGAATATTTGGAAGCTGCTTTATTGTCACTTTTTGATATTTTTTAATGGGGTTTTTTTGTATTTAAATACATTTTAATTATTTAATACTAAACACTTTAAATCTCACAGAATCAGAGAATAACAGAATGACAGAAGGATTTGGGTTGAAGGGACCTTAAGGCTCATCTAGTTCCAAGCCCTGCCCTGATTTACTACAAATTAAGAAAAATCAGTGGTTCTACATCACCCATCATCGTATATCACATTAACACAACAGCAGAGAGTGTCTGCAGACCTGCTGTGGGCATGAACTGTTTGTTATGAATCCTGTTCCCCCTGAGATCGGTGCATTTCTTCAAGCAATATGATTTAGGGAGAAAAGTTTATTTCTGACAGATCCAGAACAAATAAAATCTGTGTTCCATCTATGAAAACTTTTTGGTTATTCTTTTATATTATGCTACAAAGAAAGAAAGAAAGAAAGAAATAGATATCTAAGGAAGATCTCCCGTTGCATAAAGATGAGAACTGAAACCCCCAGCCCTGCAAACTGGGATTTATTGATCAGCCAAACCCCAGGACAGCTCCACTTTGACCCATCCTGTGGTTTTATGAGCACAATAAAGCAAACATTTCACAGCACAATCATGAGTTCTGATGTTCAGGAGACTGACAGGACATCTCTGTCAGTTATGTGGGCTCAGAAAATAAAACATCTGAAACAGCATATCTGATTAAAGATAATAAAACCCCGCACACACCAAGAGACATTGGAGATGAAAAAAGCCCAAGCAAGGTTGGGCTTGATGATCTTGGAGGTCTTTTCCGACCCTGATGATTCCAGGATGTGCCACGGAGGGTACAGATGTGCTGCTTGGCATTTCTTTAAATCCTGCNAGCAGCTGTCAGGAGGCAGCTGTGTTTATCCTGTTTTGCTTTCTGCATTCAGCCTTTGACCCCCAGCACATCATCACTGTGCTCTGGGTGCAGGAGGGGAGCAAGAGGAGTTTCCAATTAAATCACTTTGCAGTAACAGGCAGCAGTCAGAAGGACACCTTGGGAAGGTGGACATTTTCACATTTTTGGAGAATATTTGGAAGCTGCTTTATTGTCACTTTTTGATATTTTTTAATGGGGTTTTTTTGTATTTAAATACATTTTAATTATTTAATACTAAACACTTTAAATCTCACAGAATCAGAGAATAACAGAATGACAGAAGGATTTGGGTTGAAGGGACCTTAAGGCTCATCTAGTTCCAAGCCCTGCCCTGATTTACTACAAATTAAGAAAAATCAGTGGTTCTACATCACCCATCATCGTATATCACATTAACACAACAGCAGAGAGTGTCTGCAGACCTGCTGTGGGCATGAACTGTTTGTTATGAATCCTGTTCCCCCTGAGATCGGTGCATTTCTTCAAGCAATATGATTTAGGGAGAAAAGTTTATTTCTGACAGATCCAGAACAAATAAAATCTGTGTTCCATCTATGAAAACTTTTTGGTTATTCTTTTATATTATGCTACAAAGAAAGAAAGAAAGAAAGAAATAGATATCTAAGGAAGATCTCCCGTTGCATAAAGATGAGAACTGAAACCCCCAGCCCTGCAAACTGGGATTTATTGATCAGCCAAACCCCAGGACAGCTCCACTTTGACCCATCCTGTGGTTTTATGAGCACAATAAAGCAAACATTTCACAGCACAATCATGAGTTCTGATGTTCAGGAGACTGACAGGACATCTCTGTCAGTTATGTGGGCTCAGAAAATAAAACATCTGAAACAGCATATCTGATTAAAGATAATAAAACCCCGCACACACCAAGAGACATTGGAGATGAAAAAAGCCCAAGCAAGGTTGGGCTTGATGATCTTGGAGGTCTTTTCCGACCCTGATGATTCCAGGATGTGCCACGGAGGGTACAGATGTGCTGCTTGGCATTTCTTTAAATCCTGCCCCCAGCCCAGCCCAGCCCTGCTGAGCGACACCTCCCTCTCCCCCTGCATCTCCTCCCAGCAGGATTCTCCTGGTCCCGTCCGGCTCTGTCCGTGCTCCGAGGGAGCTGCAGCCTTGTCCATCTGCTCCGGTGGCCCCGTGCCCACCCAGCCCACCAGGCTGCTCTGGGAAGGGCAGTGCCAATCAAAATGGGATTAAATGGGCAGCTGGGGAGAGCGAGCAAAAGCCGCCTCTCCTGCCGGGCGTCCCCGCGTGTGGCTCCTGCCCGGCATCGCCGGCTGGCACGGAGCTCCTTGTCCTGCTGGGAGGGCAGGAATTCCACCCGCTGGGTCTGTCAGCACTGCCCCCACACGAGAACATTGGGTTTGGCACCGCATCCAAATGTAAACGCCCCACAGAGGGTGATGGCACCGAACTGCTGCCCTTTGGGGAGAGCTGGGCTGTGTGCCTGTGGCAGCGCCTTCGGAGCCACGCCGGGGGTTTGGCTCCTTCGGGAGCAACCCCAGTACCAGAGCAGGACACCAGCAGGGCCTGGAGGGGGTGAGGGACAAGCACACACGGGCACAGCAGCGAGGTCCTGAGGGGACACAAGGAAGGATGGCAGTTTTTTCCCTGGCTCTCAGAACCACTGGCTGGCTTTGCCAAGAGGAGATAAATTGATACAAACCAAAAAGATTTGAGAATGAACTCTGTGTCAGGCAGCTCTGGCATTATTAAGCTTATCTTGGGAGCAGACAGAAAACTAAGAGACAGAATGTCAATTAATTAGAGTGCAAGAATTCCCCGGGCCGGCGGCTCAAGGAAGGCAGGAGAGCTGCCCAGATGGCAGTGTCAGAAGGAAATGGATTTCTCTGCACAGAAGCAGAAACTTGAAACCCTTCTCATTTCTATTTGTTTAAAGATTCTGCTCAGTGTAGAACAATTTGGGCTGGATGAATGCTGACTTACACCAGTAATTGATGCCCTAACAGAGAAGAAAACTCCATATGAACAAAGCCAGTATGGGGCGAGGAGTTCTGGGAAGTGAAGACTCAGCCATCAGGGCTGGGACCTGCTCCCAGCAAAACCATCTCCTCGCGTTCCTCTCCACACTGTCACTGCCATTATTGTTGCAAGGAGGGGACACCTGGGGCTGGCACAGCCCTCTCGCTGCGCTGTGAGGAAAGTGCTTGGCTTGACTTTGAATTTGATCTATAGCAGGATCTTGGGCTTGGGCCATGGAGGAGCTCACAAATAATGCACAACTCACTGCCTGGCCCTGCAGGTAATTGATCAGCTGGGAATCACACACATCGAGGATGAGCTCATTTAATGTACTCCCGACCTGTCTCCGTGTACCCACAGCAGGCCCAGAAATGCTGTTTGCATCTGGGAAGTCCATCACCAGTGACAGGAGCCAGCAAAGTCATTGTCATTATGTCCAAGAGAACAGAGAGGCTCTTCTGCTTTGATTTCTTTCCTGCTCAAACACTGAATTTGGTGCCTCCAACAATCCCTGGGTACTACAGTTTTGCTTTCCACCTGCAAGGCGGGCACAGCCTGATGCCAGAGGATCCCTTCGCTGGTCTGCCCTCCCAGAACAAAGGGCAGGGAAGAGGGATGAGGCTGGGACCTGGTTGTTCTCCCTGGCATAGCTGCAGGCTGGTCTAAAACCCGGGGTTCAGCAGCCAAACCCCTTTGAATTCTGTTCTTCTGCGCGCCCTGAGACTGCAGCAGGAGCCCCCGGGCCGGACACTGCACGAGGAACGCGGCTCCTGCTGGGCTTGGCACATCAGCCCTGGCACGCTGCTCCTCAGGGAGGCTGGAATCCTGCATCCTCGTCCCTGAGGCGTTCCCAGAGCGTGGCACAGGGCGTGCCGGGCTCCCCAGCAGCCTCCCCGTGCAGCCTCGCCCGGGCTGGGACCGTCCTGCCCCTGCCGAGGCTCAGCTCCGCAGAGCCCTCAATTATTTCAGAGCCTCAGGTGCTGCTGTAATGCAGTGCTAACAACAAACTCTGAGGGAATACAGATCCATCCAGGGCAGGGAGCAGCGTTTAACCCCGACACGCTCCCCTGCTCACACCCAGCTCCCCCCTCCTGCTCCGGCAGCTCCTGCTGCCAAGGCGCTTTCGCTGGTCACAGCCCCGTGGTGCGTGGAGCAAAGTCCTCTTAGTTCCTCCCAGCCAGCTTCGAAGCCCTCAGGGCAATATTTAACACCTCCTTTATCATTCTCACATTCTGTACAATATGCATTTATGCGGGTTTTCTCCGGGGGATCATTCCCAGCAGCCACATTATATATTTACACTGAACTAGCTCTCGAAGGAACTTGCTGTACTTGCAGCGTGCCCCCGGAATAGCAGAGCTCCCAAAGGATGTTTTCCCCTAAACACTGCTCAGAATAAGCATGATCAGAAAGGGTCAGATTTGTGAGGGGCAAGAGGGAAAATGGGTCTGGTCCCATCTGCCTGCCCTGGCAAGGTCACAGCCAGGGAAAGCCTCCCCTCGGGCAGAGGGAAAGCGGCCCCATGGCAAAGCCAAGAGCAGGAGCAGAACTCCACAAGCACTCAGACATTTGCCATGCCATGAGAGCTGTCCCAGCAATCACTCCATATGGCAGCACTGCAGGATCCCACCACAGCAGTTTTGGGGTATCTGGGATGCTCCGTGGGGCTCGGGAGCCCTGGCCCACCAATCACCTGGTGGTGGGATATTCCTTCCAGCCCCATCTCCTTTCAAGCTACAGCCAAGCAGCTGTCAAGGCACAAAACTGTTCAAAGGGCTCTTGTGGCCTGATCCATCTCTTTTGGTATTTGCACTAATGTAGGGCAAATGAAAATTAAGTGGGAGTGGGGCTGGTGTGCCGGCACTTTCTCCATCCCTCCGTGATACTGTGTGGAAGAAAATTTGTAGCTGATGGCCACAAGGCTCAGGGAAAGGTTCCTGCAGATGTGTCAGGAAAATCCTGATGAAAAGCCACACAGGCCACGTGCCATCCCACACATTACTCCCCAGGCACAGCCTGCTCTCCATCAGCATTTTCTGCTCTTGATTTCAAAACTGCTTTTCTCTTGCTACAGTGAAGTGCTGAGAGTTTTCACTCCTGTAAAACACTCCTGTTCCTTGTTTAGGCCCTCCATGGCTGGTGGAAAAAATTTTAATTAAAAGCTGTTCTGCTTTTATGTCCAGCATGCTTCAACTGGCAATACATCTTTTTGATGCTGGAATTGCCTGCTTGGTATTTCTTACACCCTCTAAGCAGCTGGTGCAAGGCAGCACTCGAATTAAGAGTAGGGAGCTGGATGGAAACCACCTGGTGTGGCCACAGAATCCTCTGCATCTCTGGTAATGCTGCTAATTATAGCAGTGGCTGGTTCCAGCTGATGTCCTGGGAAAACAAGACTGTAGGCCTAGAGATTAGGGGAAAAGTGCTAAAACCTACCCAGCCACCTCCTCACGGGTGGCTCGCTGTCTTCTGCCACCAGCAATTCATTTCTTGACACTGGAAAATGTCTCAAATAAAGGATTGCTCCACTGCAGAGCCAGAAGGAGAGGTTTCATGGATTAGGAGGAAATCTCCTCCCAAAGTTACATGCCCTTTCCTCAGCCTTGAGATGCACAGGAGGTGGTTCACGCACAGCACCCCATGGTGTGACCCCACTGAGCTGATCCCAGCCTGTGGGTGACCCACGGGAGCACAGGCTGGGTCACTCCTTTGCCTTTTGGGTTAAAAAAAACCCCTCGTCACCTCTGACTAACGGGGTTTATTGTGCTGCCTGGTTCAGGGGGATAATTGCCCACAGCACTGAGCGAGGCACACAGCTTGGCAGAAGAGAAAGTGCTGGGGAATGAAAGAGAATGGGAAATAAGAGGAAAAAGCAGCTGCTGGAGCTTCTGGGCTGCAGAACCACCTGTGAGACAGCTTTTCCAGCTGCTACACCCAGGCACCAACTGCCCTTTAGCAGTGGCTCTATCCCCCATGCCCTTATGGAGTACCAGGAGAGGTTTTGGGGTTTCCTTTGGGATTTGCTTGTGGCTGCTTTAATGTCTGAGTCAGGGCTATCCTCTGAGAAGGCAAGACCCAGCAAATCCTGACTGCGGCCAAAGAAATTGTGTTTTTTCCTCTCTTTTATCAAGTGAAATGTTAGTAGTAGGCTGCAAAATGGATTCTTTGTCCTTTTATCAAATCAGCCTGTACTGCCTCAAAGCTCCTTCCCCTTGCTGGATCTGTGGGATTTTCCAGGAGCCCCAAAATCTACCTGCCCATCAAATGCCATTACAGGTAGAAACACTGTCAGGCTGTGTACAGGAATATAGACATTTAAGAGGAGAGACTACTTAATAAATTCAGAACAACACTTTGTGACATTTCCCACAAGATTTTAGTGCTGTTTACAAATTCTGAAGAACACCCCAAGTCATTTCTGGCACGGACTTATGATTTATTTCAAAGCAAAATGGGTCAGAGTGTGTGGGTCTGTGTTTAATGCAGAAAGGGATTTGGAAATGAGAAGTCAACTGGCATGAAAGATTGCTGGGCAAATGTAAAAGCAGTAAAGCGTGTGGGTGGTCTCTGAGCATGTAATAGGATATTTGTAAGGAAAAGAAACATGCAGGATTCTAAGCTTTAATAAAACAGTTCCTTTTTACCCAATCAATAATGTAATTGTAATTTTCCAAGGCGAATTGCCTCTAAACTCCCTTTTCTCAAGGAAAGAGTGGCACAAATGGGACAAGGATGAGAAATTACTGCAGGAGCAACCGTGCACACGTGTGGCGGTGACCCTTCCCTGCCTCCCGGGCTGGGGTCCTGGAGCGAGCAGGATCAGGAAGAGCAGGGTTTGGCTCAAGCCAGGGATGGATAACACCCAGACAGGGGAGGGGTGGAGGATTTTCTGCTCCATCTCAGCTCCATCTTCCCACACATCGCTTTAGTGCCTTTGCCAAAGGATGTTCTTGAGCAGCCCGGGTGCTCCGAGTGGCTGCGCTGGGAGAGGAGAGGCCTCACCAGGGAAAGGCTTTGCTGGAGACAAAACGAGGACTGCAGTGGAATTTGGAATGCAAGGTGGTGGAGGAGGTTACAGGGATTGAGGAGGAGCTGGCACAAGGTGCCAGAGCCCAGGGTGGGAAGAACCTCCCCCAGGGACAGAACAGGCAGTGGCAGGACAGGAAAATCACTGAATCAAAATGCAGATAAGAGCAGGGAGTTATTTCTATCTGAGAAGACTTCCCACTAATTGGGCTTCCTGAATCTGCCCAGTAACAGAATCATGGAATGATCACGGCTGAAAAGATCTCTGAGTCCAAGCTTTACACCAGCAGTGCTGCATTCCCCATATCCCATGTCCCCAAGTGCCATGTCCACACTCCTTTTGAGCATTTACAGGGATGGTGACTCCACCCTTTGGTGATGCCTGACCACCCTTTCAGGGAAGAAATTTTCCCTAATATCCAATCTAAACCTGATGGAAGCCAAGTTACATTCTGAGTCACATCATCAGAAGTTCCACGGCATCACACTGAAAACAAATTAATCATTATTCTACTGCCTCACATGAAACTAAGCCCCACCTTCTGTTTCAATACTTAGAGAGCTTCAGCGTAATTTATTTTTCAAAATTCAGAAGAAACACTTAAAGATGAAAGGCTCACAGGAGTATCTCTGCCTGCATCACCATTCCTCAGCAGCTCTCATTGCTCAATGCAAAGCAGACAATTTAATTGCTATAGATTAGTGCACAGCGTTGGCTCGGGCTCATTACTGGGCTCTGTCCCTCTTTTGCCTCACAAGGGTGATTTCCTCCATGTCTTTATTAAGATGCACATCAGCTCCCAGTGGAGAAGATTATACAGGCACGGGGGGGTCTGTTAATTTTTAACTTTTAGGAAATACAACAATTTCAATAGGAAGAAAATGTAATAGCTGTCAGATGTTCTGGACTTGAGTCAAGCAATAAAAACCAGCATGAAGATTGATGCTCCTGTTGGGATGGAATCATAGAATCATGGAATCATAGGCCAAACCTGTGTGATGGCTGGAAAACCTCCCCTGCATCCATTTCTCTGGCAGTGGCTTCCCTGGGGGAGTGGCTGGACGTGCCCTGAGTGCCATGGAGCAAACTCTTCTGCAGAGGGATTCAGCCTTCTGGACAGTTCAGAGGCAGAAACTGGCTTCAGGTCTTCTTTTCTGTAAAGGAGAAAGGAAGACAGTTTGAAAGGCTCTGCCATTATCCTCCAGGACAATAACACAATAATTAAAATCACTCTACACAGTCCATTTTCCTTCCCGATTTGGAAGACTATAATAGAGAGAATAACAATTGCTAGGACCCTTTTCTTCTCCCCCCAGAAGAACCTCACAAGTGACAGAGACTTGAAAGCTCAGAGCTGGCTCTCGGGGAGAAGATAAAATGCTGCTCAGAATATAGATTTTGGTGCCAGCTGGGAATTACAGCCCTGATCCATCCTCCTCTGTCATTGGAGTCTGTGTTGCTCTGTGGGCTAAATGGAAGTGAATACAGTTACTTTCCCTGTCTTGGGGGAAAAAATGACATTCCATTTTGTCTCCAAAAAATACACATTATTTAACTTATAAAATATTTAATCTGTGTAATTAATCCTCTCATGACAGCGCTTTGCACATTTTTCTGGCAATCCATACTTTGAATGGCCTATAGTTATAGCTAACTTTGTTTCCTTTTTCTCATGAAATTAATCAAAGGCTTGTATTCTAAATTATTCAGGAACTGAATGAAGCCTGCTTTCTATGGCTTGCAGCAAGAAAACTCCTATTTCTTTCATGTGCCAGCAATACAGAAATTCCATTTCTCCAAGGGGGAAAGGACTGGAAAGCGGAGGCAATCCAAGGCTGCGGGGTGTCACTGCTGCGCCCTGGTGACACGGCAGGGGCCGAGCAGGGGCTGGGTCCTCTCGCATCCCGCACCTGCCCGCAAGGAGCAGCAGCATCGAACAAGAGCCTTGCAGGCACCGAGGCTCAGATGAATCATCCCAACAGCGGTGGCCCAGTTCCCAGAGAAGCTGGGAGCAGCTGTTGCTCTGCTCACTTTGATTTGTCATTCCAGCTGCAGCTCTGGGGCTGAACACGGTGACTTCTCCCCTCAGGACACTCCTGCAGAGGTGAAATGGGGTCGTGGGGGCCACAAGCTCTGGGTACTTTGTGCTCCCACCCTCCTCCCTGGGGTGTCAGGGCCGGCAGCTCAGGCTGCTCCCCAAGTGTTCCCTTAACCTGCCCAGCACCACCCTGCCCTGCACACTCTGCTCTCCTCCCATCCTCCCCTTCCACACACTTTGTTTGGGGGATTTCAGAGTGTTTCATCAGCATTTGGTCCCCACTGGTGCTCAGGGCTGGCCAGAGCCTGGCTCCTGCCGTGAGAGAAAGCTGATCACAGGCTTGGCAGGGTTTTGAAGTGCTTTATCAACACTTGCTCCTCTCAGCTCCACGACGTGCATAAGGCTCTTGCTGGATTCAGAGTTCAGCCCCTTTGAAGTTTTCACCTTCAGGCTAATTTTTTTCAGCAGAAAATTTGCTCTATCGCCACTTGTGAAGGAGTCATATGGAGAGTCTCACTGCAAGGGAGTCACACTTGCTGTGTCACTGACCTGCATACGAATTTCCTGAGATCCTTTTATTTTTCTTAGCAAAAATATTTCCTTCTTTCTCTGAGCAGCCATTACTTGCAGCCCCCCAGGAATGTTCTTTTACCTCTGGCTCTTGCCCAGCATCACTCAGGTTTCAGTGTCTCCACGGAGCATGAGCAGGGAGAGCTCTGGGTCAGATTTGGGGGCTCTGGAGGTGAGGTTTTGGTAACAGGCAGAACATCACCATGTTCTGTCACACAGGCTCTGGGAAACCTGCGGAGCTCACAGAGCCTGTCCCCTCCAGACTGACAGATCCTGTTCTCAAGGAAATAAATTACCAGCACTCGGCATTGAAAGGAGACCCAAAGGGGGTCGACAGTTCATTAACTGTACCCAGGAAAATGTCCTAACTTGCCCTTTACTCTTCAGGCTTCACTTTGGAGCTCTGTCTTCGCTACCAAATAATATGTGAAATTGATAGAAAAATCTATTTCCTGGCTGTCCCACTGCCCAGTGGGTTGTCAGCTGCTGGCACTTAAGAAATTCATCCCAGAGCACCCCAGCCTCGCAGCAGGGGAAGGGGTGATGTTTGCTGGAAACCATTCCCAGGGAGCAGTGGGATGGAACAGCCACAATTTCAGTGAGAAAACCTGAAGGGGAAATACAAAGCATCAGTCTTGCTTTGGGAGCCAGCAGCTGCTTTGGCAGAACACAGCAAAGTTTCCATCTCTTGTATTGTTAATCAGCTCTGAAATTCACAGAGAAAGAAATAGTAATAAAAATAATTAAAAACGCAAAAGCAAAGCCTTGGTTAAATCATACCCTGCTGCACCACAAATTTCAGTGTACAGAGCTTTGCAGGGCTCTGTCCTAATGCATCAAAGCCTCCAGTGCAGCACCCTGGTCCAGATACAGGAAGTCTTCTAATGATCAACTCAGCATTAGAAGCATCATTGTTAATCAGGTTTTATGGATTTTAAAAACAAATATACACACTTGTCTTGTTTAATATTATTTTCCACTCAGAACCTTAGTTTAATACAGATGCCCTGAAATTATACCATTCATAAATAATGCAAGTAATAAAACCTTTCTCTTATTCCCTGGTGCACACAAATGCAAGATTAAATGTGGATTTAACAAAAAAAAAAAAGGTAGAACTTTGGGTTTAAAAAACAAAAAGCAAGTGCTAAGTGCCAGCTACTCCAAGAGGAGGAAGTCAGTGCAGCTTCCAGGCTCCAAGGCACAAATGAGAATTGATTTTTAAGGAGAGAATTCATGGCCTTGATTTCGTGGTTAGATTTATACGACTGGGCTGATCTATCTGGACATGGGGCGTGGATGTGTGATCCAAGTGGCAGCGGAAGCCCGCGCACCCACCCCGGGAATCACCACCCTGGAGAGCCTGGCGGGGCCGCGGGGAATGCAGGGGTTGTCATCGCCGCTGCCCACGGGGCTGTCAGAAAGCCCCCACGTTCACACTCCTGGAGGGCGGTGGGATGAGAGGGAGCTGCTGCGGGAGCTGCTGCAGACAGGTGGAGCTGGACACCCGGCTCGGGGAGCTGTGCTAAACCTGCCAGCGCCTCAGCTCATTCGCTGTGCATCTTCTACATAATTCATGGCCCAGAGACTGCTGAAAATCAGGAACAATAAATAAATAAAGCAGCAAAATTAGTGGTTTGGGCTGCCTTTCACATGGCAAAACACATCTGAAAGAAAACCATGGTCTCCCTTTGCTGAATTTGGCCAAAATCTAACCATGGGCAGAACCGCATTCCCACTCAGTAGGAGACAACTGCCTTTTTCCTTTCAAATTGGAAGAATCGATGTGTTTTTAGTGCTCAGAAGCCTGGGACTAACAGGGAGAAGGAATGAAAAGAATCTGTGACCTGGGGGCTGCAGAGGCAGAAAGGCCAATGAGGTTCCCTGCAGCCGTATCTTCTGCCTTGGTATTTCCCTGCTGCACGTTTCCCAGTATTTTCTAGTCATTTCTCCAGCCAATTTCCAGCTCCTCAGCCATGAACCCTCCCCTTCGACTCTGGGCTCAGCACCACGGAGGGCTCAAGGCACAGAGCTCTGGTGACAGCGGCTCCTGCTGCTGCTCCTGTGGCTGTCACACTCTTCCTCCCTCCTTAGGCATGCTGACACATGGTTTTATGGAATGCATTAGGCCCTCTCTGCTCCAGCCTGCCGGACAGGGAACGGGGCTCCACCGCCTTCCCGGTGAGCCGGGAACAGCAGGGACAGGAGCTGGGGCAGGTCCCGAGCTCCCGGCTCTGCCAGGCTGGGCCGGGGGCCGCGCCCCAGGAGGATCCCTATGGCACCCCATAGGTGGGTAGGACCCAGCAGGACCCCGGAGGACCCAGCAGGACACCTGCCTGCCGACAGCCCCTCTGTGCTTGCCCTCTGCCCGCTGCACACGCGACTGCCCGTGTGAAATGAAATCATCCCTCAACAGCAGCCAGTCCATCCTCCTCCCACCCCCAGCCCACGCAGCCCCAGCCCCGGGCACGCCTGGCTGGGTGGGAGGCAGGAGAACGGCGGAGGCTGCCGAGATTAGAGCGCGGTGCCCGGGAAGCGCTGCTGACAAACCGCGCAGTCATCACTCCCGGAGCCGCCTGCCCAGCCGCAAACGAGGGGAGGAAATGGGCTCGGTGGCTCGAATAAGCCCCAGAGCCCGCATTTGAATTTACAATGAGCTGCGCAGTGGAGCTCAATCTGTCAGGCACCATGTCCCATTAAGATGAAAATTTGAAGGTCTCAATAGAGGAGATTGAGAACCTCTTTTATTCTCTTTATTAGAGGATGCTTGTGAGGATGGCAGGCCGGGCTGGACATAGAGCCCAGTTTCAACGACCAGGTGCCCCTTTTCTTGCTTGTTTGTTTGTTTCTTGGGCTTTTACTGACTCTCAGCTCCCCACATTTTCACGTACTTATGCCAGTGCCTCAGTCCTGGGGCTCCCTTGCTCTGTGATGCTGCTCAGTGCAGGATGTGTTGGGATAAAGCCTCACCTCACCTGGCACCGCCCAGACCCTGCCGCAGTTTGGGTAGCCCTGGGCAAAGCTGCCCCAGCAAAACAGGCGAGTCGTGGTGGGGCTGTCTCTGAGCAAGTCTGAAAGGAGAAAATGGGAATGCCTGGGTTCTACGTCACCTCCTGCCCAGGGTGTGCAGGAGCTGAGCACTCACACCCAGAGCAGCGCTTTCCATCTCCTCTCTCTCCCTCCCGACTGTAACCCCTGAAAATCCAGCCCGGAGTGAACGCAACTCTCTTCCAAAAAGTGAGAAAAAACTCACTTTTCTGGTTCCTGCCTCATTTTAAGAAACAAAATTCTTAATATTCCCCCTGCTCAGAAATACATTGCACAGATGCAGCTTTGAGAAGGAGCTGCCTCGTTCCCAGTTCAGAGGTGTCAGTGGCGGCAGCTCCTGTGGAAAATCGTGTTGAGGTAAAGGATGCTTTTCTCAGTGCCAAAGAAGCAGAAGATGTGTGCTGGAACCCGTTCCTGCTGCCCACCCCGGAGCTTCGGGCATCATTACTCCTCCCTTGCCATGTGTTTTGGCTCCTGCAAGCACGGAATATTTGCAAAGCATTCAGCGTTTGTTGAAATACTCTCTCTGGATCAAAGCTCAATATTTCTTGGCTTCTCCACACTTTCTGAGCCGCCTTCTGCTCACTGTTACATATTTGCCGTTCTCTCCTAGGTTGTTAATGGATCTGAACAGCTTTTGTTTATTGGTTGGGCTTCTCTTCCCAGAGAAGGGCAACAGAGTTGGGAAGGGTCTGGAGCCCCAGAAGTGGCTGAGGGAGCTGGGAAAGGGGCTCAGCCTGGAGAAAAGGAGGCTCAGGGGGGACCTTGTGGCTCTGCACAACTCCCTGACAGGAGGGGGCAGCCGGGGGGGGTCGGGACAGGACAAGGGGAAACAGCCTCAGGCTGTGCCAGGAGAGGTCCAGGTTGAATATTAGGGAAAATTTTTTGAGGAAAAATGATGTGATCTTGCCAGAAGCTGCCAGTTCTTCTTGTTGAATTTAGAATCAATAGTGCATCAAGTGGCTTGGGATGTTATTAATCAGAAAATTGGCACGAAGGACCAGGAGGTAATAACACCACAGTGTGCCCACTCTTTTCTTGTGGAGCGGCTGTTCATGACTCCAGGTAGTGCTAATTACTCCTTGGGACCTGCTTTCCAGCTGCTTTCCAGACACGGCAAACTCCAGCTCACAGCACTGCAAAGCTCAGCTGCTCCCAGTTATTTTCCTGCCACTGTTGTTGTAACCTGCGGCAAAATATTCCATTGCCTTCCCTCCAGCCCAGGAGGAAGGATGTGAAAGCTGAGGGAAAAGGCACAATCATTTTGGGTCAAAAGACACTAAAAAAAATATGGGACATCCTGCCAGTGCTGGAAGGGATGTACAGCAGCTTCTCCTGATGCTGTTACTCCCTGGGTTAGTAGGGATCCAGGGGCAGCCACAGCTTCGCTGTGCCAGGGCCTCTCTGCCCTCTGAGTAAGGGAATAGATATAAAATATATGTATTTTCTTTCTCTCTAGGCTGCAGCCATCAAATGTCATTCATCTTTCAGACGTTCTCTGGGTCTCAGCTGCTTTTCAGGGAAATTAGTTACTTGTATTCAGAGCATTTAAACCACCTTGTCTACCACCTCCCCAGCACCTCCATCCCAGCTCCCTAAAACGCAGCAGTGTCTCACAGCAATTCCATGTGTGTAGCACTGCGGTTTATTAACACGGAAGATTCTCAGCCCTTACAAGATTTTCCATGATCTATTTTCAAAGATTTGAAACCTTTTCATTTCTTTTTTCACTTGCCTTTTATAAAAATCTCTCTGTTTGCAAGACCTGTTCAGGGTCAGCAGATTTAGCAGTATCTCTATAAAAATAACAGGGAATTTCTGAGCCTCTGTATTCGTGGCCGACACAGCACACCAGGGAAAGGAAAATAACTTGAAAAGTATTAGAACATACTTTAATAAGCTCAGGTCTCCTGCCTGTGACCCTGAAAGTGTGTTTATCTTTGGGCTTGTCTTCAACAATCGTTGTTCCACCACCACCTTAGGATAAGCATGAATGCATGAATTTACAGCTGCAAATCCCATTTGACTGCATGTAATCTAGTGGTTTTCCATGGAAAAAAGGTATGAAATGCTGCACCTGTCCTGCTTTTGCAGAGAGGGGATTATGATCTTATATAATTATTGTACAATTGTGTCTAATTGGATTTCCAATGCCATTTATTTCGTCATGAGGCTAACCTGGAAGTCACCTCCAACTGAATTCATTAATACTAATGAGTTATTAAATTTGCAATTAATAAACACCAAAGGGAGCAGAGGCAAACATAACTACTACCCCACTGAAAGGAGTTCTAGGCACATAAATGAGGGATCTTCTTCCCAAAACATCCTTCCAGATCTCACATATCTCTCCATAACCACAAGGAGTTGGTCTGTCATCAAACGACCTCTAATTTATCAAATTACTGCTTTCCTGCAGCCTTCCTGGTCTCCCGGGAGAGAGTCTGAGAGTGCATTCTTGTCCCTGTTTCTGCTGCAGCTTCTGCCTCAGATTTTTACCCAACATCATCCAGATACCCTTGGGTTAACACAGACCACGGGGCTGTAAATGGAAACCTGCTGCTCCCACAGTGGGAGCTGGATGCACAACAGAGATGACAAAAGCAACCAAAGAGATGCAGGAGATGGAGGGCACTGGGGGCTTTTCACAGCACCCAAAATTGCTGAGCTGTGGGGAGCTGGAAGGGCTCTGGGAAGGAGCAGCAGGGCTGCCTCAGCCAGCACTCCTGTAGGTCCCTTCCAGATGAAATATTGTCTTTTCTCTCTTCTCTTCTCTCTCCATTCCCAGTGCACGGACAAGAGGGAGACAGGAAAAGCATCTCACATCCTCAGCTCCAGGAGCCTGGGGGATGTTCTCCCTTTTTTACAAGAATCTGGTTGCTACTTCGGATTCTTACAGAAAGTACAGAAAAAAACGTTGAGAGAGACACTACAGATACAAGACCCAGCACGCCCAGCCTGGCACTGCAAACCCTGCAGGTTTACAGCAGCTCTTCTCTTCCAGCCACTACTGTTCCTCACCCCGTATCTGATCACCACGTAGCAGTGAACTACAGATGCAATTAGCATTTCCCAGATATTATCTGCAGCAAGCCATAGCCATAAAAGCCAAGAAGTAACGAAGGCAGAGCCCAGCACAGCACCCACCCAGCTTTCTGCCCAGACAGCAGATTTGTTTTATATGCTGGGATTTCTGACAACCACAAATAATTGGAATTTCACTTTAATTTAAAATGTAGCAATGGCTCCTAGCATCAAACTGGCTCTGGTTTGTTATCAGAGCACACTGGTGGATAAACACCTCTTCTCATTGCTTTTTCGCTGCAGGTTCCCCACGCAAACACTGACCTGCTCGAGGCTGGTGAGGTTAGAACAGAGTCACGCTGTGGAGAGGCACAACTGCCTCTTATTGACCTGCCTGGGAGGAGACCTGGACCCCAAGGTGTGTTTACCTGGACAACGGGAGCCCTCCAGCCCCGCAGCTGACAAGGCAAGGGACCCAGGAGCTGCTGCTCAAGGGCGTGGGCACATTTTCCACACAGTTCCCATCCAAGCCTGTTTGGGGAAGATTAGCGTTGGCACCATGTCAGAGATGAGTTTAATCGCATTATGAATATTCACTTGTTCCATGACAGCTTTCCTCGGAGTCTCAGAGCGGCGGTGGCCGGAGCTGGGCTATTTCCCTGCAGCCCTTCTGGCTCCAAATGCATGGAAACAACTCGGGGGGAAACTCCAGCATTCAGCAAGTTTATGGGCAATGCAATTTATTTTATGATCAAATTACACCAGGGTAATGCTGCCTTTTGCATCAGACAATTCAGTTCTAGTAATTGCTACCCTGGGGGTGTCTTCTCTTCTCTGAACACCCAGCCCATTTATAACACTGATGGTAGCAGTGTGTGAGCAGAGGGAGGATAATAGACCTTAAATAGCAGCAACATCTTGCTGGAGGAAAGAGAGAGCTTTGTCTTTATATTTCCAAGACTTGTTGAACCTTATGGGGTGTGCGCCTGTCCTGGTGAGCTGTGACACATCCCCAAGAGCTGATGCCACGGGAATGATGGGATCAGGCTGCCCCCAGGGTGCCTCGAGGTGTGTTCTGTCTCATACACATGCACACATCCACTGGCCAAAGAGTCAAGTTTGACTGCAGGTAAGTTGTAAAAAATTGAGGAAAACATGCAAAGAACTGGTAAAAACAACTCTGGGTACCAAGCACTGGCCCTAAAATCCTTTTACCACCCTCAGGCTGCAGCCCTGGCAGTGGGGCAGCCCCAGGGCTGAGGTTTGGACTTGGGAGGTGTAGGTCCAAGTAGTACCTGCAGGAGGTGCCCATGGGCAGGAATTCCTGCTGCAGAGCAGCCTGTTCAGCCACAACTTAACCCTTCTGCTCTTCCCCTTCCTTTCTCTGAAAGGAAGATCACAGAATCCCAGACTGGTTTGGGTTGGGAGGGATCTGAAAGCTCATCTCATTGTGGGCAGGGGCATCTTCCACTGTCCCAGGTTGCTCCAACCTGGGCTTGGACACCTCCAAGGATGGGGCAGCCACAGCTTCTCTGGGCACCCTGTTCCACCCAGAGATGGCATTTGCCTTCCTCAGAGTGCCCGGGGCTGTGCAGCTGATGCCCAGGGAGCTCTGCCACGTGAAGGTCAAAGCCATCGTGTTCAGCACGGATGGATGGGAGGGAGCAGGAGGCTGATCTGTCTCGACTCACGCCTGTCAATGGGGAGGAATCGGGACAAATGACACCGGGTAATGCATTCTGAAAGAATGTCCTCTGGTTTGGGGAAAGTCACACTGCAAGCTGTGTTGGAAGCAAGTCTTGATCTATTTAAACTGTTTTGCTTTGGGTTTCTAAAGGACAAGAATTTCTTGGGGGGGAAAAAGCAACAGCAAACTTTCAACCAGCTGTATAATTTCCTATAAATATTCCACAGCCCCTGGGATCCCAACGCCCTCGCTGAACACACGGCATGGAGCACTGTGGATCATCTTCCCAGTGTGATGAGGCCAGAAGGTGGCTAGAGAAGTCCTGGAGGATGCCTGGATGATTCCAAAGATGAAAGGCAGCCCTTCCATGCTGGCACTGAGTGCCTGGCACTGCCGAGAGCTGTGCTAGATCAGCCTTTTAATCCTGAGTTAGATGGACTCCAAGAAGAAGAAATTATTGACTGATTTTTACCAAGTGCCTCTGTCCCCACCCTTGGAAAGTGGCAGCAGCAGGTACCCCACGGGCCCCTGGGGAAGGTGTTTCTCCCATCCTCATTCCTCATCTCTCAGCCCATCCCATCCTCACATTTCCCTTGCCTCAGCTGACTCCTCACCCATTCCCCTGTAGTCCACAGGGAGCTCCCTGCCTGCCCCTGTGCCCCATCCCTGACTGCCACGATTTTCCTCCACCTTTTACCCATTCCTCCATGTGGGCTGCTTTCCAGCAGCTTTGATCTGGCCCATTAATGTCAATAAACCACTTTTGGAAGCAGCGTTCCAGATGCCTCCGGATCCCGCTGCCGTCTCTGCGGGTGCTGGGCGCACACGTGGCCATGGCCAGAGGGGTTTGGATGAAGGAGGGAGCAGGGAGTGCCCCACACAGCCCCTGGCTCCCGGGATCGGGCCAGGGCTTTGCAGGAGCCCAGCTTAATGCGAGGCTGCCACGAGCCCTTACACTGCAAGTGACAAAAATCCACTGTCGGCCACAGCAGCCTCGCCACAAGGTATTGATTTACTCTTAACACTTCGCTCCTCAGCAATAACATAAATCAGCAAGACAAAAAGAGGAATAGGAAATGGCTTCCAGCAATGCTGAATGGACTCTCGGTGCTTACGTGCTGCAACCTTGGATTTACCCAGCAAGGTTACAGCTCGGAGGAGCTTGTGGTTTCCCCCCGTACCCTTAAAATAACTTAAAGTGGTTAAGATATTTCCATAAAATCCCTGAGTGAAGAGCAGCTGGTGTTCCAGCAGCCAGCTGAAGGGACTGGGAGGACTGGGAGCCATCCTGGAGCCATCAGAGGGGCTGGGGACACGCTGGGGCAGGCTGTGGCTGTCCCAGCCAGCAAAGCACAGCCCTGGGCTGTCCAGGGGCACCCTGCACCTCTGAGCTGCCCCAGCCTCAGCCTGCAGCAGAGGGGAGCAGGGAGGGACGGGCACTAGCATTAGCAAAGAGCCACAAGGGTTATTTTAAGAATTCCAGAGTTCCTGTTAGGAAAAGTGAAGACTCCACTGATTGTCTCCCAGGTGTTGGAGACCTGAAACTGCATAAAGGAACATTATAAGGGGCAGGAAATGGGGACCTGCTGAAACAAAAAATAGACTTTTCAGCTGAAAATTTCCATTTCTTGTCACGTACATAGACCCATACACTTTTTCTATGGAATTATTGATCCGCATCCGCTCTTAAACATATTTCTCATTTCTTTTCTCTCTCTGCTAACCAGCCATTCTTGATAAATCTCTGTTCTGTGTGTATAGGCACCTACACCTGGATGTTCACAGTGTGTGCGCACACATCACAGAACCATGGAATATTCTGAGCTTAAAGGAACCCACAAGAATCACCAAGTCCAGCTCCTGGCTGGACAGAACAATCCTGAAATCGCACCCTGTGCCTGAGATCCTCGTGTGCCTTTAAACACAACTGCTTTGGTGCTTACAGTGCTCACATCTGCGTATTTGGTCTCATCCACTCAATCCGACAGAGATTTCCTGAATAAAATGTCAGTCTGCTTATGGAAATGAAGCTAAATATAAATCTAATACCTGCCTGAGCTCCTGAGCACTTGGAAATGTGGGGGTTTTGGTGCCCAGCCCTCTCTAAACCCAGGGAAAGCACAGCCCTGCTGCTCCATGTCTTGCTGTATCTCTGGCAGGCTCCCTGCCTTTGGACACCGCACAGGGACCTTCTGTAGACAAGCTGAAATAATCCTAATTTGCCAAGAATTTTTGGAGTCTGCACCTCCCCCATACCTGTAAGGCTGGATGGGAGCAGTGGGACATTAATCTCAGTCTTTTGTACCTTTTATCAAGTGGAGTGAATGTGGAAACCACATTTTCATCGGCATTTGCTTGTCCTTAGAGCCCGAGGGTCTCGGCTGAGGAGGGCACTCATTTCAGGAGCTCAAGCAGCCTGAAACCTGCCAGGTTTTGAATTTATTATTGATTCCTTTTCTGTCTCCAGGGATTGCTGCAAAAGAGCCAGGCTAAACCACTTCTTTATGATGCATGGCATTTCCAGCACAGGATGCTGATGGGGGAGGAATTTGGGTATGGCAATTATTCAGCCACAAACACAGCACTGTTTAACTAATCATCAGTTTTAACATAAAGTCCTCTAATCCCTGAGGGTTGGGACATGCCATACATCATCTCATGGTGCCAGGGCTTCTTGGCCTCATTATAATAAATAATAATAAATATAATAACTCATAAATAAACAGAATGGAGTCAAAGATGAGCTGGGTGGGAAATGCACTGGAGCGTCCTGGGCAGCCCCTCAGCAGGACGGGGACATGGGGAGACGATCTGGGCACCCCGTGGGGACAGGACAGGACAAGCCAGGACAGGCAAGGCCACCTGGCCAGATCCTGACCCTGCTCCATGGACCTGCTGGAATGAGTGGGTAGGCAGAGAAATATAAAGACTGGGGAAAATATTGAACAACTAAGCCCAATGAAAGTCCTATTCCATTTTTTGGCAGATTCCTTTGGGAGAATGTCCTTAACCAAGATCTGCTATCGAGGGTTACAACACCGGGGGAGAACGTCCTGGAAGGTCTCGCTGGGGAGGAGAGTGAGAAGCCAAAACAGGACCATCTCCAGCCTCGACCCTGGAGGAGCCAGAGCAAGCAGCACCATCCCCACGTGTGCTTGCAGATTGCTACGCACCCTTCAGTATTTTAATAAGCTTTTGGATTTTGCAGTGAATGTTTTCTATTGTGGCACAAGGCCTTTTAATGGCTGTGCTGACAGTGAGACACATGTCTGCAGAGGAAACCACTTCCCACAGAAACAGGACCTCAGATGAGCGGCTCCTACTTGCGAGAAATGAATTTGACCACAGAACTTTTCTTCCCCTTTCACCCTGGGAGGAGAAGGGTGGGGGAGGATTAGGATGGAAAGCGGGCACGGTGCTAGTGAGGCACAGCAATCCTTTCAACCCCACACCATGCTGTGAGGGAGAGAGAATCTGAACATCATTCTCTTTTTAACATTTTTTCTGCCCTAGAATTGTAGTTCTTCATCCCAATATGGAAACATGTGATCTGAAATATAGTAATGTTTTTTTCTTTCTATACCTGGAATATGCCTGAAGTCAAATAGAGATAAAAAATTCACTTTGCTGCTGCCACCACAGATCATTTTCCGGTAAATTATTCAGCTTTATTAAGCACATAAAGACCTACAAAGTTGGTCTTTTAATGTACTTATATAGACATAAACTAATATCACTGCTATGATTGCATTTTAATGATTTTTTTTATCTTTGCCTAATTTGTATACTTAACAATCACACCAACAGAAACAGAAATGCTCACTGTGGAAGCTTTCTGCTCAGCGATTAGGTGCACGTTTACTCCTCATCCCCAAAGCTGATCAAAGCTTCCTAATTCCTGTTCCCTGCTCTTAATGGCTCCTGTGGAGATAACCCAGCTGCTGTGGTGCCCTGCCTGGTCTGCTCAGCGCCTTGGCGCTCTGCACAGCGGGTTTGAAAGGCTCAGGCTGCTCTGGAAATGCAGCTTCAATCCTGTCTGGGCAGATTTGCTCTTCCCTCAAGCCCTGGCTGAGGATTCTGCTGGGACACAAGGAGCACACGCGCCTGGACCCAAGTTTTATGTGGAAAAAGAAAGAATTGTGTCCTAACTTCTTCAGAAAGCACACAGAGATCCAAAACTGGTTTGGATGGGACCACTTGCACCTCACACTGCTTCTGGTGGACTTTTTGGGTGTGGTCGGCAGCATCCCTCGGGCTGTCTCCCACGGACACCCAGGTCCTGTAGGGCTGGAGCTTCTCCTGGCACAGCACTGGGACCTGCCCCGTTGCATTTGCCTCATGGGTTTTGATAAAGTCTCCCCATCCCTGGAAGGGTTGGATGGGGCTTGGAGCGACCTGGGATAGTGGGAGGTGTCCCTGCCCACGGCAGGGGGTGGAAGGGGATGAGCTTTGAGGTCCCTTCCCACTCAAACCAGTCTGTGATCCTATGAAACACACAGTAGCGTTTTAAACTGCCTAATTACTGTAGTAATTTACCATTAGTAACAGTTTAGCAACATTGATATCTGTGTACAGCTATGAGTGAGCAAAGCAGTTTGCTGACAGCATTTAGGATCCTGTCTGCTGCCACGCCATTCCCAAACAAGATCTATGCACCACTGGTTAATTAAGTTCTCAGCTGAGCATTCCGTGTAACAATTTCTGGTTATTTAGTGAGATCAGAATTACAAATTATAAAACCCTGATAGTAATTACTCTAAGTGGACATTAATTAGCATTGACTAATCATGAGATTCTCCCTACACCCACTTGCTTATCCAGAGAACTTCTGCTGTTGATTGATACAGAAATGAAAGCCAGATGAATCAGTAACATTTAGAGCTTATGGAAAAGGATTGCCCGAGTCAGAAGGAATAAATTGGCTGCTAATTCCAGAAAAGTCAAATGTGTAATTATGCTGCCATGAGGTGCCTTGTCCTGTGTCAGGCTCCTGCTGCCGTGGGGCTCCAACCAGCCCCGTGCCGGAGGGGGATCAGCCCTCTGGGGGCTCTGAGGGGTCCCTCGGCAGCGCTGGGGGCTCTTCTCCGGCTGAAGGATGAGCTTAGAAAAAACCACTCAAGCACCGTTACAGGCAAAGGAGCTGGGAGAGCACCTTCAAGTTCCACTGATGTTTTTTCTTTAAGTAATTGATGTCGAGAGGACTCGAGGCCCCCCGAGCATGTGCTCAAGTGCGGAGAGGAATGGAGCCTCGTCTCCCGCCGGCTGTCGGGAGGAGTCCTGCTTTTCCAGGAGCAGAGCTTTGTGCCTTGGGAAGGCTCTCTCTGCGGCACACTGCCGTCCTCCGCCCAGCAGCAATAAATAATCCCCTTGTAGTTAAACTGCAACAAATGAAACAGTTGAACACCTTACGCTGTGAGCTGCAAAACCTGAATTCCAAATCTATCCTTTCTATCTTTGTCATGATTTCAAAGTCTTCACATGATAGAATTGGGGTGGGGATTTTTTTTCTCTCTCTCTTTAGCAAGCTGCAAAATGTTTCAGCACACTTTGAGCATTTCCTCCTGTTAACTTCTTATGCACGTTTAATTTTTGTGGGGTTTTTCATTCAATCTCTGAGACTGATGCACAGGTCTCTGCAATCCTTTTCATCTTGGCTCATTGCACACGCGGAAATGGGGCTGCAACACAACATGTTATGGCAAAGTTCCCCTTTCTGCTTCAGGAATGAATTACATTGCAGGGATCTATATTTGGAGCTCTCCAGCACCGCTCTCCATCCTGTGCCTTTTGATGTTTTATACATTTGTCTGAGCCGCCTGTCTGCCGGTTGAGCTGGCTTGAAGTTATCAAAATTTTATCATTTTTCAAGTAGAAAAACACTTTCTCCAGCCCCCTCTCCCCCTCCCCACTTCCAGCATTTTTCTCCCAGCCTGCAGAGCCCCGGCCCCGGCTCCCGGGCGGGCTGGGCGCTGTTTCCTCGGGGTCAGCTCTTGCCTCTGTCACAGCTCGGGGAGGGCAGATCAAAGCGCAGCTGTGGCAGGATTTAGGTGCGGGAGGAGTCGCAGTGGTGATGCTCTGAGCTCCTGACACAGCCCTCATCCAGAGAGCTCCATCTCTTCCCATCACCCTGCCAGCCCTGCACCCCTCAAGAGCCAGGGTGTGCTGTAGGTGTTGGGTGAATGGGGAGGATGCTGAAAATTGCTAAATTCCTTGTGTTCTCTTCCTCCTTCACTTGTGTATTTGTTAGTTGCTTGATCCAAATAATTTCAAGCTGCTTAGAGCAGTTTAGCCATAGGGAGTTCAGGTGGAAGAGCTCACCTAGACGGACACAGGACACCTGAAGCTGTGGCTTTGTTCAGCCATGCTGAGTTGGGGTACAGCAGCTAATCCCAAACCTTTATCCCTCCACAGTAAGCCTTGCAGTTATTTCCAAGTGTTCTGATGTCTTGAGATGGAGCCCACACCACCTGCTTTTCTTGGTCTTCCTCTTTGGAATTGGCAACCCTCTCGTGGAGCCTGCAGCTGCCTGGTGCTCCTGCCAGCCTTCGGCTCAGAGCTGGGGAGAAGGTGGGAAAATGTCTTCTGCTGTAAGTAAGGTCTAGCAAACTGCAGGCAAAAATGAATTTTCATTGCTTCTTAATGATGATTAGTGATTTTGATACCACTGATCACATGCATTCCCAGAACATTTGATTAATGAGACCATTTCTAAGCAGAAATAATAAGCCTGTGGCAAAAATATGACAGCAACAGTGAGATCTGTCTGTACATCTCCCTCATAAAAGGCCCTAACTGTAAAGAAATTCCTAAAGGTTGTAAACAAAATGGTTTTCTTCCTCCCATTTCCCTTTCCCTCTCCCCCAAGCCACTTCCATCATTAGGAATCAATGCATTAACTGGAGATCTCTTGCTTTGGGGTTGCAGGCAGAGAATACCAAAGTCTTTCTACTCATAACAAATGTGAATTTCAGCAGTAAAGGGGAGTCAGAGATCAACTCCTGCAGATCAGTGGGAGCATCTGCTACCAACACACCAGGTGTCTGTGGGATGGAGCCAAGGACTGGTGACTGCAGATTTAGATGGGATACTGGGAAGAAATCCTTCCCTGAGATGGTGGGCAGGCCCTGGCACAGGGTGCCCAGAGCAGCTGTGGCTGCCCCTGGATCCCTGGCAGTGCCCAAGGCCAGGTTGGACGGGGCTGGGAGCAGCCTGGGACAGTGGGAGGTGTCCCTGCCCAGGACAGGGGTGGCACTGGATGGGCTTTGAGGTCCCTTCCGACCCCAACCACTCTGGGATTCTGTGATTCCATGAAAATGTCTGGCAGATGATATTCCAGACCTGGCTACGAGAGGTTCCCACAACATCCCCTGGATCCAGAAGACCGGAGCTCTCAGCCACCAGCACCGCCTGAGCTGGGCCCTTGCTCTGCCCCAGCCCTTCAGCTCGTGGTTCTGGGAGTGAGAGTGGGCAATAAAGGTGCAATTAAGTTGAGACACAAGAAGAAAGAAGATAAATTATGGCCTTGCATTTATATAGCACATTTCATCCCAAACCATTGAGTTAAGTGATTGATATACAAATTACATTTTGAGAGATCACTCTACTCTCTCCATGCCTGACATGCAGATATATATAATGTAATCATTATTTTTTAAAGCAAACTTACTTATTAATGCAAACCCTACAATTGGGGTGAGCTCTTCTGGGCAAAGATGAATCAGAAGTGACAAAACTCCACCATCTCATGACGAGCATGCTTAAGAATGAATGGAATAATTTAGATACTTGGATCCCTCCAACACAGCAAGTTCAAAGCCAAACAGAAAACGTCTCTCTTCTCTAAGGATTCAAAACAGAGTTTGCTAAAATGTAATTAAGCACAAAGTCCCTTGAAATCAATCACTTCCAGAAACTAATACCCACCTTGCTGATTAGACACTGGGTAAGCCAGGGGCAATTAATGCATTAGTATGAAAATTGTTAACTGTGAGAGCAACCAGTTTTGAGGGGATAATTGCTCTGAGAAAGACTACTTGATGGTTGATATCAGAAAAAGTGATGTCTTTGGGAGAGAGGAAGCTACTATGTTAACAGCGGCTAATTAAAAGTGACCTAATTCTCATTAATAATCTTTTTGATTGGATACAAACTTGAATCTGGGAGTCTAATTGGGACCATCAGCACATGTCGCCCCAGCTGATGGCAGCTGGGAAGTTTTCTGCTTTGTCTCAGGGAAAAGCGGTGCTCTTTTCCCACTCTCGTGGCAGTGGGAGGTGTTTTGGATCAGAAGGGTGAAGCTCTGGCTCCTCATGAGTCATTTTTCAGCCCGTCCCAGGGTATAGGTCCATCCCTGCCCACCACCTCCGGCAGCTCCCTGCCTTGTTCTGTGGAAGAGGGGTTGTAACTGTGGTGTAACCCTGCAAATGTGGCAGCCAAACTCTGTTCAGTGGCCAGAAACCAGCCCAGGGAAATTCAATCCATCGTGTTTAACCACTTTGAGTAACGTGATGTTTCTAAATTTTCCAGCATGTGTTTGCTCAGTGTGGCTGAGTGGAAGTGTCAGGGAAAAATGTTTGGTTTTCATACTCCTGCAGTTAATGACCAATTTTCCACAAATCATAATAGTTTTACACCATTAGCTTTATAATTTAGTCTTTATTACGTGATCCTGTTTACTCAGCAAATGCTGCAGTTTGACGGCCGCCCCGTGGCCGTCAGGCCAGAAATGATTTGTGTCACGGAGCAGCTTCCCACATGACGGCTGAGCTCCTCCGACAGCACCAGAGATCACTCTCCAGGCAAGGAGGAGGCAATTTCAGCAGGAAACACAAAATAACCCTGACACGGAACCGACGCTGGAGCTGGTGTGTGGAGTGCAGCGCTGTCCGTCCCAGCCGCTGAGAAACTCCACGCTGGAGCATCGCCTCTGCCAGCTTCCAGGGGGATTCCCTTTGCTCCAGAGGAAGAATCAGCTCTGATGCTATCACAGGCAACTGCCCACACCCGTCAGCATCCCCAGCAGGCAGCGGCTACACAGCTTGGCCTGCTTTGATCACAGAATCCCAGAATGGTTTGGGTTGGAAGGGACCTCAAAGCCCATCCAGTGCCACCCGTGCCACCAATATTCATTCCAGGAGGGAACAAGGGCTGCAGTCACTTATGTCCCACAGAGGGTGAAAGGTGGCAGTGAATTAATCACTAATTGAGCATTATACCAGTGCCTCCATGGCTGAACAACTAACGACAGAAAAACAACCACAAATAATGTATTGATCAGAAATATCTAAATAATTTGTGTAAATTATTGGCAATAAACAATCTGACCAACCACTATGAACTACTTTGCTCATTTCACAGAATCACAGAATATCCCAAGCTGGAAGGGACCCACAAGGATCATCCAAATCCAGCTCCTGGCCCTGTACAGGACACCCCAAAATCCCACCCTGTGCCTGAGAGCGTTGTCCAAATGGTCAGTGCCCCCAACCAGGGTCAGCCCTCTGCAAGCACAGGGAGCAGGGCTCCACTGCTGGGCACTCAGCGGCACCCTGGGCACTGCCCAGTGGGTTGTTTATGCCAACAAAATACCCCAAAAGGCACTGAACTGAGGGGCAGGGTTTGGTGTTCCTGCCCTCTGCTCCATCCCTGCAGGATGTGCTCTTCCTCATTCCCTCCCCCACCGACCCCACCTCTGCTACGACTCATTTCAAGCTGTTCCAAAATTGCCTCCAGTCACCTCTGAGAATATTCACCAGAGCTAAAGAGAAATCAAGATCTGCTGGACCTGCCTCATTGGCTTCACACCATTTCAGAGAGGATTTAAAGCAGCATAAAGCTGTTGTGGCAGTGCAGGAGCTGAGCGGGTCTTTGTATTTACATTGCGTTTTTCTGCTTGAGATAAAGCCCAACTTAAAATCCCTTAACTCTTTTTGACAACAAATTAGTTTCAGATCAAGAGCTCTTTCTCTGTCTCAAAATATGACTTTCACTTCCAAATTATTCATCTTGCCAGAAGCTGTTGCTCACCCAAAAAAAAAGAAAAAAAAAAAAAAAAGAAAAGGCAATTTTTAAGTGGTTTGTATAATGTCTTGTTCACTTTCAGTTTTCTTCATAGAAAATTCTCTTTGTCACTTCATGCCAGAGAGTAAACTCTTCTATCACATTAATTTAGGAAGGCTTTTGGGTAGAAAGCTCCCTGTGGGCGTTTTGTGCGACCGCAGAACGCAGCATCCCCTCCACCTGAGCTGCAGGCTGGGCAGGGTGATCCACGGCAATCCACAGCCTCAATAACAAAAATAAACAAAACTTAGGACAAAAGTCTCCAAAATCAGAGATATCCCAGTATCCCAGGATGCTGGGACTGGTTTGGCAAAGAGTGTGTTCAGTTGTTTTAATTGGCTGGAGAGAGAAAAGCAACTGCAACCCCCCAGGGGTTCCTGGTGTCCTGCTCCAGGGTGGGCAGGATGCTCCATGAGGATGGAACCCTGCCCTGCTCCTCCCCACCCACTGGAGCCTTTTGCCTGGGAACAGCACATTCCGGGAGGCTGAAGAAGGAATACTACACAGTTCAGGGAGAATAAGGATATTTTCCCCCTTTTAATTGTTTGCTGCTTGGCTAGTTATTGATTAACTTTTTTGCCGAGTTGCTATTTGTTTTTCTTTGCAATATATTGGCTTCTCGAGGCTTTTAATCAACTGTAATTGATTGTGATTACCAGTAGCTGCTCTCCAGCCTGCCTGGCTTACTCCACATGCTCAAAGCAGGGGTTGCCTTGCTCCATGTGTGTGGAGACTCCTGCATTCCCTGCCTGCCTCCTTTCCCCCAGCCAAGCCTGAATTTTGGGACAAGCTACATCAGCCAAACACATCAGCAGAAATGAAGGCATTTCTTGTAAAAATTCCCAGTTGTCCTCCACTCCTTACAGAGCTCAAATTGTCATCCCAGCTTCCCTCTCCACTTTTTAAAGGAACCCTGGAATATGGGATTAAACTTTAGGATGGAGCCTGAGTTTCTAAATGGAAGTTCCTGCTTGCTGAACTCGGACATTTCAGCAGGTGTTCTGGTTGCAGCTGGAGCAACACTGGGACGAGTCTTCTGTTGGCTTAATGATTAATTGTATCCAGTGGAAAATTATTCCACAGGCACAACAATCAGCACTCAGTGTTTCCAAATGTTAGTTTCTTCTATAAATGGGTGTTAGCAAAAAGCAGATGGCAAAGATAATTCACTGTCTGCTGCACTACCCTCACCCATTTTCTTTGCCTGTTGCTGCTCTCTCCAGTCAGGCTCTATTTACAGTTCTCCCCTCAGCTGCCAGGCCCGTGCTGTGCCGGGCTCTGATTTATGGGGATTTTGTCTGCTGGTTTATCTACAAACCTCTTGTTCTGTGATTTGGTTTGAGATTGGAAAGGTCCCAGTGAGGCTGAGAGAAAGGGGTTAGTTTTGATGTTCTCAGAGCAGCAGGTTCAGCTCTTTCTACCCTGACAGATGCTGGAAAGGAGCAAACACTGGAGGAGGACAATGACATCCTCCAGGGCCAGTGATATTTGGGCTTTATGGCTTCTTAACCACTTCCTTTGGCCTCCTGAGCAAAGAAAGGTTCAACCACCTGTTAACAGGGAGCATCTGAGTCACAGAAATCACCTGTGGTTCCTGAGGTTTCTCCTGGATTCTCCCTCCTGTGCCTTGCAATGTCCAAGAGGAAGATTGGAATGACAACAGTCCTTTTACAGCATCAAAGGGTCCTGTTTGATTTTTTTAGATTGCTTTTGAGTGAAGAGACTTTCCCTTTGGTATTTGACTGCCCAGGTACCCTGGAGCCACCACCAACCTCCCACCAGCTGTCTCTAAGGGCTTTCCCATGTGGATCTCAGCATCCACCTCCGAGTGCAGCTGCTGCCATTTCTCCCTGCTGTCCCTTGAGCCAGGTGTTCTCTTTGTTTACTGTTCTAGTAAGGGTTCCTTGATTAAATTACAACTTGGTTGCTTCTTCTGCTTGTCCTCCCCTGCAGACTTTTCTCCACCAGAGCATCTCCCACACAAATGTTTCTGTAATCTGAAGACAAAGTGGTCCCTGCGAGTTGTTCCTTGGCCCCTTTGAGTCACTGATCATTGAAAAAGCCCAAGAACCTTAACACTCCCAGCTCTCAAGATGTCACAGAGATTTTGAAACATATCAACTGCTTATCAGCTGGTGAGACAAGAAATCAGCTAGCTGGAGGCTTCTAGAGAAGCAGAAGAAACCATTCTCCAAACTAAACAATGCCAATTTTCCTCCCTGCATAGCACCGAGAGAAGGTTCTGCTTTCAGCCGCTCCAGTGCAGCTGCTTCATTGCTGTGATTTCTGTGACAGCCCATTAAAGATCATCACCGCCATCTGTTCCCTCTGCCACGGGAACGGCTGATTTTCCCGGAGCAAGGACTCTGCCCATGCAGCTCCGAGGAACCTCGGGCATGGCACCATCAGCCCTTGGTGGGAGCTGCTGCCCCTGTGGGAGCCCAGCCGGGGCCAGGCAGAGGGATAATCCCTCCAGGACTGCAGAGCCACCCACAGAACTCTCCCCTGTTACGTTTTCCAGTACGGTGACTGTTCTCTATTTAACACTCTATGGCATTTCTCCTGAATGCTGTTTTGTTCCACAGAAACCTGCTGATTTAATCCCTGTCAGTGGAAAATCCTCTGGGTACCTGGTGCCTACCAGCTGCTACTGGGTTTTAATGGACATTTAACAGGGCCTGAGACTCGTATGGGGATCTTTCCAGGCACCGTTCCCAGGGCAAGGCTTGACCTGTTCATTCTGAACATGCAGGTCCTGCTGCCTCGTGCACCAGGGGCTGACATCCCACCTCCCACAGCTCCTCCTGCTTTCTCCTCAAGGCACCACTCACTTGAGAGCAAACCCAAGAAGTCACAGGGGGTCAAATCAGCAACACCAAGAAATGCATTTTCTGCTTCAAGAAAAAAATCTTGCCATTAAAAAGAAAAGCAGAGCACATCAGGGATGTGTCAAGCAGATGTGATGAAAGACACATGGTCACTTCATTTCTTACCCCAAACCCCAGGAAACACAGGCACTGAATGCTGCTCTCTCATGGACTTGGAAATGTGAAAAAAGACCTCAACAAACATCAAAGTTTCTGTTCAAACCTGTTTGTTTTGGTACTCCAGCTGCAACTTTTCATGGTACAAAAGCATATCCTTCATGAAATTCAGATCTGAGTGCTCCTGAACATTGAACTCAAAGTCAAAACTCAAAGCCTTGAAGTCCATGTGTATCACAAGGACAGAGAAACGTCTCTCTTCCTCAGAGTCAATGGGTGTATAACTCTCTCTGAGGCCAAATTGCCTGTGTAGGACGTCCCTCACTACTGTAACACCAATAGAAGCCTATTTTTGTACAGCTTTAGCTCTTGGAGACAATCCAGAGGCAGCTCTTACAATCCATGCTGACTCCAGGCTGACTCACACCCTTAACTCACACATGCCATTGTCTTTATTCAGATTTCCCACTTTCACTGCAGGCATCTGACATTGCTTAATTACAGCTTTTTTTTTTCAGCCTATATTCCTTTTGTTTCTCCCCTTTATATTTAGTACGTTTATAAAGGGGTAGAGCAGGCATTAATGAAGATGTTCGGATTTCAAAAGTCTTTGGTAGCACTGGAGAGGGATGGAAAAATTCTCCCCACAGAGTGAGCAGAGATTTTACCAACCCCTGCCTGGTCCTGCCTCGTCAGAGCCCCGAGAGCCCGGCACGGTGCCAGCAGGGCCAGCAGCCAGCACAGGCCCAGGAACATCCAGCACCTGGAGTAAAAGGCCATTACAGGTCCTTAGAGATGAAATGGCATAAAATTAATTTTTACATCAGAATTTGCCTCCAGCCAGGATCTCCCTGAGGGGTTTGCCGAGGCTCTCACAGTGCAGCTGCCCAGGGAACCAAGGCAGCCTGGCCCCAGGGAGAGCCCAACCCCAGCCGTGGGGCAGGCGCTGTGGGAGCATGGGATCATGGCCTAGGCTGGGAGGGAATCGCTCTCTTTCCCTTTCCCTTGCCAGTTACACCGGGTTTGAAGCACCCAATCGCAGCATCCTTGGCTTGGCTTGCCTTGCAGCACCAGGAGTGGGATCGGGAGCTGTCCCCTCCCCTCGCAGCCAACATGGCTCCCCTGCCTGAAGCACCCTGTCCTCTGGCAGATGCAGATGGAAAGCCTCATCCTGCCAGATTTTATGCAAGATGTTTTATTTATACACTCTTCCTCCCTGATTATACCCTGCTTGAAATAGAGCAACACTTTTTATTTCCACCAGTGCTCACCAGTCCTGTATACTGGTTAATTTGCCTGCAGATGGTGAAAGAAAATTAAAGGGATAAAGATCTCCCTGGCTGAGCTGAGCAGCTGGGCCGTGGTGGTGTCTGTGCCCAGGTAAGGTGTCACCTGGCAGCTGTACAAGTGTCCCCAGGGCAAGAACAGAATGAACAATCCCTGCTGCAAAAGAGAAGGAGGATCAGATGGCACAGAAACACCTCGATGACAGCCCAGCTGAGCCGTGAGCCCTGGGGCTGACCAGGAGCACGTCCCTCAGAATTACATCTTCCAAGTTATAAAATAAAGTTGGTGCTAACGGTGCCCCTCACTCCGTGCTGGAACCCCTGCCTGGACACCTTTGTGAGCACAGGAGAGCATTGCTCAGTTTGGTCCTGGCCCAGGGGGGCACGGGGAAAGCAGGGGGGTCCAGCATTCCTCAGTTTATTTTACCAGACGTTATTCCCACTTTGCTCTGTCTCCTTTCCTGAGGCTGCTTTGTGAAAGCGCAGAAAATGCAAGAGCTCAAAGTCAAGGCGGAAGTGCAGAAAGTGCCGAATAAAACGGTGGCAGAAATCCGAGGGGAAATGGATTTAATGGTCCGAGCGGCTGCTCAGAGCTGCCCCAGCCCAGAGCACGGGGAATAAGGACACATTAGACCGTAACTGCAGAGGAGAATTGGCCCAAAGCCGCTGCATTTAACAGATTACAGCAGATTATCCTAAATAATGATTGATTTCTTTGGAGCTGGATTTCACACGCCTGGTTTACAGCCCAACCACACAAATTGGCAGAAAGCTGACGTGGGCTGTATGAACAAGCGTGAGGGGATGCAAAGCGCTGTTAATGGGCTGTTATTCACAGAAATTCAGGTGTACAATAGTGCAAACTTACACTGACATTTTCCTAACTTCTTCCTACACACTTGTTTCATACAAGGCTGAGAAGAGCTGCAGTTGCCAGAGCTGTCTGCAAGCTGTGGAAATCAACAGAAAGCTTCAAAGAATAAAACTTTGATAAAAACCAGAAACAAAAGTGTATGAAAAGGAGAATGTTCTTTCTGTTTCAAAGAAATTAAGCATTTTCCAGAACATGCCATTGGCTCTTCTGAACCCAAATACCCACAGATTAAAAAAGAAACAAATTGAGATGTCTCCAGAAACACAAGCAGATAATAAAGAGAGCCTTTAGCCTTCCTTCCCATCTGTTTTATTTCACAAAGAGAGAGGAAAAGAAAACTGTATGGAAGGCAATTGGAAAAGTCAACACTCAGCAGAGAATTCAAACGGTGTGACCAATGTGGCTTTCAGAATAATAAATGGCTCATTTCACTTATCAGCTGCACTTTTTATTATTATTATTATTATTTTTTAAGACTGGCTTCAGAATCTTTATTCGGTTACTTGGATCTATTGATGTCTCTTGTGCCAAATCAATACTCTTTCCTAGAGAACATGGAGTAAAAATCCATACTCGTCCCGCTCAGCAGTAAAATCATGGGAGCTTGGAGTTTGTGTGCCCGAGTGCTTGCTCTGTGGCTCGGGTGTTAAAGCTGTCAAGTGCGGGTGCGGGGTAATAAAATAAAAAAATATCCCATTTCCTGCACTGATCTGCACTTGGCCCCTCTTGGCCACTGACCTGGAGCATCATTTGCAGAATGCAGGTGCAGAGCGCTCCCCGGTGAGGCCCCAAAGGCTCCGGGGCACAGGCAGGGACTTTTCCTACTGGCTCAGAAAGCACAGCCGGGAGAGAGGTGAGGGCTCACGTGATGAAATATGTCAAAGGTTCCCCTGGAGCACGGGCTCTGAGGAGTGTCTGTCCCAGAGGGAATTCCTCCTGCACCCCGGGGTGTGGTTCACACTGTCCCTGCACATTTCCTCAGCGCATGGGGAGCACAGACCTGCGGTGATGCTCAGTTCCACGTGCCTCTGCTTCTCCATTCGAGTTGTGTTTGTTGTTGGGGTTTTTTGTTTGGTTTTTTGCCTTTTTTTTAAAGGAAAGAAGAGAATCTGAAGAGTTATACAATATTTGTATAGCACGCAGAGACTCGTGTGAGACAGTGAGAGTCCAAGAAATGAAACAGGAATGAGATAAAATTTTGCCATCTCCTTATTTTTCCTACTTTATAACAGAATTATAGATGAACTTTTTTTCTGTTTGAACTTTCTTCTTGAATCCAACTGTCTTTTCTTTTCTCTGAATTCCCTCAGGACTGGCCTCTCCATTTCCATGCCTGCTTATTCCAGCCTAGGCCAGGCAGCCAGCCTGGATCTGCTTTGCTCCAGAGAAAACAACCAGGAGCGTTTGATTTTGCTCTTGTCTGGATGCTCCTGCTCAGCTGATGAGCAGATCCTGACTCCTCTTTGAAGAGGCAGATACCAGGCTTCCCAGGAGTGCTGGGAAGCTCCACACAGTTTCAATAAACAAAGTTCATCAAAGCATGAATAGGAAACTGGATAATCAAAACTTATTAAACCTGCCCCTGTGAAATGCTGGTCCTTGCTCAGGAGATCAGCACCCTTCATGTACCAACTTTCCCTGTTTTATCAAGGATAAAATACCAGAACTTCTCCTGAGACAAAAACCATTTACAAAGATTTGTTTTTTTCTTGCATCTCCAAACCATTTTTTTAACACGGTTGAGTTGATACGAGGCATTTTTAGGTAATTTTTTATTAGCCAGAGAATTAGAAAAGAAAATGTTAGTTGGAACAAAGTGTTCTCTTCAGTGCAAGGGTTTTTCTCTCCCAGTTGCTCTGCTTTCAAACACACTAAGAGATTAAAGTTATTTGTTTTATATTGCCAATGGTACTGTACAAGTGTGTGTATTTACGACTGGTTTTTGAGATCAGATTTATTACAGAGTTTAAACCAATTTACATTAAAATGAAAGCTGACCTCATTCACCCCGTTTTATGATCATTATAACAACAGCCTAATCTGGATCATTTCTTCCTTCGTGTTCAGTACAGGCACTTTGAATGAGTTTGTTGCCGTGGATTTGTATCTTCCTCTCCTTTGCTTTACTATGTCAGTTTTTTTCCTTTTTTTGCTTGTTTTTCTTCCCATTTCATTTAGATGTGGGAGTGTTAACCCCATCCTGCAGGGCCCGTGGAACCAAACAACCCTCTGGCCATGCCTGGCAGGATGCAAACCCCACCACCCTTCTTCCTTCCCTGCCCTGGTGAACTCAGGGAGCAGGTTTTGTAAGAGACATGTCAATAATTGATCTTAAAAGGATTTCTGCCTATCTCAGTCATGCTTTCCCTGCCACATTTACTCCAGCATATGTCTGCAATCTACTGGGGCAACACAAGCGGATCAGCGTCCACATGACTGCACTTGGGAGCTAAAAATAACCTGCTGAAGCGAATACATTAAGTTCTTTATGCAAAACGCCTTGTGTTAAGTCTCTGTTTGCACTGCTGATAAAATGTGTGTTGAAATATCCACGGCCTTGATGTCTCGTATTCACAGAAAAGGGCTTTGGCAGCCAAAAATCCCACCCACCACAAAGGCTTAAATAGCAGGCGCATTAATCTGTTTAATTTCTCCATTCTCGGCTGTTTTGAAGGTCAGGTATTTGCCTACTACACCTAAACAGCTTCCAACCTGGAAAACAAAGAATAGTTAAAATTAGACAATTAGGGCTTAGAGAGAAGTGTCTCTGAGTAGTCATTCAAATCCAAGAGGAAATTTCAATTAGATCATGCTTGTTACTCCTTGGTGTTTGCTTTCTGCTAATCTCCGAGCACTCGAGCACTGAGAACACGAAATAGCCTGTCTGTCCCTCCAAGTGTGAGCTGATGGAGGGCTGGTGAGGAGGAGCCAAACCTCCACCTCCATCTGGAACTGAGCGCTTGCAGCAGCTACAGAAATTACAGCCAGTGTTCTTCTCTCATTGGTAGTAATTAATTATCAGCTACTAAACGAGGAGGAGAAATACTGAACCTTAGAATCACAGAATATCCTGAGCTGGAAGGGCCCCACAAGGATCAGTGAGTCCAGCCCTGCACAGCACAGCACACCCCAACAATCCCCCGTGTCTGAGGCAGCAGCTGCCTTTGCTCCTGCTGAGAGAAACACGGAATTACTCAGAAACCAACGGGATTTGCAGTGAGGCAGCAGTGACTGCAGCCAGGAGCAGAGCGTGGCACGGGCTCCTCAGCACCAGCCACCTCCTCCCTCCATGCAGCTTTTCCAGGGACATGAAACACAGCTCTGGCCTTTCCATTCCAGTGCAAAAGTCAGCCCTGAACTACTGCAACCACAGAGTAATTCTTTCACTGCAGCAGCTTTGGACAATCCATACTGTCAACATTTGCTGCTTTATCTAGTTTGATTACATCCTTTAATATTTTTCCAAAAGATCCAGTGGTTAAAACAAAGTTCACTGAGGCTGAATGCTTTCCAAGGTTCAGATTTTTGGTACAAATCTTTGAGCATTTTCTTGCTTTTCTCAGTATTTGGTTTTACCGGCAATTATTGACTTTTAATGGATGAGTGTTTATGGGCGCACTCCCACAGCCACAGAATCACCGAGGCTGGAAAAGCCCTGTGAGATCACCCAGTCCAACCATTCTCCCAGCACTGCCAAGGGAGAACGTGTTCCCAAGTGCCACATCCACATATCTTTTAAACCCCTGAAAGGGTGGTGACTCCACCACTGCCCTGAGCAGCTCTGCCAGGGCTGGACAACACTTTTGGTGAAGCAATTTTCCCTAATATCCAATCTAAGTCTTGTTCCCTGGGAGAAAAGATTGACCCCCACCTCTCTACAGCTCCTTTCAGGGACTTGTAGAGAGCAATGTGGTCCCCAATGTGCTCAAATGTATACATTTATTTGTTCACAGGTCATAACCTTTCCCATTAGTAACCTCAAAACATTTCTGTAAAGCAAAGTAAAACTATTTATGGGAGGGAGGAGAGACAGCGGAGTTGGTTTGGGGACAGACTCATTTTCCTCCATTCTGAGCTCTCTAGCTGGAAGTTGTGCATCTGCACAGCACAGCTCCATGCCATGAAAATCAAAAAGCCTGAGCCCTCTGAGTAACAAACATTAGTGAAAATGCATTAAAAAAAATCCATGATATTTTTTGCTGCAGAACAAGAAACAGCTTTGGGAGTTTATGAGCTTTTCATGAAAGATGCAAAGGACTGCAAAGAACTGAACTGCCTGCCTGGGCAAAGGAAACACAACTCGGTGCTTTCATGTTGGCAGGAACTTCTTCCTGAATGGGCCTTTGTGCCATTCATCCCTCCCGGAGCCGAGCCAGAGCAGCAGAGGATCCCTGCGAACACACGAGCTCTGTTGTCAGAACAACCCCAGCAGGAGCCGACTCCCTCCACGCTGCCCAGAGCTCCCAGCAGAGTGGGCTGGAGGTGAATGCAGTGGATTTGCCATCTCTGGGATGTGCCAGCAGGAAAAAAGAAGGAGCTCTGTGACAGAGAGAGCTGGGATGGAGAGAAGAGGTGCATGGGCAGAGCAGAGGCACGGGCTGAGCTGGCCTGGGAGCCTTCTGGCTCAGAAAATCCTCATATTTTGCAAATAATCTCTGTTTTGTATAACACTTCAGGAGCAGCCTTGGTTCTTTCATAAAGAAATTACTGCATGGGAGCTGATGAGCGTTGGTCCCTTTTCCACTAAGAGAGCTCTGCTAGGGGAACTCCTTCCCAGCAGGAAAACCTGACTGCCCTGGAAATGCAATCCTGTACATGAAACCAGTGCTGAGGGGAGCAGAGGACAGTGGCTGCTCCCCGTGGCAGAGCAACGTGCCGGCCACTCATCCCAGCTGCCCAGAGCCCCATCAACACTGTCACCCACGGTGCCACCCAGGTGACACAGGCACCTCCCCCTAACATTTCCTGAGGTTTTAGTCCGAGAATCTTCTCTTTGGGGCTGTCAGCAAATGTGACACGCAGATACAAAGCAGCAAAGACTGCTTTTGACAGCTCATGTAAAAGAAATATGAGGGAAAATGGATTGAAATAAAATAAGGAATGAGGTGACAGAAGGGGCTTCATTTGATAGAAAGGATTTTAAAGTGAGATGTCTGATAGGTCTCATTAATCATCATCTGCAAACAGGAAAAGGCTTTCATTTAGGATCATGGAATTGCTAAGGTTGGAAATGACCTTTAAGATCATCAAGTCCAACTGTCAGCCCAGCACCAGCCCCGTGTTCAGCACTAAACCATGTCCTCAAGTGCCACATCCACATGTTTTTTGAACACTTCCAGGGATGGGGACTCCACTGCCCTGGGTATTTGGTTTGTGCCCTGTTTTGTTTCTACTGCTGCGTGAGAACTCCCCTGAGAATTGCTGGGAGCGAGGCTCTGGGCACAGACCAGAGGGACACCCCTCGCCCCAGAGCCAGCTCCCCCTGCCCAGGCAGCCGAGCCTCACTTCATTCCTCCTGCCTTGTCCCAAAGAACTGATCTCTGAGTAAACTTCACAATAGAAAACCCTACAGAGTGCATTTCTAAACCTCAAACACTCCACACACCCTCCTTACACTGCTCAGCCCAAGCCTTTTGGTAGGCTCACACCGCAAAAAAAAAAAAAAAAAAAAATCCTTTATCAATTGTTTTGAAGTGAGCAAAGGCTGGTAAATGTTCCTAATTGCTGGGGGGTCCTTATTCTGTGTGCTGGTTTAGACAACATCTGGGTTTTTGTATTTTCAAGTGAGCACTTTCACATTATGATGAGGGGAATTATGGCTTAGGGGAAGGTGCCTCGGGAATGGCTTTGGGAGTGCACAGCATTGTGTGTGTGTTTCTGGGGAAATGATGCCACTGCCACTTCCAGCATTTTCACACAGACCTGGGGCCTCCCTCCCTCCCCAGGCAAACAGGGAACATGGGAGGTGGTGACACCAGACAACACAAATGGGTGATTTAAAGGATTTTCCAGGCCCTGCGCTGGTCCACCCCCGGCCCTCTGGAATATCAATATAATTTTTAAACCCCATCTATTCAACAGGGTCTCAGTGAGGGCTGCCTGCTGGCTGTGGCACTGGCACAAGTGCCCTAAGGTTCTTCTCTAATTCTTCTAACTGATATTTCCATAATAAGCTTTTCACTGGAGAGAGAACTCACATTAAGTAGCTTTTCTTGTCCAATATTCCTCCTCATTTTTCTTCCTTGTCTCTTACTAACATCTGTTGGACAAAACTGATAACAACAGGGGATCCATTGCAGTCATTCCAGGGCTGCACCATCAATCCCGATGCTTGGGAAGTTAAAATCAAAAATACCCTCGTGTTCAAAAGGAAGGGCAAAGCTCAGTATATCTGCCTTATCACTAAAAAAATAAATCTTCATGGAAGCTGTGATATCTGGTTACCCAGTTTATGAATGTTCTGTGCTTCCCCCGTGTGTGGCTCCCTGTTTGTTTGCTGTTGTTTATTCACAGTCAGCCCACGTTATCTCGTGGCATCGCCCCATCCTCGTGTGCCTGGCACGGGGCCAGTTTTGCCCTGCCAGGAGATTAATCCTGACAATGCACCTGGGGTTTGGCTCATTCTTGCTTTGCCTTTCAATAGACGTGTCCCCACGCGCTCAATTTATTGCCTTGTTTGTATCAAAGAGCCAGCTGAAGAGCCGTGCACCCGAGTAAATCACCTCAATTATCAAGCTCAGCTACTTGACCAAAGGCTTTAAACCACCATAAAGTTATAGTTAAAACTCTGCACTCAGCTGCACGAAGGTATCTTAGTTTGCATCCCATAATACATGTCCACCCCAAAGAGACAATACATTTATATGAGTTTATGTGTTCTTTATATCAGCAATCCTTTAGGAGCTCTCTGGGCAGGCAGCTGTTCCAGGTAAGGATTTTAAAGCACTTGAAGGCTGTAATGATGTGCTCAAGTGGAGAACCTCCCATCCGTGGCTGCTGATCCAATATTGCCACCCCAGGGACTGCAGCTCTTGGATTTCCCACCCCAAGTTAAGACAGATTTGAGTAGAACATGCAAGCACTTTAGACATGTGAAGAATAAATAACTAGAAGGCAAGTAGTTCATCACAGATGTGCTAGCAAAAACGAACAAAACAAGGTCTTGTAATGACTGAGATAAATGAAAGCAATCCCTCAAGCCCCTGATAGTTTTTCTACTTCTCCAAAGCCTTATGAGTCTCTTGTTTCTGCAAAATTAAGCCAGAAATCTAAAAATCATTAGCTACATTCTGTTTTTTTTCCCTGCTATTGCCATTTCTGGTCTAATTAGCAATCCCTCAAAAACAGATTCTCTCCCCTGGCGTTTCAAATCCCTGCAGGATCCGTGTCTGCTGTTCAGCAGGAGATGCAGCTCCCCTGGGGGCAGAAGCCTGAAAACCCGACCGGCTCTGGCTGGAGCAGGACATTGCTGACACCACAGAGGCTCCGTTCCCACCGAAATCCTGGGAGGGACGTCAGGCTCGGCTCCCACCGAGGCAGCTGCCCTCACACAGATCCAGCCAGCAGTGAGGTTACTGCGGGAGGAATCCGCCTGAGCACCGGAGAAATCAGAGCTGAGCTGTTCCAGGGAGCAGCAGCAGCCCAGGAGCACAGGCCACCGAGCGTGTCAGCAACCAGAGAGCCAGGCGGGCTCCGGCACACGCAGGAAACCCCCAGAAACACCCTCGTCTGCTTTCAGTCAATATTTAGACTCTCACTAGGCATCAGCCCCTTATTCTGTTAACACTCAGAGCTGGGAGACAGGTTTGGAATTGAAACAGCCACGTTTCCTGGCATCTTCTCCTCCAAATAACTGGCAAACTTATTTTTGACACATATTTGCATTTCTACAAAGCTCTCTGTTTGGATGGATTTTGCCCATTTTTGCACAGGGTAACGTAGCACTCAGGGATTCACCTGTCTGGAGACAGGGACAGGACACAGTTTTGTGAGCAGAGGGCACAGAGATTTTGGGTGAGGGGGTTTAACATCATTCACTCTTTTACCATCATCCCCTGCTCTGTTTCTCGTGCTGATTTGTGCAGGGGATGGGGCTGCAGAGTTATCACTTCTTTCATTCCACACCACAATCACTTTCACAGATCACTTCCCAAAGCTCTCTCTGAGTCCTGGCTGTTTGTTAATGATCACTCCATCATCCTCAGCCCAGAAACCCATCCAAGCTGGCAAATATTTGGGTTTATAATTACGCTGGTGAATTCCAGATTTCACATCTCGTGCCCCAGTGGGGGAGTGAGACTGACACCGGTGTGAGTTCATTTCCTACTCAGTGTTTGCAGACAGCTGCTGCCTCTGCCCTGACTGAAGGACGCTGCTACCGAGGCCTCGTACTCAGAAAGCTCCCAATACTTATTAAATCCCACCACAGCCCAGTTAAATATTTTCCTGAGTTTTAGGCCAGGCTCTGACTCAAAGTAGGCTGCACAGAGGAAAAAAAAGGTCTTTTTGACATGTTTTGACCAATTTTACTGTTGCCACAAAGTGCTTTTTTCTTCTGACATCCAGAGGAGGAATTGTTCCGTCTCCACTCCAAAGGGATGTCATTAATTCAGGCGTCTGTGTTATAAATGCGTGTTTTGCTGATATGTTCTGTGTGTCTTTCAAAGCCAAGTCTCTCCCATCTCATAGTTCTGCAGCACAACTATCACAGTCTGGAGCAATGCACCATTGAGGAAAATAATTATCCAAAAAGTAGTTAAATTAATTGACCAGGGAAGTGATTATGTGAGACTGTGGGGATAATTAAAACTAACACATGTTTTGATGCATTTATAGCATAAATGCTCAGGGGCACAATGTTAACTGGCCTCTTCAGCACCGTTCTTCAGCCAGTGCAGCCGTCCAGGCCTCCACCATCCTGCCCGTCAGTGCCAACTGCAGCCACAAATATCACGGAGTCCCAGAATGGTTTGGGTTGAAGGGACCTTAAAGCCCATCCAGTGCCAGCCCGTGCCCTGGGCAGGGACACCTTCCACTGTCCCAGGCTGCTCCAATCCCTGTCCAACCTGGCCTTGGACACTGCCAGGGATGGAAATAGGAATATGCACTTTTTTCTTAATGGTATTCCTGTGAATGGGACCCCCACTCTCAGGGTCACAAGGAACACGACTGGTATTTGTGATGTCATAAACGCAGAAGAGAAGATCAAAGCAGAATTGTTGTTCACCAGATCCCTCAGAACTCATGGAACCTGCCAGGGACGAGGTCTGAATGTAATAAAAGAGGGGTTCTTGAATTGTCCGGTTTTAGTTCGACTTTTAGAGCAGATAGTGAGCTGGGAAATGCTGCCAGGGGAGGCTGTGAAGCCAGAGGATGGAAAAGGAGTTAGGTGGATTCATGGACAACAGGTCTGTAAACAGCTACTGAGAGCAGCAGGCAGGGACTTACCCTGATAGAGAGCTCAGAGAATCAGATCTTCTACCCCTGCTCGGTCTGGGGTGTCCCCTTGCTCTGCTGGGGACAGACCTGGGGGCTCTGTGCCACAGGTTCCCTCGTGCCAGGAGATGTCCCAGCACCCCTGTGAGTGCCCTGAGGGGACATCCGTGTCCCAGCTTTGGGGGGCACCACGAGGCTTGTGCTCAGAGGGCTGCGGAGGCTCTGGTATCTGCTGGAAGCAAGTTTGCTTGGATGGACATAAACTCCATAGAACAAAGATCATCTGAGCAGGAGAAAGACGGATGGACAGTCTTAATTAACTGTTTCTTGTGTCATATTCTTAATAATTTGGTTGATATTCCTGCAGTCTGTTACATACTTCATTAAATTTACTTCCCTCAAGGGCATTTCTACCTCTTATAATCAGCCTCTTTCCTGTCAGAGATAAATTGCCTGATGGGATAAGTTGATCCTACACAAATGGAGCTTGCTTTGAACTTGAGGTGATAAGTAGCACCAGACAGGAGGTTTTTCTGTTGTTTATCTTTGTAGTGATATGGCATGAAATAAAAATGGGTGTCGCTTTGCTCGCTGAGCCGCATCCATCAGGCTGAGCAGAGGTTAGAAAATACTACTTGCCTTAAAGAAACAAAAGGAAGTGAAGTGGAGCACTTAAGAATAGACTTTTAGTCCTTTGATGTGTGCATTTAATATTGATGTGCTGATGTGATCATCTTCAAAATTTAATCTTTTCCAGAGATCAAAACCAAGCTCCACAGTTTTATTCATAGAATGGTTTTGGGCTGGAAGGAACCTCAGAGCTCATCTCTGTAGTTCCTGTGTTTGAGAAACAGTTGACAAGAGTCCCTATGTCCTATCCCTGCTGTGTCTTTACAGCCTCCTAGCATCTCTCTGCTTCTGCCCTCTCTTCTCCAAAGGATGGGATTCTTCCCACCCGGGGGATGCCTCATCACATTCCTCGGAGCAGAACAAGGAGCCTCAGCACAGCTCTCCAGCCCCGCTGTTTTATGATGCTGCCCCGTGCCTTTCTAAGTTCTTTTCCTGGTATGGGCTGAGCCATCCCACAGAAACCAGACCAAGGGCACTCCTGGCTGCTCTGTCATGCTTGGAGAGACCAGAATGGGTTCCACAATTGCAGCAGCTACAGTGCTCAGTGCTGATGTGGATGTAATCTCTTAATTAACACATATTTTAAAAAGCACTTAATGCCTATGATAAAAAAGCATTGAAACTTAATGCACTAACTCAATAACAGCATAACCTACTTTCTTCCAAGAAAGAAAGCAGGGAATTATGAGACATCAATGCATCATTCGCTAATGAGTTGTAATTCTGTATTAATTTACCAACTAGCTGATTAGATACGAGAGATTTACAAAATATATTAGAGATTGTGGTTCCAGAAAACCAGCTCAACATCAGGGAAAAGAAGTTGTTAAATTTTTCTCTATGCACCTGAAATTATTAATTAGTTGGCATTTAAGTAAAATTCTTTACAAAATAGACTGAACTGACAGATTATAACACTGGAAATAACACAAACACTCCACTGCAGTGCTCAGGAGAACAAGGATTCCATTAAAGCATTGCCAGGTTTAGGTTTGAGAATATTTGTGTAAATTCTGTGTATTGGCCCCACATGTGTCCAAGGATCAGCTGTTACTCAAAAGTCCTATCAACACCACCCTTATTTTTAAAAAATCTTCAACAACCCAACAATTTTCCAGTGCAATTTCAAACCACTCACTTAGAATATTTGAGGGACTGCAGAACTGCAGATACAACACGTCAAAAGGATCTGTACAATTGGTGAAACCAGTGCTTCACACACCTTTCAGGTGGGTCAGACTCTATACACATTTTCCTGCTTGTTGTTTGCTCCTTTAATACACCTTTTTGTCATCTCAGCCCTACCAAAGCCCAAACAGGTATTTCCAGAGGATGGGAAGTGCTCAGTGTGCACTAGGAGAGAACCCCCTCGTGCTGCTGAAGTTTTCTTTCTCTGTTTTAAACATTTACTGCTTTGTTTTTCAGTTTCTATTTTTGGATTCCTTTAAGCACGTTGGATTTCTGTCTCTGGGAAAGGACTGTGATCACACTAAAATACTGCACATTATCTTGAGTCTGTCATAACTCAAAAACATACATCAAGGAGAAGTGTCACAATGTTAATTTTGGGAATAGGATCAGTAATTTTTCTGTTACACGTCCCCTGCTTGTTTTGCTGACACAAACTCGGATCTGTTGACTATCCTGAAATGCAGTCTGTAGATATAAAGACTCAGATTCATCTCCCACTCTTGCAGGAAACTGATGTTAGGTATTTTCAGGATCTGCTTAATTATATTCTGTACAAAGAAAATGTGAGTTTTTCAATTGTCTCTTTTGTGTCAGATGTTTTTCTTTAAAATGGCTGAGGAATTCCACACCTCCCCTGCTTTTGAAACCACCTTGAAAATTGCATGTTTTCTATGGGCTGAGTTGTGACAAAATGTTAAATGCAAGTGAGAAAAAAACACCGCAAATGAATTGAACTAAATCTTAAAACAACTTGTTTGAGCAAGAAGACACAGAAATCCTCCCATGCATTTTCCCATGAAATGTGTTAATCCCAACAGTTCCTGACAATGGTACCAAGAGGAAAAATCAGGCAAATCCGGTGTCTTGTGAATAGGAAAGCGGAGTGCTGAGAGGTCTCAGAGCAGAAAGAGCAGCAGAAAAGCAACGATGACATTTCTCACAGTGAGAAGTGTCTTACTCCGCTGAAACTTGAAATAACCAAGAAGAAAGAACTTACATAAAAAGCTCTTGCATATCTAGAACAGCTGCAACATCAGGAGGGAAAATAGCACAAGAGACGTGAGTTATTGTTGCCCGGGACTGTGAAGTATTTTTGTCCACACACCCTGAGCTGAGCTACTTCCATACATTAAATCCTAAATGAGAAATACCCACAGGAAGTACCCAATGATCTGCTCACACCATTTGTCACTGCGGCAGGGGGAAAAAATCCCGCAAAAACTCAAAACGCACAAATCCCCTAATTCTCTGATTTCTCTCCAGCCAAAGGGAAATCTGAGCTCCCATTCCGGTGTCCTGCACAGGACACGGCTCTGTGGTCAGTGCTTCTGTCCCAAGGGGCCAAAGTGCTCCCAATGTCAGTAACAGATGCTCCAGATCTGATAAATGAAGCGAGCAAATGGCCTTGGAGTGAAGAGATGTCTCTTTGTGTGCACTAAGGTGGGGCACAAATACCGAAGTTCTCCCTGTGCCTCCTCCTGTTTCTTCACCTCCAAACCCAAGGCTGGCTGCACATTCCCTCTGTCATTCCCTACCTTTCTCCATAGCAGACAGGAGAAGATCTGAGCTGACAGTACCTGGATAATTTATAAGGATTAACTCCCACGGGGCTCCCCTGGATGTGCAGCCAACACTTGTTATTCTGCCATCCCATCCCGGTGGAAACCACCCCGTGCTGGAGCAGGAATCACTCTCCTGCAGAACAAGGTCCTTTTAAAGCAGGCTCGGATGGGGAAGTGGCTTGAGGTTTGCTCTCATTCCCCTGTCGCTCTAATTCCCTTTCCAGTTCTCGCTCTAACAGACCAGCAACAGCAAGAGTAGGCGCTTCTCCGTAAAATTAGAGCTCCTCATGATGCCCCGTGCACTTCCTTCAGGAGCAGTGTCCCCTGCACGGAGAACACACCCAGAGTGTGACACATCCAAGCAGGGATTTTTAGCTTTTGTATTGACCCTTCTTACAGAGTTTATCAGTATAATACCTCTAAAGCCAGAACAGATGTTTTGGTGCAAGCACTGTAACCTTTCCAGGGGTTGAGTTAAGGTGACTCTCGCAGCTGCAGGAAATGCCAGGCACCTCATTTGAGTCATCCCATCAGGAGGCATCCCCAGCCTGCCAACCCCAACACATTTTAGAGGCTGATCAGGGTCAAGTGAGGGGGATAATTTGGTGCACATTCCCTGGCCATTTCCTAATTCCTTGCTGCTTTTCACAAGGAGCCAGGTGCAAAGGGCAGCACCTTGGCTGAGCTGGCACTGAGGAACAGGCGCCGTGCTCAGCAGATTCCATGCACCTCTCACATTTGTTCTTAGCTGCAAACTGGAAGCAGCCGAACAGACCCTCAGCTGGGCTGCTCCCAGCAGGGACGGCCGCTGGCAGGGACGTGGCTGTGTCCCAAACCAGCCCGTCCCCCACGAGGAGTCCCCAGGCACCGGAGTCCTTCCCGCAGCCAGGCCAGGGGTACAGAACCAGGGCATGAAAACTCCTGGGCTGGGGCCCATGGGGGCATGAAATGGCCCGTTCTGGTTTTAGAAACACTGAAATCTTTGGAAATAGCGCACTGCACTTTGCTGCTGAGAGAAAAAGCAGCTTTTCTTTTCGAAATCAGCTCAACTTCCCTACCAGGGAGGGAACGGAACCTGCAGCTGTGCTCCCCCGGCTTGGGAAGAACATTCCCGTCAGGCCTGACCTCACAGCACAGCACCAGCCCAGGGCTGGGATCGTCTGCAAATATCCCAGCAGGGGGAACCCTTTACAGGAGCCCCAGTCTGCGAGAAACACCATAAATGCTAAAACAATAACCCTCAGCTCGTGCCCTCCCACACAGCCCTGCCCTCACGGCGCCGTGGAGGGCCCAGCTTCTGCAGTCACAGTCAACGTAGGTGGGTTGAAAAAAGGGAAACATGTTCTTTCCTGGTAAAGAAAAGCTCCAGCAGCCACAGGAAAGATGTGAGAGTCCAGCGTGGTGGGCCCTGCAGGGCACGGAGCGCGGGGCATTGTGAAGGCAGTGGATCAGGCACTATTTCAAGCTACTGATCTGTTCCAAGCTCTGCCTAATTTCCTTTATTTCACTCCAAATTTTAGGTTTCATTGAATTCAGTTTAAATTCCAGTGCAGACCTTTGATAAGAGGGTGAGCAGGAGGCCCAGGACTGGTGAGGGCTGTGAGGGCACACCCTGGTCCTGGCAGAGCTGGGGCTCCCACACAAACCCCAAATCGACGTCGGGAGCAGCTCTGCCTCGCTGCCCACGCAGCCGCGCTGGCCGCGCTGCTCTGCTCCCAGGTTGCACCTTCTGCATTACCCCAGCCCTGAGGAACACCACTTCATTGTATTTGGGCTTTATTTTCCCTGCTGCAGAAGGGTATAAGCCCAAAAGCATGCACGATGCTTGATATTTTCCCAAACTTTATGCATAACCATCACAGCAGACAATAAGGGCCGCAAATAATTCCGGTGCTTCCAAAGAAAATCAATGTCCTTATCAACAGCAAATGGTAGCTGCAGTTATGAATATTTAACATAGAGTGTTGCCATGAGTTTAGAAATGCCTGGTATGCCCCCAACACAGCCCTGTAATAAATGCCATGGTCTTGTGGGATACTTTTTAATAAAAAGAAATCAGAAACATTAAAGCTAAGTTATTAAGTGCTGGAAGTAGTCCTGAATGCCAAATGCAATTTGTGCAACCCATCACTTTATCCCAGCCCTACGTCTGGGCCCTTCCTCATAGATTCCCAGTAACAACACATCCAATTGGTCCTTCCCCAGGCTCAGGAAACACTTTCCAGTTCATTCCAGTGCATTTCCAAGAAGGATGTATTCTGGTTTTATTTCTCAAAAATCTTTTTGAATACTTTCAAAATTTATAAAGTTATTAACAGATTTAATATTTGAAAATGACAGTATTTTGTAGCTACATCCATTACGTTTAAATAACAAGCCAAAAATGGATTTTTTTTCTTAGAACATTAAGTCCTGAAGTCTTCCTGAGAAGTTCCAGTGCCAAGGTGTTGGCATTTGCGGGGAACCTGGGCTGTGTTCTGCTGCCACGTGTGCAGTGATGCAGCAGCCTCTGCTGCAGGAGGGGGTCGTGCTAATTATTTTTATATTTTTCATACAAGATCCTGGATTTTTTTAAGTAGGTTGTACAATTTCTGGATTAATACTCAAGCTTTTAATGGAGATCACCCAAAGCCATTTGCTGGGTAGGAAGGGATGGGAATTAGTGAAGTTGAATAAATACTTGATGTTAAAGTTTCACTTAAGTAAATGACTTGAGTGCATAAATAACATGGGAGCTGTCAATAAAATCATCCTCAAATTCTGTCAAATGGAAGAGTAATTATGGCTTCTGCTTGTTACTAATAAAGTGAAACGTTAGCTGAGCTTACACAAAAACAAACACCTTCTGATTTCATTGAAGATTAATGCTAATGTGCCAAATTGCCAGCCTAAACTTAATTGCTCTTTTTTATCTCCCTTAAATGATAAGAAGCAGCCACAGAAGTGGTTCTGGTGACCTTGGATTTACATAGGCCTTCGGTCACAGGAAATTGACTGCTTTTATTTCTGACTCAGTAACTTCACCGGGGGTTGCAGGATCCCAGGTGCCCTTCCAGGTTTCCATCCTGCTCTGCAGAGCTCAGCTTGAGGTTCACATTTAATGGGATTCATCTGAACCCTCACAGTCCAAGGGAACCATTTCTCCCTCTGTGTGACAACCTAAACCCAAATTTTGTACTTCTTTAGAGACAACGTGGCTCCTTTTCCTTCCCCATTTGTGTTTTGCAACAAGGTATTTGCAGAACTAAAAAATGTCGCCCAGCTACTTCCCATCTCCATGGCAACCTCCCGCTCTGGCTCCGATTGATAAATGCTTCCCAGAGCCTGTTACTGTAGGTTAGTTGTTGCAAAAATTATACATTATCACTCACAAAGAAGTCCATAGTATTTAGCACGTTCCCTGGGTGGACACCACAGCCTGATTTTATCCCTTGTACACCTGAGCACCCTTCATTTATCCTGGTTTTCCAGTCAGTGATTGCAGACCCAGTTCAATCCATGTCTGTGCCCAAGCTGTGACTTGGCAGGTTTTTATTAAGGGTCACAAGAACTAAATGGCTTCACACGGGCCCACGGGACAGGGGGAGAACCAGGCCCCTCCTCCAACCCCCAGCCAGAGAAAGCTGCTGTTGCACATCTGTCCAACACCTGCTCGTCCCACCCCAAATCCTCCTCCGTGCACCGGCCTTGGCAAGTACAGAGCAGAGGAATGTCCTTGCTTGTCTCCTGGGGCTGAAACCTGGGTAGGACTGAGAACAAAACCAGGGGAGAAGGGAAGTGTTCCACGTTTGTGTTCTGCTGCACAAGCCCGGGGCAGAGCTGTGCAAATGAACTGGAAATGCCTGTCCCTGTCCTTGGCCGTGCTCCTCCTTGTAGACTCTTGTTTAGCGGGATGTGTCGTCTTTGAACTGCAGCCTCGCAGGCTGGCCCTGCTGGAGGGGCCCTCCAGGCAAAGCTCAAATGACCAATTACTGGCGCTGGGTCCTTTTAAGCTGCTTTTACAGCTTGCAAAGGTTGAGTCAGTAACCTTTAAAATGCAAAGTTTATCGTGGGATGTCTGCACCCTCTCCCATCACTGCCTGCTGAGGAAACTCTGGGGCTTGTTGTCTCATCCTCTCCTGTCTGAGCTACTCTGAGACTTTCCCAGCACACAAACCAGATCCTGACCCGGGGGGAGCTGGCCAGACCCCAGCACAGAGAACAGCCCTGGAGGGTGACACTGGTTTGAGCCCAGCCCCTGCTCCTGGCTGGTCCCTGCAAGCCCTGCCTCAGCCGGAGCCTCAGCTGCCAGAGCAGCCCTGGGCAGGACACCTCAGGAAGGATGTCACAGCCCAGGAAAGCACCTGGGCAATATCCTGGGATATTTGTGGATCCAAAGGGTAAAATTATCTTGGTCTGCCTGGGAGGTAACAAGCAATCAGTGCCTGTGACATCAGAGCAGGTCGCTCCGGAAAGCATCAGATCTGGATCTGAAGGCATCCAGAGTAGGGAGTACGCAGCCAAATTTTCTCAGTAGCTAATGGTCCTCAAAGTTCAAAATTTCTACCTTGTTAATTGGATTTTTCTGGCTTCAACTTAAATCTATTAGGTCTTTTTGTGACTTTCTCTGAAGAAAAAGCCTTTCAGGACCTGGAGCTCCCTCTCTGTGAAGGTACTTATCCATAGAAATTAAGTTACAAGCTTCTTGATAAGATACATAGACTGAGCTCCTTAAGTCTATCACTGTAAAATATTCTCTGCAGCCCTTAATCATTCTTCATTAATCTTTTCAGCTCGGTGACATGGCAGCAGAAAGGTAAAATAAATAAATAAATCCGGAAACAAGCAGGAAAAGAGAAAGGAGATACAGGGATATGATCTCCTAGGATTTCACAAAGTGTGTTAAAATTGTGATACAACTGTACTAGAAATTTATTCCAGAGACCTTCCCGAGGTGCAGCACTGCTGCTCTGAGTGGGGAGAGGCGCAGGGAGCTGGGGGAGCTGCCTTGTGCCAGGCTGAGATAAATGTACATCCCCTACACTGCTCGGAGTGTCTGAGACAGGGACTTGGAGTGGGACTGATAACGTGGGCTGTCCTTTTAGTCAAGGATGTCACCATGGAATTCAACATGGAATTCAACATGTTCTTACAAAACGCCTCACAGATGCACATCAACACCAGTGGAAGTGGCAGATCCCTATCACAGCACTTGGGAAACTGCAGCAGGGACCACTTCAAAGATTATTTCATAATGAACGTAAACTGGGCCTGAATTAGGTGGTGCAAACCAGTCACCCGGGATTTCTGCACATTACAGTTATTGATTTACAGATTTATTTGCAGTGTGCAAGTCAGCAAGTGCTCCCAGGGTAAAGCAGCCCCCTGAGATCCCACTGGGGATTCCCAGGGCTCTGTGCTCACACACTGCTCCTTCCTCTGCTCACTACTGCTGTGCCAGACCAGAGGGGCTCCACGGTCCCCAAATTCCCTCAGGGGTGGTGAGAGCAGCTCACCTGGCCCTGGGGCACAAGCTGCTCCTTTCCCAGCCCAGGGAAGCCCACAGTGGGAATGCCCTACTATGGAAAAAAGGAAGTCACTATAAAAGTCACTATTTTTGAACTGGTCATCACAGTTCCTCCAAGAGGAGAATTTGGGATTGGATCCATGGACAGAGATATCCAAGGGGCTGTGCAGGGGCTGGGTTATGCCCAAGGAACACGGCACAGGCAGAGAACCAGACCCATCTGTATTTCCCTGTTCTGGAAGCCCCAGGCCAGCAGGAAGAGCGGGGCCCCCGGTCCCCCCACGCTGTCCCAGCCATAGCTGTGGCACAGCCATGGTTCCTCTGCCCCAACGCTGAGAACTAATGCTCCTTTTTGCCCCTTTGGCAGATGCAGTGAAGGAAAATATGGCCAGAGCAATTCCTATCTCCTAAAAATCCTTGCTCTTGACTCTTGATAGCCAGCACCAGTTGACACTTGCAATTCTCATTTCATTTTTAAAACCTGGTTCACTTACATATGACAGTGACAATGACAGTGTCATTTGTCATATCACTGACCCTTTCACTTGATTCATTTATAATTTAATTGTCAGTTCAATTTGATCAAATATGTCTGAATTGAAACCATTTGCATTAAAAATAACACATCTTTCTCTTTTTATTATTTTTCTCTAGGCAGGTATTGCGGCAGGTATTGCTTGAAAATTCAATTGATGCCAGCCAAAAGCTGCTGCTTAATTAATAAGAAAATGGCTAATAAGGGAAGAAGCCATGGGCCTGGATGAAAATCCCTGATGGAAAATGGATCTTGGTAAGGACCGTGAAACTCAGACATTCTCATTTCCACTTTTGCTGGATTGAGACCTGGACCTTCATGAGGGTGGTGGTAAAAGCACAGCCACGGCCGTGGGATGGGATTCACAGTCCCCAATCTCCAAGTGATACATGCATATATAATATAGATATAATATAGATATATCAGTGGGGAACAGGACTTTTCCCTGATTAATATATTGTAATTAATTCTCTGAAGAATCCTTGCTTAGGAACTTTATTAAATCCCATTAAGGCTAATGAATTGTTGTTGTTTCCTAATTATATAGTTGTTTCTAGTTTAATGAACTGTATATTAATTGACTTATAGAATAGAGATTTTACTCTCAGGATGGAAATACGTTAAATAAGAGATATATATTCTTGCTAATGGCATCAGTTGTCAGTTACAATCTCTTTTAATGAATCTGTTGGAAAATCCTGTCCTTTTGAATACAGATTTTGCTTATTTTGTTAGCTAAAGAGGCAACAAAAGGCCCCAAATTAAATGTGTTCTGATGTTTTATGTATAGCTGATATTTTTCCTCCTGATAATTCAATTTCTCATTGCAAAACAAGATCTCCAGGCCTCTGCAAGCAGCTGAATGCTTCTGACTCAAGTGATATCACGAAGGAAAAGCAGAGCAGTGCAGCAGGGAGCCCCGTGAGAGGTTTGTTCTTCACAGGATAAATCAGGGATCCTTTTCCAGCTGAAACCTGCCTGGAACGAGGCACCTGTGCTGCCAGACCCACCAGCCCAGCCCGGGCCGAGCCCTCCGGCATCACATGGCTGGGAGCAAACCCTGCTCAGGAGGCACATGGCACCAGCAGGCAGGACAAGCTGGGCTGAGCCCCGCGGTGACACTCAACAGCTGCTCTGTCCTGTCCTG
>VZRS01013287.1:124277-143110 GCA_013398055.1 Ifrita kowaldi | reverse complement strand
GTTCTATTCTGTTCTGTCCTGTCCTGTCCTGGCCTGTTCTGTCCTGTCCTGTCCTGTTCTGTCCTGTTCTGTCCTGGCCTGTCCTGTTCTGTTCTGTTCTGTCGTGTCCTGGCCACACACCGGGCCACACCCACCCATCGGGCAGCAGGCATCGATTGCATCCTCCTCACTAAAAACGCGTTTTCAGGATAATCACTGATCACTGCATTTGCAGGCACCCATCAGTTCCTCGGCCCATGCAGGTGACAGCCCTGCATGGGGGCTGTGCTTCATTAATTCCCTTCCAGCCTTCCCAGCCAGGTACTTCCTCAGCCACCCCAGGAGCCACCTGAACCAGCTGAACTGAGAAGCTGCTGCACCTCCATCAGCTTTGGAGTCTCACTGCAGGGTCCAAGTTGGTGTCCAGGGCTGGAATAAAGGACAACATGATCAGAAATCCGGGCCTTGTCCATCTGTTTCCCGTGAACTGGCCCAGCCCAGTTCAGCAGCTGCACAGTCACACCTGCAGCCAGTTTCATCCAAAGAAGTAAACCCAGTTTCTCTGCCAATGTCTCCTAAACTTTTCCTGAGGATGTTTTGTAGGGTGAAATAGATACACTCCTAAAATAGGAGCTGCTTGTAAAATAAGAACTGCTACTGCTTAAAAAAGTCATCATCTTGAATGCTAATACAGATAATCTTCAACAGACTGCAGCCACACCACAGATTAATTTCAGTACAGAGATTATGTTAATACACAAAAAAAGAACTTGTGATATTGAGTTAGATCAAAGATTTTTCATTTTAGTCACTGTCTTTGGCACCAGGCAGCAATGCCTGTTTCAAAGTAAAGTCAAAGGCCTCCATAAAGCACTAGGTTAAACAGTAATTATTACAGGGAAAGGCATGAAGTTTAGACCAGAGTGTTGCTTGATCTTGATCTGACACTAGTTTCTTAAAGTAATGAGTGCTTGATGAGGAATGACAAACTTGTAAGGAAGTCCTGAAAAGTCCCAGCCCTTCGGTGCTCCCAGAAAAGGCTTTTTGCAGGGAAGAGGGTCCAAAGGTGTTGGCAGGGGTGATGTGCTTCCCTGCCTTCGGAAAAATCTTCTTCCCCTCCCCTGAGGCTGCAAAGCAGACTTTAGAAAACAGACATCCAGCACCTCAGTCTGACAATTGAGTGCTTGAATCTTGTCACAATGTAAGCCCTGAGTACTTCCCAGCCAGAGGAAAATAATGCCATTAATGCAGCAAAGGGCTGGAGCTGCATTAGCTGCACCCGAGAGAGGGCTCGCCTGCACAGCTCAGCACCCGCGACAGCAGATGGAAAAGCACTTTGAGAGGGGTTTGACAAGCAGGTCTCTCCTCCTGCTCCATTTAGGAAAGCTCTGAATCACACAGGCACGGGAACAGAGGCCTCCTTCCCCCAAGAAGCACTAAAGGAGCTCAGGCTGCCAGGAGCAGGTTGTGTTTTGGTGCTTTGAGGAGCCCTGCAGAGGCTCCCACAGGCAGCTCTGTGTCCATGGAGCCCAAGCCAGTCCAGCACGCACGGACACACGGCCACTGCCGTCAGGGAAGGGGTCCAGAGCTGCCTCTGCCCCAGGGAAGCTGTGAGAGTTAATGGCTCGGGGGAGGGAAGCCCCAGCCTGCCCAGGCTGCCACCATCTCCCTGCACAGGGAGCAGCTCTGCAGCCCTGGCTCTGCGAGCTGCGGGGGTTACCTGCTCCAAAGCCCAGCCTCAAACCCCAGCCACAAACCCCAGCCTCAAACCCCAGCCTCAAACCCCAGCTACACAGTGACTTGAATTAATTCTTCCCTTATGCATCCATAGGCTGTCACATGGATTGAGGAACCAGGAAAATACAGAGTGAGCCATCATCATCTCGAGGCGAGTTTAAACTTCACAGGTTTAAATCTCAACTGGATTGTTTCGCAGAAAGAAACCAGAGCTTTGTAATATTCATGTGAAAGTGCAATATTGAGTCCCCAGGCCTGGAGGGATGTAAATTCGTGTGGATGTGGCCCTTGGGGACATGGGTTGGTGCTGGGCTTGGCAGTGCTGGGGGAATGGTTGGACTCAATGATGTTAAAGATTTTCCCAACCTAAACAATTCTGTGATTTCTACCCACAGCTGAAGTGAGCAACAGGGTAACAGCCAGATTCCCTACACGTCACCTCAAGGATCTGAAGAGGCCTGGAGCCAGCTGCAGGCCGTGCACCAGTGCTGGCATGTGTCACCCAGCCAGCATCTCCCTGGGACACGGAAGGAGGGGAGCATCGCTGGTTATCACTTGAGAGGGGACCATAAAGAGCATCTTGCTAAGAGCTTTCTCGTTAGTAGTAGAGAGCTGGAGACTGCATGATTCATCATCCCCTTTTTGGAAAGCTTGCAGAGTACGGAAAGAGCACAAATACAATTCCAGCAGCCACGAAACACCGTGCCTTTGCACATTAGCTTTGCAGGGCAGTCATAATCATCTCCATTTATTTTATTTAATCTTTTAAGTGCACAAATGTGAAATGGTTCTGTAAGTACTGAGAGGATAAAGGAGGTTAAAACATTCATGGGCAGTGGAATCAAGTGAGGCTTATGTTGGTGCTTTGCACCTTCAGCCCTCTGTCATTTTTGCTGGAACCATCACTGAGCAATCAGCTTTAAACATTTCAGACCTTGGTGCAGAGCTTCTGTGTAAAATGTCTCTGCTTTTAGGGAAATCCAACTCTCTGTTATAAAAGAGCAGCACACAAAAGATAAAATGGAATAAATACCCCTCACTCCAGGATAATTGGACAGGAATTAGGAAGAAACTGCAGGTTTTTTGGTGAGAGACTGATTTTAACAGAACCCTGGGAAAGCAGATCATCTCTGGCCTGCTGGATCCCAGGATGGAGGCAGCACAGCTCCAGATCCCGGCTCTTGGTGGAGAAGGGATGTGCACACAGACAGCCACCGGGAGCTGAAAGGGAAGAGAGGCTGGAGCAGGGCTGGGAACCAGCAGCCCCAAGGGCAGGAGGAGAGGAAACCCAGGCTCCTGTTCCTCTTCCTCAGCCACAGCCACTGCTGCTGCCAGGCCTCCACAAGTTTTTAAGCTCAGATACTTTAATTCATTTCATTTGCCATCTTAATGTAAATTTACAGTATGAAAACGAGGAATAATTTAACACTAGGAAAGGAAAAGATGAAACAAAAGCCTGGAAATCTTGGCAGTCTCTTTGAAAGCAAAGGAAATGTCACAACTCTCTTTTAATAGCATCTTTGTTTTTGCAGGCAAATTACAAGTCCAGGTTCAGAAGTGTTTTTGTTCTGCCATTCTGCTGTGACAGTGTCTGCTGGCAGCCTCTAATTCATTCAGGAAAATCCACAACAGCAATGAAGAGGAGGAAATGACAACAGCTTTGTGCAGCTCTTCTTCCCTGCCTGCCAGGCAGCAGCAAACACTGACTTTCAGTGGAAAGGGGTTTTAGGACTTCTTAAGCCCTTCTTGACACTCCTCAGGCTCTTGTCTGTACCTCCAGAGTTTTAACTCCAGATGTTCTACAGCTGAATCACCCCAAATCCCTGCTTCACCTCACAGCACGTTTTATCAGACGAGCTCCTGTGCCTTATCAGACCAGATATAAAAGGCAAATTAGATGCACAATAATTAACACAGAAGATCTGGGCTGCTCCTGTAGCCAAGATTAATTCAATACATTTTCAGAGCCCTCAGGGATATAGATTCTGGGAGTCTGATCTATGGTTATTATTCTTTTAAAGGAAAATAGATTTACCTAATTTACAATCAGTTCTGATGGTGGGAGGAGGAATTTAATTCTTTTTTTCTTTTGATAAATACACTGCAACTTTTCTATAATCCCTATTAATCTGATCTCCTAGGGAAAATTTTGCTGATCCATCATCTTGTGGCAGTCTTAATTCCCTTAGTGCCTCCAGGCAGGAGAAATGGATTTCCTCAGACTATGCCTCTAAAACCTCGAGTGAAAACTCTCTGGGGAACTCAGCCCCTGTCTGCGGGAAGGAAACTGTGTCCGTGGAGGCCGGAACAAAGGGGCTGCGGGGAGTCACTGCAGCGATTCCTAAAGCATTCCCATGGGGAAGCTGCAGTGCTGCAGGTCCCTCCCTCGCGGGCTGCTCGTGCAGACACAGACACCATTCACCACTCCCCGTTCAAAAGCAACAGGGAGAGAACATCTGTTGAAAAATAAATGCAGGACTAATTATATATGATTGAGGATTTGAAACTGCTATTTTTAGCTTTGCCTTAAAAAGATGTGATGAATCAAAGGTTTGTGCTCAGCATTTTGATCTAAAAGAGGAGCGGGGTGCTGACCTGCAGAGGAGGAACCCCGAGAGCGGCAGTGCCGCCGGGGAGCTGTGCCTCCCTCGGCACCGGGGCACACGGGTGCAACCAGAAAATCATTTCAGTGGGAACACCTCTGGTTTTCCTGTCAGGATGAGAGGGAGCAGGTGAACATCAAGGCTCTTTTCATTATCAGGTTTGCTTCAGCTCGTTCTGCGGGAAGATCCAAGCGGGGCGTTGTGGTGGCACATCTGAGGACGAGCATCAAAGGGCCGGGAGGATCCTCTGGAAGGCAGCGCATCCCACGGGAGGGCTCCCGGCTCCTGCCGGGCTCTGATCCCGCATCCCGCGATGGTGTCATTGGCAGAGAATCACAAGAAAATCCTGACAGAATTGGTTTTCATCTGCTGCATTAAAAAGTAAATGGAGTCCGTGGAGATGTTGGAGAGGGGCCATAAATAGAGGGAGGACGAGGCTGCGGCGAGAGCCTGGCAGGCTGGATGCCCCCTCCAGGAAATTCTGTGTTTAAAGAACAATCTGGAGACGTAAAAGGAAGATGGACTCAGTTCTGGTGGCTGCCAAGAGAGCCATAAATGCCCAGAGCACACATATTTGCTCAAGTGATGGGATTGCTCCCAGCGCCAGCCTCCGAGCCGGGGGTGCTGCTCTGAGCCGGGGGCTCCCGGCTGGGAACTGCAGCAGCGGCTGGACAGCGGCTCCTGGGGCTGTGAGGAGCCCCCAGAGCACAGCCAGGGGGGCCCGGGGGGAGCAGCGTGTGTTCCCCGCATCCCCCAGTGCTGGGAAAGGCAAAGGAGCTGCTCTTCCCGCTGGAAACCCGGGAGCTGCTCCACAGCCCAGGGAAGAGCGAGCCACGTGCAATCCGAAGAAAAGCTGTTTTTCACACTTATTGCCCTTGAATTGGCAGAGGGAGACATCATGTTTTATATTAACTTCATAATAATTACAGTTATTACTGAATTCATGTATACCAAAGAGGCTACAGCTCCCTAGGAAAGCTCATAATATTATTAAGAGAGATGCCAGTCCATTGGCAGTCTCGTGTAACAAGCTAATTCAAACATTTTGATATTAGACAGCACACCTCCAAAAATGCATGGATTTGTGCCTGGTCTCTGGGTTCAATGGCAGCGACACGTCTGGCACGCACGGAGTTGTCCTTTGGAAAAAAATGCTTTATAAAGCGCAAGTAGCACAGCCCAAGAATAGCAATAAGTGCTGCCTTTAAAATTTAAAGCAGTGAAAATAAATCTAAAGATTTTTAATATAGGGGAATGCTGTGAGAAATGAAGGAATTGCAGCTAGCTGTGGAAAACCAATGGAAAGGAAGATTTTGTCTGTAAGAGATGTTAAGGAATTCACCCAGCCTCTTCCCATCCCTTCCACACAATTAATTGCAGAGATTTAATTTCTCTGGGCATGTGTTCGCATCGGCAAACAAACTTTTCCATCAGATTAGAAGAGGTGACCCATCTCCAGAGCAGCTGTTGTTGTTGCTTAAAGTTCTGCAGAGTGGCTGAAGGAGTCAGAAAAGGTCAGCTTTGCACCAGAAGGCTGGGGGGGGACAGCAGTTGCTGGCAGCAGGCAGGGAAATCCTGGCACAAGGAAAAAGTGTTTGTGCTCGGGATGTCAGAGATTGGGGCAGCTCCATCCCATCCCATCTCCCTGCACGGATAATGGAGCAGGGATTCAGTCTCGTGTGTGGTGTCAAAGTGACATAAACTCAGCCTGGGCCTGTAACCTCACATCGATTTTTACTGTAAATCTAATACTTGAAGTCTGCCATCAAATGAATTGTTGCACATAAAACCCAACCGTCCAAAGTCAGGAGGAAAATCAGACAGAGCTTGATTCCAGGACTGTTGCAATTTCCTCCATAATGTCAGGCTATAGCAACACACACATCTTTCACAAAAATTAAATTGCTATTAAACTTTCTGCCCATCTTTGTAAATTAACCTCTCTTTCATCTCAGCTTTTGATTTAGCAGGAAATAGTTTTTGGAGCACTTTCCAGACTTCTTCCATTAGGCGTTTGGGCTGTGGTCAATAAGGCTGAGTTAATTACCTGCCTAACCAGATCACGCTGCTGTGCAAACTGGGGCCTCATCTGTGCTGCAAATGCTGCGTTTCTTTGTTCTTTAAGGTGAAGCCAAACCCCCAGGACAGGCCCCTGGAAGCTGCAGCCATAATTTGCTTTACATTTTCCCAGTGCAGGGCTTGGGAACCTGGCATCCTGGACCATAAGGACTCGGGAGAGCAGCTGGGAACATCCCAGACGTTGGATTTGCCACAGCCTGGAGAACCTTTGCATCCACAGACTGGGAGGGTGACCAGAGGCTGTGGTCAGCACTTGAACCCACCCCGCGGCTTCAGCCCCAAACCAGCAGCCCACGCGCTCAGCCTGTACAGTCAAGGGTGAAAAAACAGCACCCAAACCTCTCTCCTTCCTTTTTAATGTGTGTTTTTCACGTGAAGGTCCTGGCCCACAATCAGACAAGGCTGTGTCCAAGCCAGGTGAACCCTCACTTATCCAGTATCAACAGAGCCCTAATTGAGAGATCAGTTGGGAACCTGCCTCTTCATGCACAATTTGGAGAGCTGACAAAGGCACCTGTAGGGGCTGGAAAATAAGTTCTGCCTCATTACAAAAGAAATTGCATCTAAATGAAAAACAACATATAATAAGAGCTCTAAAGCGCCTGCAAAATGCTGCCAAGCAGACAGGTAATGCAGTGATGGATAGCACACACCATGACTGGGACAAGGGTCACCCTTAATTATTCAGCAATTGAAGGAGCTGAACTCATTTCCCCAAAGGCTTAAATGTTTTTGATGATGATCTGTAAATTCCAGGGCAGAGAATTAGCTGTCCAGACCCTAAGAATTGCATCCCTTTGATAGATTAGAACCTAAAGAATCACATATAGCAACGCAGGGCACATTTTTCCATTAATACTTGGAAAAGTCAGGATACCCTTCAAACATTCTCCTCCCCTTCTGTTTGGCTGTGGCTGTTTTTAAAATTTTAATGGCCTAAACTGCAAAATATTTAATAAATCTGGGAAAGGCTGCACTAGCACATCTCCAGCTTTATCTTGTTTAGCTGAAAAATGTGCACTTTATAATTACTTACATAATTACTCATGTACTACTTGGAGGTTGGACTTGGAGGCAATTTCCAGCATTAATGCTTCTGTGATTCTATTCTTCCACAAGTAAATTTGATCCCATCACATCTACTTTGTGTGTGATTCAGATTTTTTAAATTATTATTTATTATTATTTTTGCTTTTTAGAGCATCTTCCCCAGCTGTGGGACCACAGCAGCAAGTCCAGCTGCCAAGGAGACCTGGCCAGCCTGGATTTCTCCCGTGGGTTTGGTGGGGAGCTTTGGGCTTGGGACTGGTGCTGAGCAGGAGCAGAAAGGCTCTTCCCTCTTGCTGCAGTCTTTCATAAACCTGAGGGAATAGAGCCAACCCTGTGCCACTTTCTGGGCTGCAAAATGAGATCAGGATAATAAAAGACATCCTGGAAATAGACAATAATGGTAAAATGATGTTTTGACACGGAGGCCATATATGGTTGATGGGAAAAAATGAACAAAGTAGATGATCGAGGAGGTGCTGGAAAAATAGTCTCCATCAGCTGATGAGGCTCCTATTCAGCAGATCCCAGACAAACGTGATGGATTTCATTGAATAAATCCTTGGCTGTCTTGGTTCATCTCCACACTTCTCCACTTTCTTTCCTTTAGGGTTATATAATCCTTTTTTATTTCTTTTTCCCTCTTTGAGGGCTGTTTCCATTGTGTCCTGCAGTGCAAACACCCTGTGCAAGTGCCAGGGCAGAGGCAGTGATGGAGCTTAGAGGCCACCCGGGCATGGAGGAGCTGCAGGAGCCGGGCACTGGCGGCTCGGATCAGGTCCTGGGAGCCCCAGGGGACGATGGTGACAGCAGAAACCCCCAGTGCTGTGGGCACAGGGTCACCCCAGGGGTCCCCAAACACCCTCCTGCCCTGTCCCCTCTCCCCCATGTGGGTCCTGCCTTTCCCCTCTCTCTTCCCAGCGCTGCGCAGGACCCCGCACCTGCAGCCCCTCGGGCACCTCCAGCACTGCCAGCGCCCCTGGCCCGGCTCTCCCAGGGCACAGACACCACAGACTGGTGCCTGAGGAGGTTTTCCCTGCCTCAGCCCTCCCTGAGGATGCACTGGAGCGCTGTTGGCGTTGGCAGTTGCGCCAGCCCACTGCAGAACAACACCTCAATGCAAGATTAATGAACAGAGGGGAACATCGTCAGCGATTAAAAATAAAAGGTACAAGATGCTGCTGTTGCAGGCAGGAGCCCCAGCAGCTGCATTGGGATCTATATTGTTTAATAATGCACATTAAATTATTACAGACTTTTTTAAAAGCTGACTCTGCTCTGTGTAGCACCGATGTAAATCTGTTGCCAGTGTGGGATAATCCTTCAACTCATTGCTTTTTATTATTTTATTCCTTCCACATATTTCTCTGTAGCCTCAACACACTCAGCAAAGTACCAGTTTGGGCCACAGCACCCCAACATCCTGATATCCACCTCCAGTTTCATATCACTTGGGAAAAGCTGGGAAAAACAAGCGCAGGACAAGCCCAGAGACAGAAAAGTTACACTGAGGCCAAGGGGCTTGGAGCACCCGCCGGGCTCATGTCTGCAGTCAAGGGGCACAAACACCATGCTCCAGCTCAACAGGGCTGGGGTAACGGATTTCTCATGGGCTAAGCCAAAAGAATGGGAGAATATTTTGAATCAACCTGGAAAATGTTATGTTTTCTTTCCAAACTGAAGTCACCCAATATTTGTTTTTAATTTTTGTATTTTGTTGATTTGGAACCTTAGCAAAATACTGGTTTGTTTTTCAGGGGTTAGTATTAGTTTCAAAGTAAATCTTATTAATATTTAAAATGAAAAGCTATTTCAGACCTTAAAATGTAGATGTTGCATTTAATAAGCATCAATAGCAAATGTTTTGATTTTCTGAAAAATGTTTTATGTACTGAAACCCTTTGACAAATGCAACATGAATTTACAAGCACTTGCAACTGATTCAAACCTGCATTTTTTTCACCAAATAAAACATTCAGCTGCAATGTTTTTCCCAACTCTAATGTTTGTCCTGTGCCTAGGGGTGAATTTCGCTCAGTGTGAATAACAATGCGGCACAGACAAGATCAATAAATCTCATATTTCATTTGATTCACTGTCGTGTTCTGGGCGGACCTGGCACAGCTGTGGCATCACCACGCAGCACTCACAGCGTGCCTCCAATGCCATTGAACAAGGAGAAAAACGCCTTTAAATGGAGGTTGCACCCAGAGCGGATGGGGAGCCCAGAGGGTGCTTGGGGTGCTCAGAGGGGAATGGGAACGGGGCTGGGGCTCTGCGGGAGCTCCGTCAGGCACAGCCCCCTGTGCCTGCTGGGCTCTGGCCCCAGCAGCTCCCCTTCCCTCCCGGCCGAGCCAGGCGGGGTAACAGAGCTGAGCTCTGCTGGTTCTTCATCCCCAGGGAGAGCCGGGGCAGCTCCCCGGGGTCGGGACACCCGGCTGGGGGCAGCTGCTCCCGCGGGCTGGGGCTGGCACAGGCACCGGAGCTCTGCAGATCCCTCCTGCCCGTGGGCAAGATCTGCCCCAGGAGCACAGAACCACTGAGGATCCAAGATCCTCCAGTCCAACCCCTCGCCCGCTGAACCATAACGTGAAGTGCCCCGTCCACCCTTGTTTGAACATCTCGTTCCTTTCCAGCCTTGCACTTCATTCCTCTGCTGCCTTTGCTGCTCCCTGTCATCCTACCCAAAACAATCCCAGCGCTGTTTTATTTGTCTTAATATGAACTACAAAGGGATTCCATAAATCGGTGGATTTGGCATTTCTCATTTGGAGAACACTTCAGAACAAACAGATGTGAAGGGGGAGTTGCCCAGAGGTTACAGCAATAACAATAACAGGGTCAGGAAGTGATTTATGACCGTCCCTTGTGGTGCCTGAGCCCAGCAGGGAGGGGCCGGTGGCACAAGGGGACACATTCCCAGCCCTCTGTGACTGTGCAATGGGAACGGGTTCAGAGAATTATGGGATCACTAAGGTTGGAAAAGACCTACAAAATCATCAAGTCCAGCCTTTGACAGAATCCCACCGTGCCCAATAAATCATCAGCATCAGGCTGAGGAAAAGGGAGATGCCAAACACCAATTTCTGCTTCACCACAGAAAGGTTTTAGGATGATGCAATGCTGTTAGAGAATTCTGAGGAACTCGTAATACATTGGCCACGTTACAAAAGTGTTTGGGTGATGAGCTCCTGAAAGGAGAGATTAATCCACTGGAGTGAAATAATTGTGGGTTCACTTTGGTACGTGCTCTGTTCTGCATCTGATGACTAATCATCAGCATCTAATAAGAGAATGTTATCTTTAAATCATGTAAAGGGTAAATGCTTTTACGTGGTGCTGAAGACTGCCCACAGGAGAAGGCTGAATATTTCTTTCATTGCCATGTTTATCTGTTTTTATCCGCATTGAGTAGAAAATACTGTGCTTTAAAAATACGTTGTGGCTTCTTTGATTTCCTAAATAGATTTATAATTATCTCCAAATTGAACACACTCAGCTTCTGTCCAAGTAATTGCCAGGCACTGTCCTTCACAGGAAGTGCAGCCCTTGGCATATTTTCACTGGGCTCTTTGGATGCAGGAAATGAGGGGGAATGAGATAAATCAGTGCAGGTTCTGTGGAGCTCTGGGGTGAGGGCACACACATGGTCAGGCGCTCACAGTACTGGGTTGGGAATTTTTTCCTCAGACCTGACTGCAGAAAAATTTAGGACTGCACTGGACAAGGCTGGAGCAAAGAGTGTGGAGACAAACTGCAGCTCCTCAGGGTGCACCTGCACTGGCTTTTCTCTCTCACATCACTGAAAGCACTACAAGGTCCTGATCCCACACTCCCCATCCTCTCCCCATGCCAGCCTTCCCACCCAGCTCCCTTAGAACTCTGTCTGCACGTCACTCCAGCGGCCATCCCAAGATTCCAAAAATTCATCCTTCTTAGAGCTGTGATTTATGCAAGCCTCCTCTGCAGTCTGTGGGAACAGGCACCTCCAGAGCATCATTCGAAGAACAAAGCCAAAGATTCAGGATCCTGCTGTGAGTCACCATCCCAAAGAGCCTCATCCCACTGGCGAGAGCGAGAGCGAGAGCAAACGGGATCTGACGGAGGCAGGAAGATGCCAAAGCTGACAGGATAAATCCGAGCCAATATCTACAGTGGGGGCATTTCCTGAGCCTCCAGTAGAATAATTTGTGTAATTCTTGTAACTTGGGAGAATGTTGTTAGCTTGTCCTCAAAAGAAGTTGAGCAAAATAACTACAAGGTAGAACAAAATAACATAAGCAGGCTTTAATTCTGCAAAACCTAGGGAATTAAAGCTCCTCTGTTTAAATAGCACTCAGTGCTGTTAAATTAAACACACTGCCAAAGGAAAGGTTTTCTGAGAACAAATAAGAAAAGAATCACATCTAAAACAAATGAGTTTAGGTTCGGGGCTGTTGCAGAGCCCCAGTGTTTCAGTGACACCCTTCAGCAGTGACGTTTCTGGAGCCAGGAGTCAGCCAGCAGAGACGGCAACAGCCAGGTTGTGGTTTGTTAGAGTTTACACTTGTTTACTGCCATGGAAGTAGACCAGACACTGATCTAAGAAATTGGGAGGGAAATTGCTTGAGCCAAGTGTGTCCTTGTCAAGAAAATCATTTGACTCTGGTCTTTGTGCCTCAAACTGCAGCAATAACCTGTTGTGGGAAGACTGGCACTGCTGAAAGTGAAAAGGGAACGTGGAGGAGTCAGCAGCTCCTGCAGCACAGCCCCACTTCAGCATTAATTTAAAGCTCGCACTGGACATCTAAGTGCCTTTTATCACAGAATATTTTAAAAGGAACAACATTTTCTGACATAAATGTCTCTGCTAATGACAAAGACCAGAAGTAGCTTGTGGCCAAAGAATAAATGTTTTTCGAAAGCTTAGCAACAGCTCACGCCCTGAATGTCATCATCCTCCTGGGAAGCCTGTTGCTGTATTCTCAGGATTAGGTGAAATTATCCCGAGTCCTGTTTGCAATTTTTTGTGGCTGTGCATCTTATCCTTCTGTCTGGAGGTCAGACGAGAGTTCTCCGCCCCTACTTTTGTTCCTGAAGAGAAGCTATGAGTAGAAGTCAGGAAGTGGTAATCATAATTATTTATTCTTAATAGCACTTTTTGTTACTATAGCACTTGTGAAAACTCCCGGAATTTAAGCTGGTGCAGAGAAAAAGGCTCATTTAGCAGCCCTGGGCAGGGCTGTCAGCAGGATTGACCAGTCCGTGAGCCAAATTCTCTTCTCTTCTGCTCTGATTCTCCCCTGCAAGAGCTGCTAATGCTAATGCTGGATTTCGATGGAAGTGAGTTAGAGCAGGTGCTGCTCAGGAGGGAGATCTGGGCCTGTACCGTGACTCATCCCTTGCACAGCTCTGTGTTCACAAAGAAATGTGTTGGAAGTGTGATCCCAGGCCCTCGAGCAGCCAGGGGCTCAGATAAGCAATACATACATTGGTTTAGACAACATCCCAGCACTAATTAGAACCTAAAGTCCTGCTTATTTCATGGTTTCATTTTATTGTTTAGAACTGTAAATGTTTGTTTTCCCTGCCAGCAGAATTTGTTTTTCAGACCTGTTCTCCTGCAGGGTCCCTCAGGACGAGCTCGGGGAAATGTCTCGATGGCGTGCAGGGCTCTGGCCTTGCTCTGTGAACCACCAGCAACTCTAAATGAACATCTTTCATGTGTCTGCTTGCACTGGATTAATTAGTAAATAATCATAACCCCTCTCTTCTCCTCGGTGCTGTTGCCATGCCAAGGAAGGGCTGTAACTGATTCCACCCAGCTGCCCGAGGAGCCCACGACACAAAACCTCCACTGCAGCAGCAGGTCCGAGTGCCACGTGACAGCTTCCATTATCAGCTGGGTCTAAAATCCACATTTTAGCAGGGGCTGGGATCCTACAGAGTCAGCCCCTGGCTACAGCCCAGAGAAGCACTTAGTGCCTGTTTACTCCATGTGCATTAGCAGCCCCTTGACTGGCTGGGCCTTCAGGATCTTCATTTTAAACACGGGCTGAAGTATTTCTGAATGCTCCAAAGAGCCAGCACCTCGCAGGGCTGAGTGCTCAGGGTTAGCTCTGCCGGGCCCCGGGGCACAGCCCTGCTCCATGTCCCCTGCCATGGACCGAGCCACCCCCAGCCTCTCCCCCAAAATCAGCTCTCGGGAGGGACAGCTGGAAATAAGCAATCACAGGAACTCAGCGAGCAGATTTACCCCTACCTTGGCCTGCATGTTTGAGCGCTTTAGATGATTTATCTGCTCAGAGAAGGATTATTTTTGAGCCTCCCTTTGCCAAAAAACGTAAGCCTTATCAGATGGAAATCAGAATCTATTCTTTGGATCAGCAGCCTGGATCACGGCTCAGGTGGAAAGCAGGTCACATAAAATCAGACCTTTCATGAATATTTATCTTGCTTTTCATTAAGCTTTACACCTGAGGATCTGATCCTGAACCCACTGAGTGCCTGCACAGAGTGCTGCCTGTTCCCAGCCCCTAACGCAGCAGGGGAATAAGGTACAGTCTTGTTTGGATCTATAATATATGGATAATAGATAGTAAATTAATTCCTTTCTTTCTGCTGCTATTTGCAGTAGCAATAAACGAATTGTCAGATCCAAATTCCTAATTACCTGTGTCATTCCTCCAGGATAATTTAACCCTGTTCCTCAGCTTCCTCATGCAGATGAAGGTTGTATCCCAGGCAATAGGCCTTTGCAACAAATAAACTGTGAAGGAAGATTCTTCAGCATTTTCAAAACTGAGAAAAAGAGGAATTTTATCTGCTTTCATTTCTGCCATCAACAGAAATAAAGAGCTGCTTCTCATGGTCTGAGAAACTGAACAATGTCTGCAAACTCAGAGATCTCCAAACAAGAAGTGGCATAAATTGAGCCATTTCATCAAGAGCAAAGCCATCATTTGGATGGAACTCCATTCAAATGCTATTACATGGACTTATTGTTGGCCATTTCAACGTTTGCTGTATTCCCATTTAAGCTGGGTGTATTGTCCTGCTACATCATCCCAGGCTGTGCCGCGTTCTGCACGTTCTTCCTTGTACACAGGGTTAGAAAATACATTATCTGAGCATTCAACTACAACAGCAAATGTTATCTTATCTAATTGAAAAAAGGAGCTGGTGTAACTCATTCCTTGGTGAGCAATATGAGTTTTCATTACAGAGGATTTCCTGGTCAGAAACATGAGCACGGTGATTTTGAAAAATCCCATTCTTTTGATTTGCCAGCTTCTCCCTTAATACAAACCCAGAATTACCAATGACTTTGGCCCTGAAGTTTGCTATGAGCAACCCAGTTGTATTTAACAAGAATTGCCAATATGTGTTGATTAGCCTCCCTTCTCCCTGCAATAAAGGCAACATCACTCAACACCAATAAATCTTGCATTTTGGGTGATGTGACACATTTTCCTAACAAGCCCGACAGTTGTGTCTTTTTACATGAAGAGCAAGAACACCTCCTGCTCAGATAGATGTTTGCATAAATATCCCTTTTGAGCTCCTTGAGAGGTTTAGATGAGAGATTTTCCATTCATGAAGAGCTTCCTTTGGCTCTGGACTATCCAAAAATACTAACTGAATTTACTTTCAAGCTATCAGCTACTGCCGCTGCTGTGAGCAAGTTTAAATTAATGCATTAACAAAAGCTTTCTTTCTCTCTCAAAGGTCTGTACTGAGGATTAAGATCTGAATTCCAGGTTAGCCCTTAATGACACACAGATGCACCTTCCCTTTAGCTGGGAGACTACATCCTGCTAGAGCACGGCAGAAATAATGATCTTATTAGATTCAATATTAAGAAAAATAAGATTAAGCTTGAATTCTAGTTATAGAATTTGTCTGCAGGTAAAGTTATTTTTAATCTGTTCCAAGATAAAGGAATAAATTTATTTCTGCCTATTAGAATTCTCATATATAGAGAGGAGTTCGGTATGATAAATTGGTTTGGGGCTAAATCCACCTCCTGGCCATTAGGAAATGCTGGGAAAAACCTGTCCATGTCTGGAGGTCCATGCTCACCTGGTGGAGGAACATGGACAATCTCACTCCCAAATTTCTTCTCCATTCCCCCACATGTAATAATAATAAAAAGGAATTATGATAGTACAGGACTCATTCCCCAGACAATAGCTAGGCAGGCTGGATATTGCTTTATGGCTGTTGACTTGATTTAAAATGCACTCTTAAAAATGAAAGAATGACTCCTTAAATTTGCAGTAAATGTATAGCTCCCCAGACCTGATTTACAGGTTATGAGCCACCAAAAAACTGCAATTCCAATTTATTGTGCTGTTGACTGTGGCAGCAAAATCCTCGGCATCACTCGATCTCTCGTAATCATTCCAAACCTGATAATTTAACATTGATCATTTATTTCAGGTTGGTTTGGGTTTTGTTGGGGGTTTTTTGCTGTTCTTTAATTGCGCTCTGCACTGGCAGCAGCCGAGGATGATTGCTTTGATGGTGACGGGTTAACCCACGAGTGTGAGATCAAAGCAGTGCGCTTGCCTGGTGCTCTGCTCACTTTGGAGCTTTTTAGCCTGGGTCGGCTCATAATTACAAGAATTCCCAACTGGCTGGAAGCAAATCTTGCAAAAGGAACTTGCTGCAGAGCAGCTGGATAAAGAGCAATGTGTAAAGTCCTGCCTGGGCTGTCAGACACGAAAACTCCACGGAAATGGGCCTGGGCCATGGAGTGCACCGGGAAGGGACAGAGGACAATCAATCAGAGCCCTGATTCGGTGTCACTCCTGCCCTTCAAGGGTCTTTTCCCTCCACTGCCGTGTGTGACCCTTTCTTGATTCATTAACATCAGCTGAGCAGAAAATATTGCAGCTGCTGGGTAACCCTCACTGCTGCTGGACCCCATCCACGCCTCCTTCCTCTCTCCTTTTAGGAAGAAGTGGCAGAATGCAGCTGCCTGTGAGGCTTTATGTTGGGTTGGAAAATCTCCAGACACTGAGGGGGAAAAAACTGAGCATGATGTGAATCAGAGATGGCCTTGAACCAAAGCCCTTGGTTTCCAAAGACCCACAGGCAGGGCAAGGCTGCAGAGCAGGGCTAGGATAGGGACTGTCCATCGGAATCCAATTTTTGGCAGTGTTTTTCTGTCTCAAAGAAAATTTAGATTGGTCCTAGGGAAGACCATCTCCGCCCCTAAAGCAGACACTGCATTTTCTGCACAAGAGACACTCGAGGAAGGGGCTTGAACTGATTTTGCCAGACCTGTGGCATGAAGGCCCTGAACCACACATTTAACTTTAAGGGTTCAAAGACCGACTCTTTCACATAATCACATTAATGTCCTTTCTTTAATCTATGCAGGTGTTTTCACCAGCTTGAAGCCAAAGCAAGAGAACTGTTGGCACAGTCTATGGGACATAATCAGACTACAAAGCTCCGGAGTTATGGCGAGCTGTAATTTCAGGCGGCCAGGCTGTGTTCCTGCAACTGTCACTGCAGAACTTCTGCAGCACAGCCATGAAGAGAATGGGGTATTTAGATGCAGAATTCATGTAGAATAGCACCCAATGTAGAGAACAAACACAATAAATAAAACACACTGTAGAGGCATAGGATATAAACGCAGAAGAAAATGTAAGGGGGAAAGAATTAAGTGAACTATATTTAATATTGATATTTAACCATTATAGTTCATTCCATAATCTCCCTGGTTACATGGCTTGTTTTAACACCAGCAGGTTCTACTTTTCAGTAGTAGAATGAGAAAAAGTTGTTCAAAAAGTTTTAATAAAATCTATAATTGGGGCGATAGAACCTAAGGAATTATTCCTAGAAAAGAGAGAGAAGGGGAAAGGCAGAATGAGAGAGCAAAAGGAAAAGAGGGAAAGAAGAGAGAGTTAAAGAGAGAAGAGAGAGAAAGAAACAGAGAAAATATATAGATGGAAAAAAAGTAAGAGAAGAAGGAATATTTTCACTTCAGACTATCTGCAGCAAGCTTGCTTTTGACTTTCATACTCTATTTAAAAATACAAAATTGGGAGCATTGAAAAAGAGTTCCCAAATTAGCTTTTTAATAGAAATGGGAAGTTAAAAGGGGCCGAGTCATGGGGGAAAAGCAATTCAGAATCACAGCCAGGGCAGCACCAGCAGAGAGTGAGGCCAGAGCATGCCCCAGAGAGAGAGGAGTCAGGAAGTTTTCTGAAGTGGTGACACTGTAAATCACAGAAAAATCTCTTATACCAGCAAAAGCCAAATGACGTTTCTGGTTCTGCTTTCTTCTGAGCATCTGCAAGAGGGAAAGAGCAAGTGGAGATACAGGGAGGGTTTAAAAGTGGAAAGCAGTTCTGAAGACATCTAATAAAGATGGATTCAGGGTGCTTTGATATGTTTAAATTCTTACAGCCACTGAAAGTTTCTCACAGAAGTTTTAGGATTCACTTTGCACACAACTATTCTTGTGTCCAGTATACAACTCTTAATATCCATGATCCAAAGTTTATAATGCACTGTGTTTGCATGAACTCGTGAACTGCTCTGCAGACACTGTAATGCAGATTACAAATGTTACTGGGGGAGGACTGGGTTTGGGGAGGGTTACCCAGGACCTGATATTCAGAAATCAGTGTTATTTTTTAATAATTGCACTGAATTATCAGAAGTTAAACCCTGAATTAGATCTATCGGGTTGAGGTTCGGTTTTATCTTAGGAAATATTTCAGCACTGAAAGTGTGGTCAAGCACTGGAACAAGCTGTCCAGGGAAGTGGTGAAGTCACCATCCCTGGAAGTGTTCCAAAAACGAGTAGATGTGGTACTTTGTGATATGGTTTAGTGGGCATGGTAGGATTCAGTCACAGGTCGGACTTCATGATCTTGGAGGTATTTTCCAATCTTACTAATTCGATGGCCAGGGTCTTGGTTTCAGAGTTTCCAGAACCAGACCATTGATGTGTTGAAATATTGAGGAGTTGGAGGTATTTCCCTATTTTTATTTGTTTGTTTGTTTGTTTGTGGTTTTGTTTTTTTCTTTAAGGAGGTCTTGGTTTTAGAGCTCTGTGAGGAAAGGCACCTGGAAAACAGCCCCTGGTCATTGCTGGCTATACCAAGTCCCTGATTCCCTTATTTTAAGGCACCAGAGGCACATCGGACCTCCCAACATACACCCCTTGCTCACAGTGATGCAGCTGAGGGAGCATCTCCTGCCCCTGACAGTGCAACTCCTGCAGTCCCTGGAACCCGCTGGACCCCCTCCCTACACACCCCTCCTCCCCGGCTCGGGGACTCGGGTGCGGGGCCCCCGTTGCGGGAGTGCTGTGGCCACCGGCCACCCCGTGCCCTGCGCTGCCCTCTATCCCGGGGGTCTCGCACCCCGCTCCCCTCGCCC
>VZRS01013287.1:111835-123978 GCA_013398055.1 Ifrita kowaldi | reverse complement strand
GGGGCGGGGGCAGCGGGTGCCCCCGGCCGCTCCCACCCCCGGCGCCGCTTCCCTCCCGCCCCTCGCCGCTGCCGATCCCGGCCCGGGGCCGCACAGCCCGTGCCAGCCCCGCACTGCCGGCGATAAAGTGCGGAGCTGAGCCGCGCAGGGAGGCGAGGCAATGGCGAGGCAGGCGAGCCCCGCTCGCTCGTGTACGTATCGCTCTCACTTTATGGAAGTCATCAACTATTGCTGCGGCGCATCAGTCACCGCCGGCAGCTGCCCGGCAGAGCAGGGCAAGGCTGGCTCGCTGTGATTTGGGCTTATGGTTATTTACTTAATGGAGATTCGACAGCAAACAGATAAATGAGCGAGGCTGCCGGGTCTCTGAGCGTGCCGAGTCCAACTTCTGACCGTGGATGAAGGAGGGATGCTGAGGTGGTGTGGAGACAGGACTGGTAAGAGCTGCCAAGGAGCAGAGCAAGCCAGAACAGCAGGGCGAGGGGGAAAGGGAAAGGTGGTGGGAAGGAAGAAAGGAGAAGATAGGGAAAGATCGGTTTAAATCTGAATGATTTCTTTTTATTCCTTAATTTAGCCTCCTGCCCTGGCCAAGGTATTGGTCGTAGGTTTGTGATGCCGGAGGAATAGCTCAGTTCCTTGTCCAGAAGGCATCCCTCCTGCCTTGTCCCCGCCTGACCGAGAGCCAGGAGGGACACACAGGGAGCTCCGGGAGAGACCCACGAAGTTCATCCCATACTTTTCCCCCCTTCATCTCCCCCTTGGCACATTAGCATGCAGGGTAGGCTCTGGTGTGTATTTAACGGCTCCATTTGCCACCGTCTCTGTCAGCTCACACCGCCCTTCTCCAGCCGCGCTCCACCGCCTGCCTCCCTGGACCAGCCGCGTCCAGCTCCGGCCGCGGCCACCCCGGCGGATCTCCGGGACCCGGGTGCCGTTCCCAGCTGGGCTGGGCAGCGAGGGCAAAGCTCCGAGCGGTGCTGGAAGGGGAGGGGGCAACGCGAAGCGAGCTCAGGCGAGAGAGGCAGGGAGAGCCTCCGTCTCGGCAGCGATGAGGGAGAAGCTGTTTAGTCATCTCTCTATATATACTTTCACAATGATGATCACATTTACTGATTGCTTCTGACTGCATTTAGAGAGGGAGTCAAGAGGCAGGCAGCACAGTTCACCTTTTATCCTGAGGAGTGACTGCTCCCCCTTCCTTCCCGTTCCCCACATTCAGCCCTACTTTTGGGCGCCGAGTGTCTTTCCTTGCCAGGTAAGGCAGCGCTGCGAGCCGGCAAGATGGGGCTCTCTGGGCTCGCTGGGAGGGAGGGAGGGGAGAAGTTTGCATGCATTTATCCTAAGCCTGTTGCTTTTGCTCCTAAATCTCCCCAACAGACTGAGGGAGTGAGTGTTTTGCAGAAAGTTTTATTTTCTGGTGTTGCTGTGGAGGGAAAGGAATGCATGACTGACAGAAGACACCAAGGCTTTGGCTGACATATTTTGCTTTAAAGCAAAGGTGTCTTTGCTGCCTGAGCATGACCCAACAAGGACAGGAGAGGGAAGAAAGAATGATCTCCAGGCTCTTCACTCCCATTAGCAGTTTTCATCAAGAAACTTGCAGTATGTTTATGGGTCCAATTTCAGACCAGCCCTGTCTGCTTCTAGAAAGGGAAACACTGAGATTTTTGGTTTGTCTCTGCTCTCTTGAGATGATGAAGAGACATTGATCAGTGTGGCATTGCCACGGGAGCTGAAGTGGTAAGAATCCATCCTTTATTTCTTGACCCTTTAGGTGAACAGTCACAACTGTTCTCTATCAAGTTTTCCTCTGGAGCTTTCCTGGCCCAGCCTTGGCTGTCGGGGTTTTGTTCCAAACTGGGATGAGACCACGGTGCCCCCCGAGCGGCTGCAGAGGAGTCAGCGGTGGTCGGGAGGGACCCGATGGGGTTGGGAGTCCTGGGAGGGGGACAGGGAGCTCATGCTCAGCCTTTTCTATCAAATTCGCTTTACTGTTTCACTGTCCCCACCGTTATCTAAAGTAAACAGATTCTTTTCTCTACAGACACTTTTTTAAATCAGGAGGCAAATTATTCTATTTTGTGTACCAGTCTTCTAAATGTCATCAGCAGGGTGCCGGTCTGCTGTCAACCAGTTCCTTTTAAATTACACGCAGAAATTATGGTAATTAAAATTAGAAATATGGATATAGCTAAATATATGCTTGTTAGAATTAAAGTATGTCTGTTTTCTATGAGAGCTCCAGAGACTGTCAACAGTACATTAGATTTTGAGCCCAGCCAATTGCTCTCCAGCCTAAACAGGCTGGTTAGCAGTTACCAAAATCCAAGCAGGCAGAAAAGGAGGATTCTTGCTGCATTCTATAATTCTACATTCTAGATAAACTGGTTACCTTATCTTTTTCTGACTCAGCTTAGGTTTTGCAGTTCAGAATTATAAATCCAGTCCTCTCTCTCTCCCAATTTTCTTTCACTTCCTTCAGGGAGTGATAGAGTTCCAAGGACTCATGGACAAGAAAAAGCAAAACCTCTGCAACAGGGAATTTCACTACTCTTCTCACTCTTATTCCTTCAGATAATTTATAGCTGAAAAAGAGTCATCTTTTGTGTATTTTGAGGATCAAATGGGACAGATTCAATGTAACTTCAAAAATTAAGCTGGGTGCGCTCTGTTTTCCTATCCCGCTGCCTCTCTTGGACCCAGAGAAATGGGAACTAAACTTCCACAGAAGAATTCCCCTTTCTTTCTCTTTTGCTTTAATCTCCTGTCCCTTTCATAGCCGAGATATTTATAGCTTCCCCACATATACTGCCAGCATGAAAGGACCCATTTTATCTTTTAAAAATTGATTTAAAAATGTGTAAGTCACTTATGAGTTACCAGTGCTTTATTGGAACAATTATATGTGAAGTATTTATAGTGCCTCAGCAGCTAATGTAGGTAACCTGGAATCCACAACCCAAGTTATGAAAGTACAGAAGACATTTCTAATGTGGTTCCCCTGAGAAATCAGGGAAGATGAGGATCCAGTGTGCTGAAACTGGTCAGGTCACCAGTCAGTCCTGGCAGAAGGACTCTGGTGATGGTGCTAAGTGAAATCAAAACCCAGGGAAGACAGTTTGCCAGCAGGGAAAGCCTTTTCTTGGTTTCTCGGTTATCTGCCTGTATATATTTGGTGATTAATGAATGAAATAGTTCTTATTTTGCTGCCTCCTGTTCTTAAATGTTTCATAAAAGGTAAAAGATCCACCACTGGTGGTAGAAAGCTGCAGTCTGGGCCCCTGGAGGTGCCCTTTCAGCTGTGGGCTGGGGGAGATTTTCAAAGTCATGCAGAGAAAGTTTTCAGTGCTGAGCTCTGCCTCGCACAGACGACAGAGCCTGGTCCCCAGGGCGGCCAGCCTGGCATGATCAACGCAATAAATTCTCTCTTTAGGGGGAGAGAAAAAGTGGTGCTTTGTAATACTGAACAATTCTTTAGAGGGAAATATTGTGGGATGTTTGCTCCAGTGCCATGTAGATAAGCAAAGTGTCTCCTTGGGATAAGCATCACTATGGATTATTATATGTTTCGTAATTACAAAAGCTCTCAGCAGCAGTAAGATGCTCACACGAGGGATTTCAATTGTCCTTTAGATAGTAAAATTGCATAGAAAAATGCTCCACATTAAGGTGATGAATGTTAATTTGCCCCGAAGAGGAAGAGCATTTCTGTGAGCACTTCAGTCGTTTTCACCACAGACTGATTCCATCATTTTTTATTCAGTATTTTGACGGCCTGTTGGAATCAATAATGCTGCAGCCTTACTGGCTGGAATGGCAGCTTTCATGTAAGTTAAAAACTTTAGAGTAAAACTGCCTACAAAGACACAATTAAGCTCTGAGGGCCTGAGTCAGTGGAATCGATGGAATTTCCATTGATAAATTGACTTTCGATAGGGCTCCTAATGCATTGCATATGATGATGACACCTTTCTTCAGATAATTTCATGGTAGAATTAGCAAAGCTCTAGGGAAGTGAAAGTAAATGCAAGTTAAAACAAAAGTTAAAGACTGTAAGAACTCTGACCAAAGATCAAAAAGATAAATTCATGGCTAGATCAGAACACAAAAACTACTCAAACTTCAGGAGAATGTTGGCCTCCAATGGCTGAGGATCTGGACAACTTGGGATATTTCTCATATGAAGATCCAAGACTGCAGTGAATATATTTTGTTTCAACCTAAGAGTCCTTCAGTTCTTCAGCTGAAGGACTTCAGCCCCTGTTAGCCAGGAAATAGGCAAAGCATCTTCCTGCTGGAAAGAAATTCTCCAGCTTTAGAGCCTTCCTTGATTCTTATGTTCCTGGTACTTGGTAGCTTAATCCATCAGCCTTCTCACCTGGGATTGAAGCTTACTGGTGCTCAGGCATTCTGAACAAAGTTTCCCCAAAAATCAGAATTTTGCTCTGGTCCAGTGGAGGGCTGCAACGCTTCCCAAGAGTAAACCCCACCCCTAAGTGAAAGAGAGCAGCAGCAAACTGCTGCTGAGGCCAGGCCTAGCATTAAAGATGGAAGATAACTGGTGAAAACCAGAGAAACATTTCCATTTCTTTCAACTAAAGATGTTCTTAGTGCGAGATTCAGAACATACTGAACTTGTTTAGGACTGGAAATGCAGCTGAGCCCAGTCGCGGGTTTTCGTGGTGTACGATTCCACTGCAGGCTGATTTCACTGGAGTTCCCAGCTCTTTCTTGACAGCTGTAGTTAAACTGATGAGCACATGAGGCTTACACCTGGGGAATTATGGATTAGTCTTGTTTGTGAGGAAGCAAATATAAATTACTGTGTTTATGCTACTTTTAAAATGCTTTTAATGAGGAATCATTTGCTATTCAAAATTTCAATCTATAATAATGCCATAACCCCGCTGAGCTGATTATCATGTGCCTTGTTCAACATCATTCTTCACCTGGGAGGTGGGGGCGAGCCAGTGGTTTTAAATTCTCGCGTCTGTGCTGATCCTGGACTCTTCAACCCGACGGGGCAGGACGCCCCGCGTGACTGTGTGCTGTGTTCTCTTCTCTTCTGTGTTTTAGATGGAACTGGTCTGACTCCCAGCAGGTCCCAGGAGCACCCCAAGCCTCATCTCCAGTAACACGGCCCGGGCTCATCATGGCAGCAGGAGTAGCAGCGTGGTTGCCCTTCGCCAGGGCGGCTGCCATAGGATGGATGCCAGTGGCCAACTGTCCCATGCCACTGGCTCCAACGGAGAAAAACAAGAGGCAGGATGAGCTGATCATCCTCAATGTGAGCGGCAGGCGCTTCCAGACCTGGAGGACTACACTGGAGAGGTACCCGGACACTCTCCTGGGCAGCACAGAGAAGGAGTTCTTCTTCAACGAAGACACCAAGGAGTATTTCTTTGACCGGGACCCCGAGGTCTTCAGGTGCATCCTCAATTTTTATAGAACTGGCAAGCTGCACTACCCCAGGTACGAGTGCATCTCTGCTTATGACGAAGAGCTCGCCTTCTACGGGATTCTCCCTGAAATCATCGGGGACTGCTGCTATGAAGAGTACAAGGACAGGAAGCGGGAGAACGCAGAGCGGCTGATGGACGACAACGACTCGGAGAACAACCAGGAGGGCTCCATGCCCTCGCTGAGCTTCCGGCAGACCATGTGGCGAGCCTTTGAGAACCCCCACACCAGCACCTTAGCCTTAGTCTTTTACTACGTCACCGGGTTCTTTATCGCCGTCTCTGTGATCACCAATGTCGTGGAAACCGTGCCCTGCGGCACCGTGCCGGGGAACAAGGAGCTGCCCTGTGGGGAGCGCTACGCGGTGGCTTTCTTTTGCCTGGACACGGCGTGCGTGATGATCTTCACCGTCGAGTACCTGTTGAGGCTCTTTGCGGCGCCGAGCCGCTACCGCTTCATCCGCAGCGTGATGAGCATCATCGACGTGGTGGCCATCATGCCCTACTACATCGGCCTGGTGATGACCAACAACGAGGACGTCAGCGGAGCCTTTGTCACACTAAGGGTTTTTAGGGTTTTCAGGATTTTCAAGTTCTCTCGCCATTCCCAAGGCCTGAGAATCTTGGGCTACACTTTGAAGAGCTGTGCCTCCGAGCTTGGCTTTCTCCTCTTTTCCCTCACTATGGCGATCATCATCTTTGCAACGGTGATGTTTTATGCAGAGAAAGGGTCCTCGGCAAGCAAATTCACCAGTATTCCTGCTTCCTTTTGGTACACTATTGTAACCATGACAACACTGGGGTGAGTATTACTTTTCCTTTTCCTGAGCAGCAGGCAAGCATGTACTGGGAGCTTGACTTCAGCTTCTCCTCAGCATTTTCCTGGGTGCATGTTCGAGAAGGGGTTGGAAGTGTTGAGGGCTTGATTGTTCTTTGCCTTACAACTCCTGCAATTTGTGTGCAGTTGTATAAACCAGAAAAAGCACTTACACCCACTTGGCAAATGCTCGGCACCATGGTAAACGAGTGCAGGAGGAGCAAGGCGGTGGAGTAGCAGGTCCTGATTCATTCCTGCAGGAGGGAAAAGCTGACCCGAGTGCAAGGGGCTGGGAGAGAGAGCTCTGCTCTCTCTGACATTCACTCCAGCCGTGCCTTCCACACAAAGCTCCTGATGTCTCTGTTGTGTCTCATTGCGATGTCAGTTGTTGTTTCTTCACTTGACTTGCCAGGAACTACAGATTTGCTGAATTCAAGTGGATGTTGGGGGTCACTGTACTGAAAATACTCAGTGATGGCCAGGACATGATCTGGTTTCTGCTTAATCAAGCAGGATAGGGGCTTCTTGTCTGTGTTTAGCTGTGAGTTTGAAAACCAAGTGTGCTGCAGCGGTTGCAGTGGAATTTCAAACATTCCCATGGACAGGTACAAAGATAATGAAATCAAAGCAAGGGGAATGTAGCCTAGAGGGGACTTTTCCCCCTTATATTTCATTTCCGTCTTACAGATGTTGCGACTGAGATTATGGATTTGAGCTTCTGCTGCTCTGAACTAAAACCTCTGCGAGCAGAATGGCCAAACCCTCACCCTGACAAGGTTATGTAGAGGAAAGTGGGCATTGCAGGCTGCTGCTTCAGGCACACACAAAGCCAGGATCGAGTGCAATCTCTTCATGCCATACGTATGGGAAGTTCAGAGTTACTTTGCAAAGAGTTTTCCCACTGGAGAGTTCACACAGTTTAATACTTGGATGTAGACAATTCTCCTCCTTGTAATGCAGTGACCACTTTTTCTCTAAACTGCTTTTGATTTTAAACACTTCTCTGTGCCTATTATACATGAACAGGCTCACTGTAGCACTTTTAAATTATTAAAATCATAATTCAGCTGTCAGAAAGGCGCCGAATCTGGGCATATGACAACTGAAAGTCTGAATTTCTTCATTAAGTGAAATGTAGAACCTGTTTGTCATAGTCACCTAAAGATCTCTTATTCTTCCTTTTTAATATCGAAGCAAAGTTTGCAAATTTATGGCAGAAGCTGTTCCTTACCCTGGGAAGGCCAGAGCTTACTTAGAAATCAAAGCTGGGCTTTGCATCCCAGCCCTGCCCCAAGCTGTAGCTCAACTTTCCATATTCTGACTGGTCCGTACTGGTCCGTTCCCTGCCCGTCCCCACCTCTGTGTCTGACCAGCTTCAGAGGGACACCTGCCTTGGGTGGCTCCTTCACGTGTCTCTGCACGAGGGGAGATGTGTGAAAATCCAGTTCTATTTTCAGATTCCTGTTTAATAATGATCACACCCATCCTTCAGGGGCACAGGCCTGCACCCGTTCACGCTCGTGCTGCTACATCTTTGTGACAGGAGAGCTGGGCCGAGGGGCCGTCCTGTGCTGGTTGGGAACAGCCCCAGCACGTGCAGAATGTGCTGCAGAGCAGCTGAGGCTCTGCTCCCACCAGGGCAGTGCCTCAGTTTGGGTCCCTTCCCCTCCCTTTCTGAGCACAGGGACGGACCCGAGTGCTCCCAAGGATCTCAGAGAGTTCTCAAATTGTTGTAATCACAGAAATCGTAGAGGTACAAGTGCTGGAAATGAGCTGACATGGACTTAAGAAATTAGACATTTAAACATGGCCTTGTAAGGGTTCATTGGGAAGGGACCTGTAAAATGCTGCCAAAGCCTTAAAACTGAGACTCCTGGTGTTACTGATTTGGGACTTTTAGGTCGTTTCCACCTTCCTGACTCTCATCCTCCTGGAGGAGTTCACCACCCTCCTGGTCCCCTTCATTTCCCCAAAAGTCCTTCCAGTTCTGACAAACTGGCACTTTCAGGCAAAATTTCATATACATCTCTCTTCAGAAGTCATTTCAATCTGTTTGGAAGGATCTTGTTACTAATGAGAGTGCTGGCAATTCCTCCTGCACAGACACTGCCAGAAATGCAGCCAAGGTCTCCAATGTGCTCCCTAATACATCAGATTTCCCCTCCTCCGTGCTGGCCACTTCACTGCTTGGATTTCAGTAGCACTCAGAGCTTTTATAGAGATCTTAAATATTTCCTGCCTTTTGCCCTTAATAATTCAGCCAGCATTTAAAGCAAGAAACTATAAAGCACAACAGTTTTTAACTCAAAACCATATGTATATATATATATATATGTATGTGGCTTGTTTTCACCATCAATACGTTTAAAGCCAGGTAAGTGAGGGTTTCCCTGGTGCTGGAATCCCAGCATTGCTTTGACAGAGTGCCTTAGAGGAGTGATCTGGAACATGCAGGATAACTTCTTCCCTGTTACTAAGATTAGCTCTGTTTGTATAAAACAAAAGTTTACTTACAACAAACAACCAAAGCAAACAGCAGGAGACCATTACCCCCCCTCCTGTACTGTGCATCCGCTGCTCTCCCAGATTCCCAAGTATCTTTGGGATTCAATCACATTTCTGGATTGACCCATAAATAAAAGGCAATAAAAGTGCATTTCTTCTTGAAGATGAAGCCCAGCACCAATAAACAACCGCTGCTCTTGGTGGGGTTACCATGCAAATCAGTTTAGAGAAATTCGGGATGACTTTGGGGCTCCTTAGGCAGTTAACAGCCCAGGGAGACAGGTACAGCAGCTTTTCTGGAGTGGGAAACAAAGCAAAGGAATTAAATTATACTGACCCTGCATCTCCGATCCCTCTGCTGTGCTCATCAGCCCTGGTTTAACAGAGGCTGTTTTTAATTTAACACGATTTAAATTTTGCTCAGGAGGCTTTATAATGAAAGCATTATTCTTGGATGCATCTTAAATCAATCTGAATTACTGAAACAACTATTCAAAATTAATTCAAAATCAGCTCTCCAATTCATGCAGAAACATTTTTCTCAAGAGGCCAACAGCTCCCATCTCCTCTCCCGTCCCTCTCCAAAGCCCCAGTGCAATGAGCTCTGCCTTTGCCAGACCCTTCCTGTGTCCTGGGAGGCTCTGAGCCCCGGGAACCCCTGCTCAGGAATGCAAGTGCAAGATGCTGTCCCAGCCCAGGATGCATGTCCTGTCCTGGCTTTTGGCTAATTCAGTATGTGATCACTGGGTCTACATCTATAGATGAATGTGTTAATTAGAGTGAATTTGGTTCCCTTGTTACCAGTGCATTGACTTTCGTGGAATCACAGAATGGTTGGGGTAGGAAGGGACCTTAAAGCCCACCTCATTCCAGCCCTCTGCCATGGGCAGGGACACTTTGCACTAGCCCAGGTTGCTCCAAGCCCCACCCAATATTCCGTTTTATTCACTTTTAGGGAGTGACATGGATGGGGAAGCCTCAGGTTCTGCTGCTGCCCCTTGTGCGCAACACGAACACGAGACCTCTCTCACCCCACTAAACCCCATGCCAGTTTTGCCCAGAGAATGTGTTTTTCTAAGCTTTTTATAGCTGTTTTCATTTCATCTGACAGCAGCAGTATGTTTCAGACTCCTAGGCAGTGTCTATGACCTGCAGCAGAGGCATCAAATTGTAGCTGTGAAAACCTGAGTGCCACATCCTCCTGCACCACCGCGGGCACGGAAAGGCTCCCAGAGCCCTGCTGGGCATCTCAGCCAGGCAGCCCACGGTGCCCCAGACAGGGGAAGAGAGTCCTGGAGTGGTTTGGGGTGGAAGGGACCTTAAAGCTCATCCTGTTCCACCCCTGCCCTGGGCAGGGACACTTCCCACTATCCCAGGCTGCTCCAAGCCTGACCCAGCCTGGCCTTGGACACTTCCAGGGATCCAGGGGCAGCCACAGCGGCTCTGGGCACCCTGTGCCAGGGCCTGCCCACCCTCACAGGGAACAATTCCTTCCCAATATCCCATCCATCCCTGCCCTCTGGCAGTGGGAAGCCATTCCCTGTGTCCTGTCAGTCCATGCCCATGTAAAATGTCCTGCTCCAGCTCTCTTGGAGCTCATTTAGGCACTGGAAGGTGCTAGAAGGAGGGAATATTCCTGGGGGAAATTGTCACCGAGACCTTTGGGCCATTTTTATCAAGAAAGCAGCAGCACCACAGCCCAGGGAACAGAGGCTGGTGCTGGGTTTGGTTTGTCCTCAGGGACACACTCTGTGGTTTTCTCTTGCATAGAAAGGCTGAGCTCCCCCAGCTCAGCGCCCTCGGGGCGCTCGGTGGAGAATGTCTCTGGCTGAGTGTCGCCCTCACAATCTGCAAGAACATAACGGCTTTGAGAGCACTATCCCTCTTTCAGGTTCAGCTGCACTGGTCAATGAGTTTGAAAGACACAGCTCACTGCACTTGGACAACACAGGCCCATCTGTATAATTCATTTAAGGAACCAGGTTAATGCTGGAAAGTCGATAAAACAGCCCTGCTGGCCTGGTTATGTCAACAGCCTGATCTGGAGCAAGAGCTGAAATTTCTTAGAGGGTTTATTAGCTGAGTGTGTAGAGAGAAGGGATTTGGGGGTAGGGTCTGGTTTGGTTCAGTTTTGCTTCTGCGAAATGTGGATCAAAGAGAACAGGAGCGAACGAGCGCCTGAGCAACCACCCTGAAAGAAACATCAGTCTCTGCTTTGCTCATTTCTTGGCTTTTCTTTTTTTCTTGGTGTTCGCTTGTGGACAGGAGTGGGGAGGGAGTGTGAGCAGTGCAGTGGCACGTGAGGGCCATGGTGCCAAAGTGCTGCCAGCTGGGCTGAACCCTGAGCACGTTTCAGCGATCGCTGCCAGGCACCGTGAGAGCAGAGCGAGCCCCGCTCTGATTTCTGCACAGCAAAACCACTCAAGCTGATAGTAACCTTCATTCACCCTCCTTCACGCAGACTAAGAGGAGTTTGCGAAGTAAGGAAAATAACAAATCATCTCTGGAGCGCTGCCATTCCCGCTCCTCTGGAAAGATTGTTGTTTGGGCCAGGAATCACGCTGTGCGTGTCAGGGCTTTGGGAACTGCCATTAAACTAAATCAGGAAAAACTTCTTGAATAGAAACACCATTTTGCATATTTAACATCAGCAATGGGCGGATGGATGAGATGTGGGATGTTTCCTTTGTGAAGGAAGGTGCTGGAATTTCATCACTCTCACCATTTCCCACACAGTCAACAATTCCTATATCCATGGGCCAAAGAACTGCTTGAATTTAATACACAGAAAGTCCAATCAAACCATGAATTGATGGAGCTACACAAAGAGGCCATTTCCTTGAGCTTTCATTCTCTTCACTCCAGCTTCATCTTATACCAAATGTGTGTCAATTTTCTTCTCCTAATGGATTTACAGATATTGTGTGCGAAATGTCTTTGTATCAGAAACTACAGATGGAACCTTTCCCCTTCACCATCTTGATATAAATCTCAGGCAAGCATCTCATTTTTGAGCTATTTGTATTCACCAGAACCCCAGAAGTATTAAAACACCTTTATTCATTCTCAGAGCAAGTAGAATTCACTGGATTATTTTTTTCGTCTCTTATTAAAAAATTATCCATCCTTGTGCTTTTCGTGGCTTTGGATATTTGTAACGATTGCACGTATGTGCAAACGCACCATTTTTAATGTGCAAGACAAAATAACTTGCCTTTAGGGTAACTCATTGTGTGAGAAGTGAATTATTTTGAACAAGGCTAAGAAATGTTGCTGACTAAAATTGTAACGTGACTGCTAAATTTACCAGTGGAAGCCTTGGCAGGGATGCATCTATAGCAACTGATTTACAGATTTTTTTC
>VZRS01013287.1:347-111805 GCA_013398055.1 Ifrita kowaldi | reverse complement strand
CTTTCTAACCTGCCTCACAGTGAGTGCCTGAGAAATACAGATTAAAGATAACATTGCATTTTCATTGGAGATGAAGGGAAGTGATTGGCATGCTGACTGGATCTGGGCTATTTTTAGTCTCATAAAATGATAATTTCATAACAGAGATGACCCAGTAAAAGTAATCAGTTTACAGACATCAGCTGAAAATGAGGGACAGAGTAGCCACTGTCAGGCAGAGAGCAGGGAGAGGGGAAGAGAAGTTAAAGGCCCTGCAACAAATTAGCCAAAACTAATTACGTGTCTTAGCTGATTACAGCCCATGGGTGCATACAGGGAGAGGAGCACAGGGAGCTGCTGAGTGCCCCGAGTCTCTGCAGGAGCTTCATCCTGCCAACACCCATCTTCATCCTCACAGGGCCATCCGGGCCCCACGTCCTTGCCCAGCCCTGCTCCCTTGGCACAAGTTTAGCATGGGGCACGGACCTGAGATAAACCCTGGCCTCATTTTAATGTCGGGAAAATAACAGGAGAAGTTTTTACTGCCATTTCTTAAGGGATCTGTGCTTTCAAGAGCATGGAGTGACAGGGCAAGGGGGAATGGTTTCAAAATGCAAGAGAGCAGATTTAGATTGGATACTGGGGAGAAATTCTTCCGTGTGAGGGTGGGGAGGCCCTGGCACAGGGTGCCCAGAGAAGCTGTGGCTGCCCCCGGATCCCTGGAAGTGTCCAAGGCCAGGTTGGACGGGGCTTGGAGCAGCCTGGGATAGTGGAAGGTGTCCCTGCCCATGGAGGATTAAAAACAAGATGATCTTCAAAGCCTTTTCCACCCCAAACCAATCTGATTCTGGGTGTGGGGAAACTTGTGACCAAAGCCAGCCTGTGTCCAGGCTGTGTCCCAGGCACTGTCATGGAACCATCTGATAAAGAAAAAAAATACAAAAAGCGTAAGATAAACAGCGAAACTTTTCCTGAGCATGAACCAGCACCGTTCCCTGCCAGCCGTCCCACACCCCGGCACTCACCGAACGTTCTCCCTCTGACCCACGGAACGGGTTTGGTTTCAGGGGAAGCAATGAACCATCGGCACTGAACACAGGCCGTGCCTTCCTGCCCTTGTCCCCGGTGGCTGCAGAGCACGCAGGAGCTGCCCCAGCTCCGTGCCAGAGGACGGGGCAGGTTCATGGTTTATTGATCTCTAACACGGCACAAGCTCCGGGCGGCCACACCCGAGCGGGGCAGGCGCTGCTGGCGCTGCCCCTGGACAAAGTGCAGCCACAGGAGCAGTGCCAGCCCCAGGCAGCTCCCGAGGCTCAGGCAAGGCTGCTGGCAGTGATATTCCACCGTGAGCATCGCTGCTCTGTAGAAGTTGAAGAAGAAAAGAGCTGCAGTTTGGTCCTTTACCCACTGCCTCCCACTCTCGCTGCTTCACCACCCAGCACAGAAATTTTTTTCTGTCAAATCCCACCACATCCATCGTGAATTTGTTAATATTTTCCTCCAGTGAAGGCAGATGAATGTTTTTCCTGCAGACCAGAAGACAGGCAGCGTTCAGCCAAGCTCTGCCTTCTCCTGGATGGACAATGCCTGCAGAAACAGATTGTGTCTATTTAACTATTTACCACTGCTACATTAGAACACACTCAAGGGCTGTAATTCACCTCTTAAAGTTACAAGTAAGTGTGGAAGAGTTATTTTAAAATCAATATCTAACAGAATGCCATTGTTCCAACATTAAAACCTGCTGGGAAATTACTGGGAGGCATGTGGCAAGTCAAATCACTGCCTGCCAGAGGAGGAAACAATTCATTACTCCTTTTAAAGGTGCAAGCCTTTACTGGCTTTTCATTCTGCTTTGCAGCCTCAGAAACGACACTGGAGCATCTGGCTCTTTCTTTCCCTCATTCTTCCCTGATTTCGCTCTTTTGTTCTGCCTTTCCATTGTGGATTTTTCTTACTTTCCGCACGGGGCCGTGCGGGGTTTGGGGCTGGCGCCGGGCGCTGCCAGGGCATTGTCCCGCTGTCGCTCCCGATGCCGAATGGCAGCTCTGGGGATGAATTGCCTCTCACCTCTAAAAGCATCTGCGGGGAGCAGCAGCGAGCCCGGGCCGGGCAGGCACTCAAAGCCATTTCCCGAGCAGCCCTTCCCGCTCCGGTCCGGGAGCACGGGAGCAGCATCGCCTGGGGAAGCTGCTGCTTTCATCTCGGGCTGCCATCTGCAGCAAAATTAAAACACAGATCAGCTTTAGCTTTTTGCCTTCAGGACTTTGCGAAATTTGGCTGATGTGCATGCCCAGAAAGCCCTTGAGGAGGATTGTTTGCCTCTAAAGAGAGGAGTCCTGCGGAATGAGACTACGGGCCCCTGGAAGCTGAGCTGGAGCAGGGCTGCTGAGGTCTCGGTGGATCTGTGCTGTGGAGCCTCCTCATAAAAAGGTCAAATAATCCAAGTAATAAGTCTTAAACAGGCGGAGGGAGGCAGCTGCTGCTGCTGAACGTGCTCCGCGTTGGGGTTTGCTGAACGCTCCCACGGCAGCGGCACCCTGGCACCCCCAAAGCTCCCCAGCCTCGCCCAGTGCTGGGTCACTTTGAACAGCTCCCGGTAACCCAATCACACATCCCCAGCGCTGCCAAGAGCCCTGAGCTTTGCGTTCCACGTGCCCCTTGCTGCACTCCTGGTGTCCGTGTGACTCCCCTTTGCCATCCAAAAGTCACAAACTGCTGCTGTTTTTCTCATCCTGCCTGTAGACACAGGGTTCCACATCAGATGTGAGAACAGCAGATGATAAAATCTTGAGTCACTTTCAGTCTTTAATATGCAAATGTGCCGCCTTGATAACAAGATTGCACCCCAGCACCAGGCAGCCCTTTTTTTTCTTTTTTATGCTAAGGAAAACACTTCTTACTATCATTTAATTTTGCTTATTTCTCATGTAGTTAGAATCATGGAATCCCAGAATGGTTTGGGTTGGAAAAATCTCATCCATTCCCACCCCCTCCCATGGGCAGGGACACCTTCCAGTATCCCAGAGCCCCATCCAGCCTGGCCGTGGCACTTCCAGGGATGGGGCCACAATCCTCAATTCTATGTCTGTATGCTACACATTCACTTTTGGGGTGTAATTCAGAGACAACATGTGCACATTTTTCTCTATATTTGTATGATCTGGAGCACAAGGGAGCCATCCTCCTCAAATATTAATTACAGTCACTGTGGTAAGAACAAAAATAGCATTTTATTTTTCAATGGAAAAGGATTGTGCAAGCCAGCTCTTCTCACAACCTGGGCAGAATAAGCTGTCTTCAAAGGGAAAGCTAAAGTGAGAGAAAGCTGCTCTGAGCTGCTTTCTCCTGGGTCCATCTACTTTGGGGTCGCAGTTTGGACCAGGAATGCTCCGTGGAAGCAGACCCAGCCCTCCTGTCCCCGCTGCAGTTTGGCTCCCAGTGCAGAGCACGAGGACCGATCCCTTCTGGATGAAATACCCCTGGAACAGGCACTCCAAGAACACCTGATGTGCTCTTGCTACTGATGGGCTTTCAAACACTGAGCAGAACAGGTCTGGCCTTCAGAGAATCCTCCCCAGGTGTGTGCAGGGGACACCTGGAACTCTGCTCCAGCTCCTGCTGACCTGCACCGCCTGACAGTGCCTGTATAAACTTATCCTTTCCCTGCCATTGAGCTTAAAACTCATTCTCAATTATAATCCTGTTTTAGTGGGGCTTTTTTGATGTTTACATCATTTCCTGGGCTTTGTCATCAATATTAATGTGGGAAAAGCTCCACTTGCTTCTTTCTGCCTCTCGTGAGGGAAGATGGGAACAGGCTCTGACACCTCCGTTACTCCACTGCATCAGAGCCTTTTTCTAGTAGTCAGTGTCTGAAATGAGTAGAAACAGCACCTAAATTTACCACTTTGAGCACGAATCAATGAAGCATTATTGCCAACACACATTCTTCACTGTCACACATCTCAGTTGTGCTGCTGGTTCGGGAAGATTTAAAACCTCGTCTTCCACCCAGCTTTGCACCTGAGATACCCTTTTTACCAATCTCGCTCTCTTATCTCTGCATAATTAACCAAAATATGAAATTCCCAGCTTCTGCCATGCCTGTGTGTGCTTCAGAACTTCCCCCAAGACCACAGGATTGTGTGCAGATGGGCCATCACGGGCAGCTCGCAGGAGGCAATCACAACTTTTACTTGGTGCCTCTTTCGTTTTCCTGCCTACTTACATCTGCCCAACCGTCTGTTCATCAATCCTGGGAGCATCCATCACGGAATAGGATGAGTCCTACTGAGTCAGACACTCTGCTTCAGTTCATGAAATGAGCTGGCAAGATATTCTAGCCCTGGCACACTCAATGCAGAAGAGTTTTAGATATTTTTCTGCTAGAGAGGAATAGCAGGCCAGATTAAATAATAGAAACAGTCATTCAGCAAAGCAGCTGTTCAATGAAAACATGGGAAATGGATGAAATTAGGTAAAAGTCATCCCTCTAGCTAAGGGTCAGGACGAGTAGTAAGCTGGGCTGAAGGGATACAAGATTTTGGGCTGCAGAGGGCTGAGCAGGATGAATTCCACCACTAATGAGCTTAGCGAATAAGCTCATTACCTAATGAGCTCTATTGAACAAGCTTGAATTCCTGCCTGGGGAAAGCCCTGCCGTAGATCAAACATAGGTAAACAGCTCCATCAGTTTACACACACACACAGGCATCTGAAGCTCAGCAGCAAATTCAGGGTCATCGGCTGAGCCTTTCCCGAAGGTGTGGATGTCAGGGACGATCAGAAAAGCAGCAAAGAGCAGAGGCTCTTTTCCAGTTCTGTCCTTTCTGCACAAACTGCGACACGAACGAGGGTGCACGGACACGACTCCTTACCACACACATGGCCTGGCAACTTTCCTTCACCATTTACATCAGGCTGCCCCACCCTGCTCCTAAGACACTGCAGAGCTGGACTAGGAAACATCCAGAGGACCAAAACTGTGTCCAAAAATGCTCCTGAAATGGTTCATCCCTATGAATCTCCATTTAAACCCCGACCTTGCTTTGGTGCCTGGGGAGATCTGTCAGAGCAGATGCCAGTTCCGAGGGTTTGGAAAAGGCCCAAAGGAAATCTCACATCCACACTGCCTCGTGGACAATTTATTACCCAGAAAGGCAGAGAGGAGTCTTGGAGTGCCTGTAAGGAATGGCCCATCATCCCCACACGCTGCTTAGTGCAGTTTTCAATTCTCATTGGAAGTGAAAAGGGAAAATGGGATTTCAGAAAAGGAGAAGAGATCTACAGATGAAATCTTCATTTTGACTTCACATAGCACCATTTGCATTTATTTTTACCATTTCTTCTTAGATTTTCAGCACATACTGAAATATTGTCTAAAGCATTCATTTGCTATAGTTGCGCCACTCCAAAACCCTGGCACTGTCCATCATTTGTCTGTTACCATCTGAGCAGGACTAAAAAATGTTGGAAGAAGAAAAGGAAAGGAAAATACATGAACTTTCCAGCAAAATATAATGGCTAGTTTGGTGGGAGAAAAAGATTTTGAGTAGAACACGGGTGTTCAGTGTTTAAAAATATATATCTTTAAAGCTCTGCACGCATGCCCTGAAGTGCACAGCCCAGGGTAAACAAACGCAGGCAGCTCCTTGTACGTGTCAGGATATATTCACATGATTGCAGCAGGAAAGTCTGGCACCAAATGTACTGTGAACTGAAAATGAATTTCAGCAGCTTTTATGATTCATTTTTTGTCAGAAACAAAGGCTGTGGCTGGAGCTGCTCGTGTGCCCTGTCCAGGGGTTCCAGCAGCACAGACCCTGCGCTCAGGAAAGGCTGTGGCTGTGTGTCCTTCCAGGGGGGGTTCTGGCAGCTTGGACACCCCCTTGGAATGTCATCTGTGGAACTCATTCCTGCTGGTGCTGCCCACTCTGGTCCCAAGGCGCAGCGGAGTCACTCGGTGACAGCCATGAGTCACAGCAGGGAAAACAAGGGCTGCTGGCAGGGAAACTGCCTTGGAATAGGCCAGGGTGGGGTTTTATGGGAAAGCCATCACGGCAGGAGATGCCCCCTGGGGCCAGGTCCTCTCAGAGCCCCATCTCATCATTCCTGTTTGCCAGGGCTTCCCTGGGGCCCCGGGAGAGGTGTTCATCCCCAGCTCCCTGTATCAGCTGCACTCCTGTTACGGCACTTAAGAAAACTGTTGGATAGAATTTCTGTGCCATTAATAACTGCTTCCCTGGCAATATCAAAACAGAGTGGGCAGCCAGCACATCCACCACCTATAGCACTTGACTGTACAGTAAATTAAATCCACCCGTTAAATCACCACAAACTGAGAGGAAGGGCATTTATCCGAACACCCCTGGATGCCGAGGGCTTTGTTTGCAAGGTGAAACACTCAGGATGAAAACAATTGGTGACTAAAAGCAAGTTAGACAATGATTTCACAGAATCACAGAATATCCTGAGCTGGAAGGGACCCATGAGGAACACCAAGTCCAACTCGTGGCCCTGCACCCGCAGCAGGAGGGCCAGAATGAGTGGAGCTTTTAAGATCCCTTCCAACCCAAAGCGTCCCACGATTCTGTGAATTCCCAGCCCCCTGGAATTAATCAGGTAAATGTGCACAGTCAGCTGTCCCTCTCATCCACACTTGGGTTGCTGCAGTTACAATTCTGCTGCCAGCCAGGCTCTGTCCCCAGCACAGAGCTCAGAGTGGCCCAGAGAGAGAAGGGGACGTGGTCACCCAGTGAGTGGGACAGGAACCAGCTCCAGTGGCTTCCTTCCAAACGTGTGTGCAATCTAAATAAAATATCAAAGAACTCCACCTCCTCTCACAGATAAAAGAAGAGAATGGTGAAAAAAATCACAGAGCATTTTAGATGGCAGAACGAAAGACGTTCCACAGGTCTGGGTTTTCCAGCTTTGTGGGGAACATGATTTAGCAAAATGCAAACAGGAGTTGTTTCTCTCCCAGACGCTGATTTATTATTTAATACTGAAATACTATAAATAACAAATCTGCAGAATCATCCAGCCAAGGAAGGGAGGGATGCATGTGCAGAGCCCCACACATCTCAGCAGGCTGTGCCAGAAGGTTGTCAGGCGGCACAGCCGGGGCTGTTCCACACCTGCCATGAGCTCCCAGCGATTTCTGTCACTGGGCTGCCCTTTCCTCAGATCCAACTTCACCCATGAATTATTGGTTTTAACAGATTACAGTTACACTTCTAGCCAGAAGGGAAGCCAGTTCATCTGTGCACCAGGCTGTGTTTTGAGTTCAAGTCAGACTCTGCCATGGCCCAGGCAGTGGGGCATTCCTCAGTGTTTTACCCGGTGACTTATTCAAGTGGAATAGATGCACTCTGTGACAAGTGTTGCCACACAGGGTGGAAACTGCTAAATAACAGCAAAATCAGCTCGTTTAAGTTACAATATAATGTAAGGTTTGGGCTTTTACTATATAATCCATTTTAAAGTACTCTCAGATATTCTGCTCTACAGTAAAATTGGATTTTTAGCAAAAATATAACCCAAATGCTCAGCATAACAAATTGTAATCACAGCAGTCAGTTTGCCATCAAAGATGCAATGTATCCTCTAGATCTTTTTTTTCCACTTATCTTTTAAATGCAATTTTCTGTCCCACTCTGTTGAAGACCAGGTTAAATCAATGAAATAAAAATAGTGTTGTAATATTATATCCTGTGGCAAAAGACTAACGTTGCCTCTAGTCAGGAGCTGTAAAAGTGATAAACCCAAACCAGATTTCATGGAATTCTGCAGGTCTTTGAGTGTCTTTCTCTCTGCTTGTCAGAGGAACAAGGCACTGAACCCCTCTGACACCACCCCTGACTTCCAGTTTTTCCAGATCCCTCGTCCACAAAAAAAACCCCCAAACCCTTTATCAAGAGCAGCCACATCTACAGGTACAGAGTAGTGATTTCAAGGCTTTTAAATTGCATTTGCATCCATTTCAGAAGAGTTTATTGGTTTCCTTAAATAATCTGACCTTTCACAGGACAGAGCATCTGCCCTCCCTCAGCTGCCGGCCAGGCTGCTCACACACAGGGCAAGGTGTTCCCAGGCCCAGGTGAACACACAACAGACACTTAAAAATAGGGATTAATACCAACTATTAATATGCAATCCTGAAGTCCCATGAGCAGAGTCAGTGTATCCATGACCCTACAGGGATTTGCTTGGGAGTAAATCAGATTGAGAGGACATGAAAAGGCTTCTTGAGGATTATGTGTAAGATGTGAAAAGCAACCGCACTGCCAGATATGGTAAAACATAACCATAAAATAAAGCACTGAAAGCCTGAATGATTTGGCATTGAAGCACAGGGATTTTTAAATGCTACCATTCAGATATGGTAGAAAATTATATCCCTCTTGCAAACAACCCTCCAGTACTGAGGGGTAGGAAAAAAACACAGACCTGAGGAAAGACACAGCAGAGGGACAGGTCTCCTCTGCCCAGCACATCTTTTGCAAATTCTTTTCCTTTCTTGGTATTCAAACTTGTACATAGTTCAAGAGGAGCTCATTACGTGCTGCTAGAACAGGGGAAACAACAGGGCTGGGCCTGTTTATGTTTTGCTTGTCATTCATTTCTGAAAAGTATCATGAGTGAGGACTTTACAACAAAATCATCATAATTTCTCAGTACAGAGACAAAAAGTTGCTCCTGATGTGCTGATACACTCCAAGATTGATCTGGGACTGGTCAGCCCTCAAGAGGAATTCAGGCTGTCTTGGAGGCCCCTGTGCTGGGCAGGTCCTGTCTGGGCTGATGTGAGTGGAAGGGTCTGAATCCTGCTCTGAGGAAACACCTGGAACACATCACACCCCACAAGGAGCGGCAGCAAACGAAGCCTAAATTTCCAGAGATTTGGCTGATGAAGAGATTGCATTCAGCTGTCAGGGAAAGGCCTTTTCCTTCTCCCCGCGTGCCCCCCGTGGTCACAGAGCACTCACAGCGGCGTGGCAGGAGGGTTCTCTGAACCGAAGGGATATTGGCTTTTTGCCCACCGTGAGTAATGGGCTTTGTCAGGAATGATCTATTTAAAAACCAAGCACTGCCCAGGGCTGTCTTTCAGACTGACACAACCGTTCTGGAGGCACCACTGTGGGGCTGGAGCGCCCAGCAGAGCCCTGGGCCCGCACGGAGGAGACCGGGGCTGCCCCCGGCTCGTGGCCACCACCACGGACACGGATCCTCACGGCCACCCCTGCACACTCCCACGCCGCATCAGCATTCCCAGGGACACGGGGAAACGGGACACAGTCAGAGCACGAGAGGTTAAGGATAAATTGCTTATTTCCTTCCCCAGATCCTGTCACTACCGGGAGAGCATCTCTCCTGCTCGCTCCTCATCCATCCTGCCCTCAGCTCAGGAATGGGAGCTGCCCCGCAAGGAGGGGCAGGGCAGCACAGCTCAAAATCACTTTTCTTCTGTCCCACTCTGGTGTTCGTGCCTGTGCAAGCTCAGGGGGTTAATTCCTAAGCCTAAAAGACTCTATTTTAGGGAGTTAGGGAAGAAAAGAGCTGCTACAGAAAGAAAAGAGCTTCCAAGGGCTGGGCATTTCTGCTGCCTCTCCTGTTGCTTCTTTTCATGATATGCATCCTCCCAAAATGTCATTTTTCCCCTCCAAGCCACACAGTGATTTTGTGGTTCTGTTTTGGGACTGGTTTAGAGGGGAAGTGCCTGTGCTGAGCGTGGTGGGGGACCCGAGCACGGAGCTGCCTCCAGCAGCTGCCGGGGCTGTGACCTGGGACAGCTCTGCAGCCACAGCTGCTGTCGGAGGCGATTTCGGGGACGTGAGATGATTTCAGAGACTGATGTTCTCCCAGCTCACTATTGACACATGGGATGGGTAAATGAGATTTGCTTTGGCATCTCATTCACTTCTCAATCCATCTTCTCTAGTACTTTTCTCCCCTCCAGCTGTACATGGAAAGGTCAATCAGTTTAATTACAGATGTGAGACACATCAGCACCATTTGCAACCCAAAGTGTGCTCGTGCAGCTGCAACTCTTGCACACTCCTACTGACTTTTGCACCAGATATAATAGCAACAGGTTCCTTTGCAGTCAAGAAACCTCTCCACGTATCACTGGACTGATAACAAAAGGAATAAATAACTCAGGAGAAGTGAATTTTAATGACATTTCTGTACCAAGTCTGTCAGAGTACGCTACAACCATTTATTCAAGTTCACTGCCTCCCTAGATAAACACTGACATCTCTATTTTGCAGGTGTAAAATCCAAGTCAGAGAAAGACTGAACTTCTACACAACCCACACAATAAAGAATTCCCTGCAGCCGCTTTGGGGCAGCAGCACATTTCTCAGTGGAGCAGGGGAACCGGTGCACTCCCTCAGCCCAGCACCTCCTCCAGAACCGTGGCCTGAGGCAGCTTTGATCAAATCATCCTCTGTTTCTATAAAGGCCTTGATGTCCACAGAAGGTGACCAGAACGGGTCACCTCCTGCAGACAGGCAAGGGGTGGCACTGAGATTTTCTGATGTGTGCTCAGAGTCAGTCTGGCACCTTTCCACCCGTAATTTTCTTGCTCATTACCAGAACATCTGTAAATTCTGCTGCCCGGGTGGCTCATTTTGACACTGCTCATTTCTGTTCTGTTCCCTCACATTCACCACCCTTTGAAGAGCAGAGGCACAAATCCCTTAAGGAGCTGTTTATTAAGGTCGACTGAGACTGGTGTGTTGTTTCTATCCCTTTAGAGAAACCCACAAAATTCTACAGGGGTCAAAACAAACACACAAATCCACGAACAGCAGCTGCCTCAGCCTTCCAAAAGGACTTTGTAGCATTCTAGGAACTCGCACTGCAGTATAAACTTCACTTTGAAATAAAGGACACTTTGTGATTTTTAATTGCCTCCTAACCTTTCATTAATTGGGCTTTATGCAGTGAGCAACATCACAATAATAGGTCTGCACCCTCCGTGCAGAATGCAAATGGGCCACAATGAGGGGAGAGCACCTGAGCGTGCCAAGCCCCAGCCACAGCGGGAGCTTGTGGTCTTCACCCACCACAACAGAGACTTCCTAATTATCCAGTGGCCTTTGTTTCACTGGAATTACTTTCAAAACAAGCAACATCTGAAGAGCATTCCTGACACACCACAAATTTTGGCATTTGCTCATTGGAGAGGCACAGAACAGCTCTACAAAGTGATGTCTTTCAGCAGCTCTGAAAAGTCACATTTGAAATTTATTTCCATAATAATGAGTCTAGTGAACAATTTTGTCAGAAAGATTTATTTGCATACCTCACATTTATGTTTTCACGTAATTTCTGAACTTCCCATAAACAACGGGCTCTGTGGTAATAAAAGCAATAATCCCAAGGGCAGGAACTTTGTTTATGGCCTCGGCTCCATCTGTGCCGCGACGCCCGAGGGGCCGATCCTGCAGGGGCTCAGCGCAGCCCCGGCCGTGTCTGGAGCTCACCTGCCAGAGCTCCAGGAGCGTTTGAACAACGCTCCCAGGCACAGGGTGGGATTGTTGGGGTGTCTTTGTAGGGCCAGGAGTGGGACTTTGGTGATCCTTGTGGGTTCCTTCAGCTCAGGACTTTCTGTGACTCTATTCTCTGATTCCATGAACCCCAGCTACAGGAACACAATTCCTCTTCCTTCCTGGCCATCTCATCCTGCTCTTCCCCGTGCCTCCCTGGAGCAGCTGTTTGCTGGAGCCCCTCGGGATCGGGGTCCCTCGGACCCTGCCAGCCCCACCAACCCCCCTGCTTTGCCGAGGGACTGCGGGAAAACCCAGCCCCTGAGCACGTCCTGTGCACAGCAGCGGGTTCAGCTCGTGGATTTTAGGGGTGAGGGTCCCAAAGGCTCCAGGAGAGCCCAGGTGAGGCTCCGCGCAGCGGGGCTGCGGGCGGTGGGAGGGCTCTGCCTCCGAGAGCAGCCAGAGCACCTGAGACCTCTCCCTCCTCTCCCGCAGTGCCTGGCTGGAAACATTTCCCAGCAGAAACTTGGTGTCTCTTGGGGCTTACAGTGCCATTTGTTCTAATTCTTGTTGACATTTCATTTCACACGCTATTAAATGACCCCCTTCAGAAGGATGAAACAGAAATTTGCTTTAGAAGAGGGAAAAAAATAATGTGTGCTTTAGAACAAACAAGCTCCTGATTTATTTTCCTGATAAAAGTTAACACATCTGGTGCAAAGCAGCCAGCCAGCCTTACCCAGTGCTGCTGTGGTGGCCATAATTCTGTATTTGGGAACTGTGGCAGCAAAGTCTCTAACGGCACAGCACACGCTTCTGTGATTATTGTCATTTTCACACCATCAAAGCGTTCCTACCCAAACTAATGCCTCCCTTTGTTTGTGAGCGGAGTTGCAAAGCTCTCTGCAAATAGCCGGGCTGGTACCTGCAATTACACCAGGCTGGATAATGGAAGGACAAGTGTGAGGGAACTCCTATGAATCATTTTTTATGTGAGCAATTCAGCAGTGACACATTCTATCAATCACGGCTCTGCGGGGTCTGTGGGGTAAGCAGATCTCCTGACACTTTTTATACCTCGCTTTGAGCACTATAAAATGACCTCAGGAGACGGAACAAGGCACTAAAGGTGGTTGTGAATCTTTTCATGGGGCAAGGACGGAGAGTTAGTGGGGTCCTGGCAGTCTGGGGACACGTGGGGACAGTGGCTCCGGGAGCACCTCAGTCAGAAAACGCCACGAACTGATGTGAGCAGAGCTGGAAACGCAGCGAGAAGGGCTCCTACAGAAGCACAGCTTCCTCTGGCTTTCCATGGGCTTTAGCTCCCACCGTGCTACATTTATCTTTTATGGTGATTAAAGCTCAGCAAAGTCATTAATACTGAGACTTCCCTCACTATATCACGTTCAGAAATAGACTGTTTTACTTGTTTACAGAAAATAACCCGCTTTTCCCCTCCCAAACCGGCTTTCCTAGGGGCAGTGCAACACTGAAAGCGTTGTGAAGGAGTCCATTTGTTTATGGCCAATCAACAATTTAATGAGTGCTGGAAAAATACGATTTATGGGGATAAACAAAGACCATTATTGGCAGAAATCCCACAAGATCATGATGGGATGCACTGAAGCAGCTGCCAGGGGATGTCCCACAGTGTCACACAGGGGGCTGCAATGTGGGGTTGGGGGGTGGTGCTGTCCCCACCCACACCTGGGCAGGGGGACAAAAGGACAGGGACAGCCCGACTGGCCAGGCTGGACTCTCACTCCTCCAGCTGCCAAAAAACCCTAAAAGTTAACCTTGGGAAAACTCCTTTTGAAAAACGGAGGAATTTTGAGGATGATGTGAACTTTGGCTTTCTCAATTTTTAAACTAGGATTATGTCATATAATATCCTTAAAGATATTCCCCAAGGCCAGTCACTTTCACAGTGAATAATATCTAATCACCCATTTCTTCCCATATAATATACTACTGCCTTCTAAATTTGCCGATCTAATTAGCCCTTTCCCCTAACACTCAGTATGATTAAATCTGTATTAAAACTTTCTGTGCAGCACAAGAGCAGACACACCTGAGCATTTTCTAAATTTAGCAGAGGACAATATTTAATGGGTAATTTTTAATGGATGCTGGAATTGCTGCATAAATGAATTCTGATCTGAATTTCTTCAGCCTCCTTATTTTTTCCTCAACTCCCTCAAATTGTATATCAAACAGATTAGAAAGAAAAATGGAGAAACCTACCTGGAACCATCTATCAAGGATCTTTCAGAACTAAATTAACAATGAGCACTTTATGCAAAAAGAGGAGGAAAAAACTGGGTTTCTTTACACTTCAGCTTCATCATTTTCTGAGATGTGTCAGACCAGGGACATTTGGACTCATCTCACAGTTTCTATGTGTTTTAAACAGAATTGCTGGAAGCAATTCCTGAGGATTTCCATTACTTGCACATTACTTTTATCTGAATTTTAGGAAGATTTGCAAGAAGTTGGGGTGGTCAGAAGGCCCGTTTGTGTGTTGTGGAGCAATGACCTGATCTCTAAAACCCCAGGCTCAGGAGGTGGAGCTCAGGGATCACCCGAGAGCTGCAGGAGCACGGGGCAAGAGGAGCGCAGCGAACGCTCCCCCAAGAACAGCAGTGGCTCGGGGCTCGCTCCTGAGCTTAGCAGGGAATTTAAATAGCTCAGGCAAAGCAGGAAGGATGGGAGACCTGACAACATCAGCTCCAAGGAAAAAAAAAAGGCTGAAAATCTGTAGTGGGATCTCTTCCAAATCCTTTCACTGCCATTCCTCAGGCAGGTAGCTGGGAAACCATCCCGTGCTGCCTTCAGAGAACTCCACAAAAGCCTTTGTGTGCCTCTAATGGGAATATTTTGTGTTGCCAGTGCAGGAATTTATCTGAATCGTGTTGTGAGGGTTGAAAGTCGGCTCTTGGCCCATTTAACTGCACAGCCCCTCTTCCCCAGGAGTCCCCTGGCAGAAGGATGAGCAGATAAGCAGAGCATCTCCATAAGGACAAAGCATCCCCAGCAGGAGACAGTGAGGTTGTTTCTCACAGGATTTGAATGACTTCAATTACCCAGTCCTATTCGGGGGAGGGTGAGGTTTGGGATTACTTTGGAGCGATCAATTGTGCCTGATTGGCTATATTCAATAAAACGAGATGGGAGAACCTAAACTAAACCCAGGCAATACTTTCAGGTGTGTTTCTTCAGTAGCCCTAAAATCTCTTTTGGGGAGGTAGGAGAGTTGTTCTTTTGGCATGAAACATGGAATTTTGGAAGCTGTGGTTGCTCTGCTCGTGGGAACGAGGTGCCAGCTCTCTCCGTGCTGGGTCCACCAGGCACTTCAGCACATCTTCCCCTCGGTGGGCGTCTAAACCCTGCTGCCCTCAGCAGAGCCGCTCCCCACACAGGCTGTGGGACAGACGGGCTCAGCACCGGCTCTGCCGAGCCCGGGCTCCAGCTCAGCCCTCCCTGGTACCTGCCCGAGGCAGCACCGCAGCCTCCCCCAGGAGCCAGGCAGGGGAAGCTGCTCGCAGCAATATCGTGCCCTCCCCAAGGAAATTAAAGTGCTCCTGTTGGAGCCAGTTTCTGCAATGGACAATGAGAGATGCTGCATTACCAGTGAAGTATAAGATATTGTGAAATATGGCTGTGCTCTTGCAGCTCCTGCCCAAGCTGAAGCTCTCTCTTAGCTCAGGGTAACCTCCCAGTCTGCTCCTACGTTTGCTTTGCAAAGAAAAGGAGGACATAAAAAAAATAACGAAAAAGGCCCTTTTTCCCCTTTACTTAAGCATCACCTGAAGGTTTAAATGTAGTAATTAAAAGTCCCTCTATGCTTCTGCATGAATTTTTAAATATAGTCATTAAAAATAAAATAAACTCTTAGCATGATCTGCCTTACATAACTTCCTCCACAATTTTAAAATAACTTGTACAACTTTCTAGTACTCAGTGTGCATCAGAGCAATTAGAGAGAGGCAGGTAACACCGAGCTCCCCCCAGCCCTCACCCAGATCTGCACCTTTGGAGAACAGGATCCCACAGGGAAGGGTGGGGCAGCTTTCTGGGAGAGACCCCAAACCCCAGCCCAGAACCCCCCCTTGCCCCAGCCGCGCACACGGAGCTGGGGTTGCTCCTGGCGAGGAGGCAGCTGCAGCTGCACGTCTGGGCTGTGGGATTCCCTCCCTTCCGGCAAGCGCAGGCAGGCTGCAAAGAGCCGCTGCTGCCTGGGGCTGAATGCAGTAGAGCTCTGCATCGCAGCCGGGCTCCTGCCCCACCGAGCTACCAGGGAACCCGAAATCTTGTGTTATTCTGGCCCAACAGATATTAAAGTCAGGGGAAAAGCTCAATAAAACCCTAAGAGTATAAATACAAAACGGAGCTCTGTGTTTGTGCTGGAATCACACAACACATTAATTGCATTCCGTAAAACCTCCCTGCCTCGACCCATCCAGCTCTGAATCCTCTGCTCTGAACCAGGGCAGGACACAGTCTGAAGGCTCTTCTGCTTCAGATAAAGTTCCTGAGAAATTCTCAGGAGCAGCCAAAAAGTTGGAAGCCACTAAGAACTGCAGAGTGGAAAGGAATGACCATGTGAGAATGATAAATGCATTGGAAAATAAGGAGAGCGAGGATATAGATCAACACAGGTCCATAAATCACGGCTCACATGATGAATTTGTTATGCCAGCTCTGCCTGTTGAACTGTTAAAGCGATGCTAAAATATGATTGAGGCACATGTGAGAAACTCTAGGCAAGTCTCCCAGGCCTTCTTCCCTGTAAATTATTACAGCTGTACTCACCTAAGTTTACATTAAATTAGGATACAGCCAGTTTTAGCTACAGAGAGAATTATTACTGAGCATACATCAGGCAGAGCATCATTAGGGAGTCGGGCACGCAGTCATTCTCTATTTCCCAGCTGTATTCCACCCCAAGTTTATCCACTACTTCCAGCTTTCTTCTCCTAAACATTCACACACCTGCCTTGGGCGTGCAAGAGAAATCCAGGTGAGTTTTCTCTGGATCTGAATGGAACGCCGGGGCAGGAGCAGGGACCAGCCCCCAGCGGGCACAGAGCGTGGCAGGGCACAGGGAAAGGTCCCGCAGGAGGAGGAACAGCATCCCTGGGCAGCTGCAGCCCTGCTCCCGCTGCCGGAGGGGACTCCAGGGATGTTTTCCCCGAGGCTCCCAGCCGGAGCAGCCCCGGCCTGGCTGCTGTCCCCAGGCCAGTTTGCTGTGTCACTGCAGGGCTATTTATAGACTCACGTTGTATCCAGGGAACTGGGGGATGTTGACTAGTATTCGTCTATGAATAAAACATGGCTATTTTCCTGGCTGGAGCTAAGGAAAAGAGCTGCTTTAGATTTAATGTTTCACTCTCTGACTGGACTCGGCTGCTGAGGCAGTTACTTGTGCTTCAGTCACAAAGTGGGATTTGAGACCTGGACTGAGAGAAAACCTCACAGAAAACAAACACGTCTGTCAGGCAGCATCAGGCCTGGCAGACACTGCATTGTTGTAGATTTAAGTCAGAGATCAGGAAGGAATTCTTGGCTGTGAGGGTGGGGAGGGCCTGGCACAGGGTGCCCAGAGCAGCTGTGGCTGCCCCTGGATCCCTGGCAGTGCCCAAGGCCAGGCTGGACAGGGCTTGGAGCAGCCTGGGACAGTGGAAAGTGTCCCTGCCCATGGCAGGAGTGGCATGAGCTGAGCTTTAAGGTCCCACCAACCCCAAACCAGTCAGGGATTCTACAGAGTTAAAGGCATTAAACCAATAATTAATCACCTACACCAGCTCCATGGGTAGGCAGAGAGAACAAGCAGGACCTTCACCAGCCTGGGCACAGCATCTCCTTTTGCTGATCAGTACAAACACGCATCCTGTTACTTGCAAAGTTCCGTGTCTGACCCAATCTCTCTCTCTCTCTCCCGTTAAAAATTAATGCCAAGTTTCCTACAGTGACACCTGAGACGTGAAAAGGCAAAAGGAAGGTCAATTTGGTGGCTGTATTTCTCCATACAGCTTTGAAGTAGGTCAGGTAATATAGGACTTGGCATCACTCTCAAAGTAATCATAACTGGAATTAAATTTAGATTTCAATAATGAAGGCACTTGAAAAAGTCAAAACTCCAGGCCCGTTTTTGTGGCCCCCCTCTCCTTCCTGCAGGAGCCACCCCACGGCTCCGGAGTCCCCCCAAGGACCAGTAACACACAGATCGTGCCAATGCACCCAGGAGAGTCTTTAACATTTTGCCAGTATTTTTGTCAGCTTCCCTGGACAAATTGTCCCGTGGGTATGCAGAACACTTTCATGGCAACTTCCACTGTCAAATTTCAGTTTATTTATAACAAACATAACCTTACAAGTGCCTCTGCCAGATGAATAAACACCAGCAGCCTCTGCTGCTGCAGCTTGGGAAGGGAGAGAACTGTCCAGCTCTGCTCCAGAGTGACACAACCAACCCAGAGAAAGCTCAGGTTCTCCTGATATTTAAACCTTCATTACTCAGAAAATTTCATTTTCAGGTTCAGAAGGGCTTAGGTTTAATGTATACTTGTCGTGGCTCACTCGATTGCTTGGTTTCAGTTGGATTCACAAGAAAAATAACAAAACAGTGCAAGAAGTTCATTTCCCAGTGTTTCAACCCATTCTACATCAGAAAACCTGCGAGAAGAAAGCCTGACCTAATGAGATTACCCAGGATACTATTTCAGGGCTAACTGCACTTGGGAAGAACAGAAAGAAAAGCCCATTACTAACTGATAAATAAAATAAAACTCATTTTCCAATATATTCTGTAAATCAAAACACTCAAAGAACCTCTAAGGCTATATTAAAGCCGAGAAAAACGTAACATGAAATCAATGTTAAAGGCCATCTCAACATCCTTTTATCTAACCAAAATTGTAAACACACTGCTCCATTCCCAAAGCACAAAATCCATTTACACTTTGCATACTTGAAAAGAAGTCTAATGCATTTTGAAAACCACAGACTTAACTGTGTGTTTCTCCCATTTAATACAACGCAGCTTAATAAGATTTGCAGGAGGCACAAAAGGCAAATTGAGCCCTATGGCTGAACACACAACCTCAGGTTCCCAGCAAAGAGGCAAACCTGGTGATGGGGAAAATGTAACAGCAGAAGGAACTGAAGCAGGATGAAGGATGACCAGAAAAAAGAGGGAAAAGTCAGGAAACACAGACTCAGCACTCAACTTCTTGCAGTACTTCTCTGAACACTCAGCAAATGATTTGTAGCAAGGACAGAGAGCCAGTTTTCAAAATCAGTTCCCAGAAGGATTTTATTTCTTGTGGATAACTGCATTCCAGAGCTACCCAGGTCAGTTCAGCTTTGGGTAACACAACCAGGCAGAAAGCTTCAGGAGAAGGCGGCTTTGGCTGCACAAACCAGTGCTGCTCCCCCCAGCAGCAAGGGCATGGAGAAGCTGATCCATCCTCAGGGAGACTCCCATCTCTCCCTCCTGCCCTGGCCTCTGCCTAACAGTAGGTCAGCACTTCTACCCAAATATTGCAGCCTTAAATTTCTGAATATGATAAAAGACCACACAGACATGAGCTTAGAAAGACAGGTCTGGAAAAATCCAAGACTTGTAGCTGTTTGAAGTGGTCCCTGGAACTGGCCATCCACCATCCATGGACATATCCCTCACAGTTATCCAGTGGCTTTTGATCTCTTCAGTGCCATCTGGCTGTCCTGAAGGGCTGCAGAAGCACTGTATAGTGACTTTCTCATCTTAAAATCCTCCTAAAACTCTCTGCCCTGTTCCCAGCACTCACACTCCCACAGCCTCTGTGAAGCCCCTGCTGCTGAAGCACAAACTCAGGTAATATTTTTCCCTCTGCTTAAAATTAGAGAGGCAGACATTAAGCTTGGTTTAAAGTGGTGTGTACACAGCAGAAAGCTGAGAGCTCATCCACAAGTGGTCGGAGGCATGGCACAAACTCAAATGACTCAACACAACAGATGCTCTTTATACCTGTCTGACTCTCTGCACAACAAGTGCTTTGATCCAAAAGCTTTTATGGCAAAGCTCGAGCCAAAGCTCGCTGGGGAAAACAGAGTCCTGTTGCCTCGAGAAAGCCCTGGCTCAGGCTGTCAGATGGAGGAGCTGAGCATTGCTTTTGGGGTCAGGAATGTAAAACGTGCATGCTCAAAATTAAAAATAACCCTCCTGTGCAGTCACTGTGATAACTTACGTTAATTGTCCCCCCCAAAAAATACCTCCCAGCACTGGGCTGGGAGCAGAGGATCCCCCTAGGAAATCGCTGCATGTGGCCTCCTCTGGACATCCCATGTTGCCAAGACAACCCACAAGGAATGAGCCCTGCTCTGGCTGCACAGAGCATCACTGCCCGAGGAAAGAGGAAGGGGTCAAGCGGGTTGGGAGCAGATTTCCATTAAAAAAAATCAGACAGTGACTTCAGAGGGGGCAAGGAAATTACCAGGGATAACATTTGTCCTTTTTCCCATCGCTGCAGTGTGCCACATTCCCTGGTTCTGACACAAAGTTCTGAACTGTGCAAATAAATCCACAAAAACCTGGGATCCCTGCTGAGGAAAGAATCCTGGTGGGGCTCCTGCACTTTGGCTTTTCAGCCTCCTGAGCACTTCCTTCTCTCACCCATCTCCATCCCGTATCCAGCAGGTGTTTCCATGGCAACACCATGTAAAGCCATCCTTCCCTCTGACATGGGAGAAATGTTGAATGGCTGAAAAGAATTGGCTTGGGAAAACCTGGAAATTCAACTAAAAATAGGAAAGGCAATAATGGAAGGTGAAGGTGTGAAACTGCCCGGGGGCTTCAAAGCCTTGCGGAGCTCTCAGTACAGCCAAGTGCAATTTGTGTTTCTCTTTCCCTCTGGTGAGAGGGAGGAAGGATCTTTGTTTTCCTGTAAGATGTGGAGCATCCCTAGCAGTTCTGTCCCTTCATTCAAGCCTCCTCTCAGCAGTTATTCTCCTAATTCTATTTTATCACATCGAAACGATTCTGAGGGACCCAGAGAGCAAGGAATGAGCAGCAGAGCCCCAGATTCCCCCCTAAGGAATGGCTGCACTTGAAAGCTTATAACTCTTCCAGTAAATCAGTGTAATTTGTGCTCTGATGTCCTGCACGGCTTTACAAGTGACAAATCAATCATTATCCAAACATCCTTTGATAATCAGTGTGGTTCCATTAATTATGATAAATGCTTTCAGCAGCTACACTATGTGGATGCAATGCATAATTGCTTGGGAATCGTATTACCCTACTTTTCTACTCACGTCCTCAAGTACAAAGTCTCTCAGAAAGTGCCACACTCCAGCAGCTGAAGGCAGAGTTTACACAATCCACCCTTCCAAGTGTTTAATTGGAGCAAATGCAGAGTCCATTAGTATTACTGTTATTAAATATTAAGTAATATTCCTTGAAAAAGACCCATTACAGCTTTACAAATTACAAATATGCAGGAGGAGTGTCTGAGTCTCCTGACCCTGGGGATTAATTGCAGCAGTTGTTGCACAGCAACACGGCACAGGCGATTAGGACCTCACCTAATGAGTAACACTGCATCCAATTGGAATTGCAGGGAAATTTAGCCTGGCAGAATGCAATTACCCAGCCCCAGATCTGGCTGGGCCGCAGCGCTGCTGTGTGCTTAAGATTGCATCTGGAATGAGTGGGAAAGGGCAGTGGATGAGGAACGTGTAATTCCCATTGGACTTAGAGACACGAGAGGGGAGGGGGCTGAGGGGCTTTGAATCCGAGTGACAAATTCAACAAACAGCCATGGATGCATCCCCGCAGGATTAACCTGGGGCTCAGTGCCACAACACTTCCCTGGGAGCAGGAGTTCAGCTGCCTGTTCTGAAAGAACCAACATTTCTATCAAAACCAGGAGCTGTTGTCAAAATAAGGCAACGTGAATTTAGAAAAGGTTATAATTCTTTTGAATTCATGGAGAAACAGCCCTGCTGGCAGGTTTTCCACTTGCTCAGGGTCTCTTTTTTAGGAGCAATTCCCATTTGTCACTGTGAGTGACAGAATGCTGAACTGGACAGATTTTTGGAGCGGCTGCTCACAAGGGTGCCTGTGTTCCTATTCCCCCCCATCCTAATGATCACAAGGAGTCGGATGTTGGATTTACATCTATCATCAGGGAGCTTTAAGGGAGTTTTCCAGGGGATTTTGGTAAAGCAGAACAGCAACATTAATTGTCTGGGAAACCAAAAGCACATGTTTGAGTGCTTGTGCAGCATCCGTGTTATTCCTGCTGGAGCTGTTGCAGGGGAAAGGATCTGAAGGTCAGTTTTAAGCTAGAAAGGTCTTGTTTGTTGGCAAAGCAAAAAAAAAAGTGGGCAAGGAATAAATATTTGGATAGACTAAAGCAGCACGGAGAAAGGAAGGGTAGTGTGCAGGAGCAGGGCCCGAGGAAGGCAGCGGGGCAGCTCCTCGGGGCTCCAGCTGCTCTTCCTCACCTGGCAGGGAGGCAGAGATGATGGAGCAGCTCCACAAGGGCCGGGAGATTTCAGCATCATGGAAGTCAAAGCGAAAAAAAGGTGCAGGAAGGGGAGGAATTGGGATACAGATCACAGCACCAGCCAGGGCCCCGCAGGAGCCTCACAGGGAAGCTCCTGCCGTGCTCAGCCCGGATGGGAGCGAGCAGAGCAGCCCCGGGGCAGCCCGATGCCCCGGAAGGAAGCACAGCAGTGATCACCAGAAGAGGAATATTTACAGCATGAAGATAAGCAACAATTCTGCTTAAATGACTGCTTAGAGAGGATTTCTCCACAGAATTTTACTTTTAAAGACACTGTTTTCATGAAAATAATGAGTTTAAATTCTGAGTCTAAACATCCTATTCCCAATGCTTCGTACTTCAAGACATCCATTTTGCAGGGTAAAGGATCCTTATTTGCTGCACCTGAAAGGTTTTGCAGGGGGATAGAGAAATACTCATATTAATGTTTCCAGAACAAAATAAACCACCACTTCAGAGTAAAGGAGCCTGAGTAGACTCGAGCCCAAGGAGGCTCCTGAGGCACCTCCATGAGACTCTTTCAGCTGCCTTCTAGCACTTTATCCTTCAGGCTTTGACCGGAGCCTTTTCTTTTCTTCTTTATACAAGTTCTCCAAAGGAATTTGTGTTCTCAGGTCCCCAGTGATCCACCAGCCCCAGTGGTCTGTCCCCACCCGTCCCTTTCCTGCCTCCAGGGATGTACCTCAGCACAGTTCCAAGAGTTGAGTCGCTTTTTAGTGAAGAGGGGTTTAGCCCTGTATGTTCATCAATTTTCCCTAAACCTCTTGGCATTAAAAGTTCTGAAAATAAACCCCCTTTTATATTTGGTGTGGTTTTGGAGTCTAATTTAGAACTGGTTTGAGAAGAGCTTTTTTTTCCTTTGTAGCCTTTATATCAGTCATTTTATCTGATATATGATAAGCTCAGATGAGTTTAAACTGATTCATCCTATTTTGTAATGTTTAAATGTACTTTGCTGAAGCTCCATCATAATGTCACACACTTTTAAAATGAATAATTCATCCTGCCCACCTTTTCTGAAATGCCAAAAGGATACTGTGCCTTTCCAGAGAGAAGCAAATACCTTCACTAAAGAGTACACAAGGAAACAATATAATTTAAGAGCAAATACCAACCCAGCTGCAGCACTGCAAATCTCAATACGGTGACTCCTGTGGGATAACACCTGACAGCCCTGCAGGGAGGGAGAAGGAGCTTTTCCAGGGAGGGGTCAGCCCTGCCCTGGGCACTGAGGGTTCTGTGCTTCCTGAGGGGAATCAAGGGGTATCTGGGAATCAGGCACAGAGAAGGCTCTCCCAGCACATGCCTGTCAAGGAGCTGTGCAAGGACTGGCATTGATTTTATCCCCATGCTGGCACCGTTTCAGGGAGAGCTTTGTCACTTCTATATTTAGCTGTGGATTATGTATCTCGCTAATAGCCAGGTAGAGTTTTGTCAATTTGGAACCCAGCAGGGATCAGGTTAAGACCCTGCAATGAATGGCACTTTGTGAGGAACCAGTGTTTGCCAACCGGAATAAAACCCAGGTGTAATGAAAGAAACCTGGAGAACTGCAAATGACAGGGAGCAGAGCTCGCCCCAGCTGGAGAACAGAGAGTTTTCTGCTGCCAGGGCCCACCCCCAGCCTGGGCTCTGCAGGTGGGCTGGGGGTGTTCAGCCTGGAGAAGAGAATGCTCCAGGGGGACCTCAGTGCCTAAAGGGGCTCCAGGAGAGCTGGAGGGGGGCTTTGGACAAGGGAAGGAGGGACAGAACATGGGGCAGTGGCCCCTGCTTTGGTCACAGCCACTCACCCGCCCCGCAGGAACTGAGGAGGTTTTTTCTGAAAATGCCAAATAAATAATTTTGCCCCGGGGTGGCACTGAGGGAAAGGCAAGAGGAAGGAGCAGGGCCGTGTGCCAGGACTGCCTGGCTCCAGGAGCCCTGACTGCCTCGTAGGAGCAGATTCCAGCACCACAGAACCCTCCCCAATGCCATAAACCCAGTGTTTGCAGGCCGAGGTTTGAGGGCCTAAATCTTCATTTGTGTTTCATAAATATTTGATGCGAGGGTATTTTTACTAAATCATGGAGAAGGCACGAGATGAACTCTGCATGGAGATACTAAAGGCATCTGATCACTTTGCTGAACATTTGCAGCACCCCTGGGAGCGCTGGGTGCGATCGCTCAGCGCTTCAGGAGCAGCAAGGCAAGGACAAGCCTGGATCACAGAGCCCTGCTCGTGTGGAGGCTTTCAGCAGGCCAGAGTCAGCTCTCCAAACACCTTATGAGTCTGGAAGAAATAAAAATCAAAGCAAACTAAAAAACCCCATAAAACTCTGTAGTCATTTTCCACCAAGAGGCCCATGCTGCTCATCAAACATTGAAGAGCAGTCTGTGAATATCTGTGAAAATGACCTCATTGCCATTCTTCAAATCTTCCCTTCAAGCCTCGGAGCTCGGTGGTGCTTGCAAAAGAACACCAGATGAGTCTGGAGCCCTGTGGCCATGTCTGCACGTTCACCACCGTGGTTTCACTCCCAGCTAACTCGTTTGATGGGGCTGAGCTGCAGAACCACTGCGCTGCCGAGCCCTGCCCGTTCACCCCGGCTCCTCCTGAAGTACCTTGTGCAGGGAAAGGGAACAAAGAGCCAGATCCTTCTCACTCACAGGGGATTGTGCTGGTTCTGACACCAACGGGGACACCTTCCACTGTCCCAGGGTACTCCAAGCCCTGTCCAAGCTGGCCTTGGACACTCCCAGGGATGGGGATCCACAGCCTCCCTGGGCAATGAAGGCACAGCCCTTTTCAGTACTGGAGTCTGAAATGATGGGAGGCAGAAAATCCTGTGCATGTAAGGAGTTCCTCAGTGCTCTGCATCCCGCTGTTCCAGGTGGCAGGTCTGGTCTAGCCCTGCTCTAAGTGAAAAATGAGCTGTCTCATCCCTCTGAGGGCCAAGACACCCTTGGGAGGAAAATTAAATCTCCTGCAGCTCCTTTGGGAACACAGCCCTGCTCCACAGCATCCTGTCGTCTCCATGCTTGTCTGGGCCACTTAGGAGGGAAGCACTGGGGACCTGACTTCTGTCCAGAAGTAAAATCTAAAAGGGACCATATGGTGCAGATTTAAGCATTTGGCTTCTGGTTGAGCTTGGGAAGAAGAGACAGCAGCGAAGGTTTGGATGCCAGTGAAAGCTCAAGGTCCAGCCACAGAAAATCCATTCCTGGGGAATAAGACTTATTTAATGTAACTAAATTACCTTTCCCTGGCTTCACATTCATTGGAGGAAATTGTGTATGATATTTATCTCTATCTATGTCTATATGATTGCACAATGTTCTCCTAAACCTGAGCATCCGATCAATGTGGAGAGGCCCCTTTCCTATAAAACCCATCCCTCACAGCCCAGCACTAGTATTTATAGCTGGATATAAGAGAAATTTATTCATTTTGGATGTCTTTCAGAAGCCTGGGCACCCAAATGCCCCGTGGGAGAAGTGAGGCAGAATGACCGGTAAATAAACAGAAGGTGGCCATGGGAGATCAGGAATTCATTAACAGCTTTTAGGGCCAGAAGGGAAATTGTGATCGCCCTGGGGTTGGCAGCAAGAGGCCAAACACCCACGTACTGCAGGTATGTCATAACCAGAATGAGCTCATGATTCCTTTGCTGACTTTTGAATATCAGTCAGGTTTTCCGTCGAGTTCAGCCCCCCTTTTCACCATCATTATTTTTTGGGTGACTCAAGTGACTCCTTTTCTCCATACAAGGTTTCTAGGGATCTTTCCCATAGTTTCCCAGAGATATTCTCTGCTCCAAAAGCCTCCCAGCCCAGGAGGAGAGGATTTAGAAGTGGAAGGGCCCCACTGTGCAAATGAAAAATAGGGGCCCACAGTCTGACTCCTGAACTGTCCTGGACTCTGCTCCTGATGCAGCAAAGCCAATCAGCATTGATTTAAGCCATGCTTACAGTAAAGGAGGCGCTTAAGTGCTTTCCTGGATGGTGACTGGGACACTGAGGGCCTTGATGGATCCAGCCCAGCACTTCCCTGTGGCAGTTAAGTCACTTTTGTTTCATTTTGCTATAATTCTGTCACTTTATGAAGAATATCAAGCTTTATCTCTTACTGGCCGTCTGCAAAACGAAGCCAAATAAAACTCCTTAATGAGGTCTCAGTGCAGAAATCTTCCCACCATCCACGTTTTTGGCCCCTTTGACCTCACATGCCCATAGAAAATGACCCTTCCCACACCTCAGGGCTGTGCTCTGCTAACACCGAGTTTTACATTGCATTCTTATTCCCTGGGACATGACTTAGAGCTGAACCAAGACAAGGGCAAAAGGTCTGAAAAAATCCAGTTACAGCTTCTTTATAAGAGATGATTCCATTTAAGAAGTAGAAAGTCCTGTTGAAGGGAGAATAAAAGATCCCCTCCATGGGAGCACATCCATTTAGAAAGGGGACACAGTTTTCCTGACTCATGGCAGGATTTACTATCTCTGTTGTCTCTTATCACACCAGTGTAAAGCTCATCTGTTGCTAATGGTTTCAAATTAAATTTTTGGGGTACAAATATGCAGAAAATGAGCCCGAGTGCCAAAGCAGGGGTGTGACTGTGTGAGCTCAAGGCTCTCCAGCTCTGAGCCTACGTGACCACGGGATCTCTGTGCCTCAGTGAAGGTTGTGACTCATCCAGCTGCTGCTGGAGTAAGTTAATAAAAGAGAGAGGGCAAACATCCTGTTTTGTTCTTAATTCCTATCATTGACTAAGATGCAGCCTAATTAACCAACCCTCTCTCCCTGTAGGACAGTCCATCACCGCTTCCATTTGTGAAACACACAGAATGTCCTGAGCTGGGAGGAACCCCCAGGAATCATCCAATACAGCCCCTGGCCCTGCCCAGACACCCCAAAATCCCACCCTGGGCATCCCTGGGAGCGCTGTCCAAACGCTCCTGGAGCTCTGGCAGCCTCGGGGCCGGGAGCATTGCCTGGGGTCCTGTCCCTGGTCACAGAGAGCAGAGATCAGTGCCTGCCCCTCTGCTTCCCCAGTGCCATTAAATTCTGCTCTCTATACCAAGAAGACAATGACATTTACACAATGCCACCACAGTAACTGACCCTACTAGACAGAAATGGCACAGGTGTGGTGGGGCAGAGTCTGAAATACCCCTCAGCTCTCCAGCTGTCTCCCTCCCTCAGCCATACGTGGTATCGAGACCGTGTGTGGAGCAGAGCTAATTCTTGCTGAATCATTCCAGGGCCTTTTTCCTGCTTCTCAATTATCCTCCAGCCAGCTGCTGTGCTGCCACAAGCATTAGCACAGAGCATCTCTCAACCAAAACATGGAGCAGGCAGATCCTCATCTGTGAAGTGCTGTCAGGCTCTCCCCTGGTGACATCCTCTGCTCTGAGTCTGTCAGGGACACCTGCGAGGGAACAGCTCTGAGCATCCCCCTGCATCCCCCTGACAGAGTTCATGGAACCACAGAATGGTTTGGGTTGGAAAGGACCTGAAACCTCATCCAGTGCCACCCCTGCCCTGGGCAGGGACGCCTTCCACCAGCCCAGGCTGCTCCAGCCCATCCAGCCTGGCCTTGGGCACTTCCAGGGATGAGGAGTCCACAATTTCTCTGCGAGCATTTACAAAACTCATCTCAAACTCTCCCCTCAGCAGTCTGGGTGCAGGTGGGAGCATCTGGAAAGGTGCTGCACGCAAGGAGAACATCTCAGCTGCCACTGCAGGGTGTCAAATGCTTTATCTGCTGCCCCCAGCCTTCTCCTCCCGCTGCCAAGTGGGTGCTGGGAGCTGGGACTGGGAACTGGGACGGGGCACCTGCCAGCCCCACCCTGCCAGTGACACGAGGGAGAACGGGGAAAGAAGGAAAAAAAGCCTCACAGCAACCAAAGTAAGAGAGAAGAGGAGATTCTTGTGCTTGACAGCTAATGAATAACCATCCCAAATTCCCTGCTTCACTCTAATCCCCTGCTGAGTCACTGGGTCCCTGTTGATACCCTGGACTGGGTGACTCCTCTCTCGGAGCCTGCCAGGGAATTTTGCCATATGGCAACAAGGAGATTTGATTAGTTGACTGTTTCCTATTTGTTTTAATTAGTAGTTTATTAGCCATATGTTAAATTGCACATTTCAACCACTCAGCAATGCTGCTGGAAGTCAGAATGGATCTGGATGGGGTTTCTGTTGTCTCCTGAGCCACGTGGGGATTTGCTTTGGGTGTGAAGTCACCTGGTGGCAGGGCAGGACTCTCTCCCTCCTCTCCCCCTACATCATGGCATCTGATTTCATCTCTCCTGGTTGTGTTTAATCTCAGCTGCCAGCTCTGCCAGCACCAGGCACGGGAGCAGGTCAGGCCTCTGCCTCCCAGAACCACTTGTCACAGCAGCGGATGCCGATGGCATTCCCAGGCTCTGCCGACAGAGGAGCAGGGACCTCCCGGGAGAAGCTCCCTCCCCGATGAGTGATTTGGTGCTGCTCTGTCTGAGTGGCAGATTAACAGGAGCTTGAAACCTCTGTGCTAATCACACTGCGGGGTTTGCACCTCTTTGTTCCTGCATTCCCATCAATCAGCCATATAAAAGTTAATGGGAAACAGATAAAGAAGGTCATAAACAGCAACAGCAGAGATTCATTTTAAACCTCACTACAATATCCACAAGGACCTGAGAGCAATTTTCCCCCAGCACAGGCTTTTACTGCAGATTCTGGCACCAAGGGCTGCTGCTGCTGTGTGTTCCACCAGCACACAGCTCCTCCTAAGAGCAGCCAAACAGCTCTTAAACAAATCCCAAACACCATCCCGGTTCTTGACGGGAAGTCACTGGAAAGGTGCTTGCAGGTGCTTGCACGAAACCACAGGACAAAGCACCCACGTCACCACCTCCAGCCCAGCAGAACACGCAGGCGCCTTCCAAGAGCCCAGGGCCGAGCACAAAGCCCTGACTTTACTAAATAACCCTGGGCAGAGCAGCAATGCTGCTTTCCTTGGCTCAGTAACAGCCTCTTGTCCCACTGCTCTCGAAGCAATCAGGGCATCAGCAGATTGAAATTCTCAGTGTTTAGAGCAGCAGGCTCCCCCAAACCGCACTCTGCTGGTGGTCTCTCCCCACGAAATGAGTCCCACCCATCCCACACATCTGCTTTGCAGTGCAATCAGTGACACTCCTCCTGCAGCTCGAGATGCTCAGTTGTGTACAGAGGAAGAGAGAGAAAACTCCCTCCAAGAAGGGATGAGGAGCTTCATGTTTACTCAGCCTGGTATATGAGAGATGATAATGTCACTGGTCGTTAGTAAACACTGACAAATGTGACAAAACGTGGAGCTAATCCTTGGAGCCTGCTGGAACCGAATATTCTGTCTGATTTGGTAACAAGTACAGATAGAAACATGCTCCCTGGCCTCCGTGTAGTCATATTAAATATTTAAAGTTACTTACTGAATACACACAGGGTCTGAGCTTCCAGCTGATCATTGGAACAGGCAGGTTCTGGGGAAGAATATGGGAAGGCAGCCATGCCAGAAGCTCCGGCTGGGTGTGAACGACTGGAAGTCACCCTTCAGCTGGAAAGTGAGACAAATGAGACTGCATTAGGGCATCAGATAAGAAAAGATGTTCCCTTTATTAAAAAATAGCAGTACATTCTTTACATTTAGCATAAAATCTGCTGTAATTACCTAGCAGTTGGAAAGCAATTTGCAACAGGCTTTATTGTTCAGCATCTGTACCAAATTCTCAGGGAAACATCCACCAGGGAATAAAGGAAAATGAGATGTGCCACAGTAACTACAACACTCAAATTCTTGCACAATGGAAATTTCAGGGAGGCTTAAACAAGCTCCACTGCAATTCTACTTCTGTGTTTCTGGTTTTGTTTTGTTACTTAAAGGGCTCTGGGTTTGACTCCAGCTTCTCTGTGCCCTGCGTACACACACCCACCAGGATGCTACAATCCATACGAAACCCGTGGGGTTATATCACAAAAGAAATGTAATTGTCAAAAGAAAAACCAAGTCTGTTCAAGCCACAGAACAAGAAACATTCTGGCAGTACCGCCACCAGGACTTCACTACTTATCAAGCACAAACCTCTTTGGGTTAAATCTCTACAATAAAGGGAAAAGGTAGCAACTGATGGCCTACAAATTCACCACAGCACCCCAGAGTAACTGTTCATCCAGGGGAGAAAACTGGAGCTCACACAAGGTTTTGGGGATGAAGGAAGGTACTTTTCAGTCTTGCTTAGGCTGGAATAAATCTGGCCTCACTTCCCCACAATTGAGACAGTCAGGAGAGCTGTGATGGAAATAAATCACTTCAAGTTTGTAGCAGTTTTTAAAAAAAGACAGAAAGAGTTCCAGTTCTGCATCTCCCTGAGGCAGGAGTGCACACACGGAGCCCGTCTGGAGCTCTGTCTCAGGTGTTCAAACCTGTGCCAGGCAGGGAGGGAACACGAGCCCGATGCTCTCCAAGCAACTTCCCAGGGGACCTCCCACGTCACACAGTGAGAACCAGGAATTTATCAGATGCCTGTTTATTCCTTCTTTCTTTCCTTTCTCCCTGATTAAATAACATTCCTCCTGATTTAATTTCAGACCATCAAATAAGATAGGAATGTGTCTTTGCAAGGAAATGTATGTTGTGTTCTGTTCCAGCCCGAAGCCAAACAGCATAAACAAACCCATCCCTTTTGGGTGCGGGGAGTAAGCGAGAGTGCTTGGAACTCAGGAAAATTAACAAATTCGCTATGTTTTGCTCCCGTCCAGAGTTTCAGAACTCTGCCTTGTTCACTGCCCTGCATCTCCCTGCCCGCCGAGGCCGGGAGCCCTGGAGCCCCAGGCAGGCTTTTACTCTCTCAAATGCCCAGGATTAGACGTGCCCGTCTTTAAGCACCACAGGCTGAATTCCCCCCAGCGTGATTGGGTGGATCCCAGCGGGAGCAGAGCTGATCCGGGGTGTTTACAGCACCCTGCAATTTGCTTTAACGCACTGCCTTCTGATGGGAGGCGGTCCCATGCCGAGGAAGTTGATGGCTGTGTCCTCTCTCACATCAGAGCAAAGCACACTCCAATAGGGAAATCAAAGCTGTATTATTAGGCAAAATAATTCCCTCGTTCAAGGGAAAAAAGGAAGAATTCAACTGATGTTCAAAGCAATGGAATGATCTGCGAGTGGAAGGAGGCAGCGTAGATGTGATGACAAGAGGGATGAGGCTCTGTGCTCTATGGGCTGCTAGGAAAGCCAGGAATAATAAAGAGCAAGGAGAATCAGACAGACATTTACAAAAATCCTAGACTTTATTCAATGAATTATTTAAAATCTATTTCTGATCTGGCACAGGAGGTCACTCGATCTCTGGAAGGGAGCAACAGGAGCCCCATCACTTCTGCCATTCAAAACTCCAGTGAACAAAGAGTCTGGAAACACAGGGCACAGAACCCTCATCCTGTGCTCTGCTGTTTGACCTCAGGAGGCTTCTCCTCTTTCCAGGATCACTGAGTCATGGAATCCCAGAATGGTTTGGGTTGGAAGGGGCCTCAAAACCCATCCCATCCCATCCCCTGCCATGGGCAGGGACACTTCCACTGTCCCAGGCTGCTCCAAGCTCTGTCCAGCCTGGCCCTGGACACTTCCAGGGATCCAGACTTTGTTTTTATTACAGCCTGGTCAAAGAGTTGAAAAAAAGGGATCGAAATACAAGCTGAAAGTGGTGAACTAAATCACACGAAGGTTAATGACTTGGCCAAGGTCTCACACAGAATTCCACAGCAGTAATTTGGGAACACCGGCGTCCCAACCCAGTTCTACAGCCCTCAGATCATCCTTCCTGCTTTGCTTCAGAGAGCACAGACAGATTGATGGAAGACTCTGAGAGCTCCCACAGACCTGACAGCTCCAGCAAGGGCCCAATTCCCAGGATCTGAGGGAGGGCAGTGCATTTGTAGAGAATGGAAAGTGTATTTTAGGAGCAAGGTTAACACCTGCAGTTTTCCAGGTCCACCGGGTGAGGAGAGATTGTCCCCCACCTTTCCTGAAGTCACGGAGGCGTTTATTCATTCTCTTCCCAGCCTCTCTTTGCCTCCCTGTCCTACAAACATCCTTGACCACGGAGCTTGTTGTCAGGGAGGGATCTAAAAACTCACACTTGGTTTGCCTTGTTCAGCACATTCCCGGGGCTGTGCCTGCCCAGAAATAACCAGAGTGCCAAAGGTGATCACGGACAGCGTGAGATGTGGAACCACAGCCAGAGACTGGGCAAAGCTCGGGAGCAGAGCTGCTCCCACTCTCATTCAATGGCAGCAATTTCACGTCTCTGGGAAGAAGGGAAAAAGCTTCAAGCATGAGATTATTACATTTTGTACATTACACCCTGATAGAAGCTAAAAATAGGCTCTGACGGTTGCTAAGTGCGTTTCAAATGGCTTTCCTTAGAGGTAAAAATGGGATTTATTTGAAAAAGCAGAAGGTGGGATTTATAACATCACATCTTGGGAAGGAGCTGAACAGAAAATCCCCAGCTGTGGGAATGGAAGGAGCAGGGACTTTGCCATGCCTTTTCTCCCCGGGAGAGAAGGCAGGAGGGGCTGAGTGACAGAGTGTTCAGGAGCGCCCCATGGAGAGCACACCTGGACACTCCTGCACTTCTCATTCCCTCCCTTGACACGAAACCTCAGGGCTCCTCCTGGTCCTGCCACACCACGGGACAAAGTAAAAATACCTCCACTGGCTCCAGGAGTTTCACTTAGGAAAGGGGAAGGGAAGCACAGAGCCCCACATGAGCCAGTTTCCCTTTTCCTACACCTGCCTGGAGGGTCTGGGGCTCTGGGACAGGAAAACTTTCAACTTTAGGCAATAATGGGGTTGGAGCTCAGGTGAGCCTGACCCCAGTGCTCCCTGCCAGGTAACCCTCAGCACTCCGAGGGTGGGAACAGCTCTTCAGCTTCCACACAGACCAATTCCAGCCCAAAATTCCTTCCTGGTTGTCCCCTCGGCATCACAGGCTCCGTGTGGAAGGGCACCAGTGAAGCAAAGCCAGGCTGGTCACTGCAGCTGGGACAGCCTGGGCAGGTGAAGCCTCCTTGCCTTTCTTCAGGGTCTGAAATACTGAGCCATTTCAGAACACTGCTGTTCTCATTAGAGCACCGTGCTTATCATTTTCTAATTAAGAAAATGAACTGTTATTACAAAGATTAAGAGTTGTAATTGAAAGACATCTGATGTCAGAACAATTTTTGAGACACACTCCAGGTATTAAGAGAGCCATTTCCTGCAGTAGGACTGAGCACTTGCTAACAAACCTACTTGGAGGAAAATAGCCTCGAGGTAATTGGAATTACAGCCATGCAAATAGCACGAACACACTGTTGCAAAGGTTTCGATGCTGCTAAAGCTTGTGCAGAAACAGCCACAGGCAGACAGGGAGACACGAGGTGGGGAAGGACAATAACCAGAAGCTCGAGCATCCCAAGCACACTTCGGAGCATCAGATTTCTCTGAGGCCTCACAGCTCCCAGAAATGAGAATTACTATCCAAGGGGGATTAAAATGAGGAGAAAACTAAAATAATGGTTCAAAGGAAGCAGGTGTTAAATTAACAGTTACTTATGCATTGATGTGGAAGCACGTGTACTGAAGGAAAAAAGAAAAGATTAGCAACCTCATTTATTTTCCCAAATAACTTTTCCATTACAAACTCACCGTGTCCTTATCAAGACAATTTGGAAAAAAAAAAGGAAAAAAAAAAAAAGCCCATTATCATGGCTGAGAAAGAAAGGCTGTTTTTAATAAATTCTGTCAAGAGAGATAAACTTAGACACGTTTTTGGCACGTGTTGGACAGCAACGGCCCCACGAGAGATCAGGGCCCCGGAGGGACTCAGGACACCAGGGGGTTGCTCTGTGCCACATTTCCAACAGTGCCAGTGCTGATACTCAGAGTGGCACCCGTGGCTAACAGCAGAATGTTTTCTATTTTACAGGAATTTCATAGGAATCCAGTGTGCATGGGAAAGAACAGCTTGAAATGATTTTGGGAGGGAGCTGGGTACACAAACAGCACCTGCCTGTGTGGGACCAGCTGCTCTTCAGTTGTGTCAGTTGTGACAATCAGAGATGGGTTTGGGGAGTGCCTGGAGGGCTTTTTCTGTTCAGGAACTTGCCCTGTGCCAGAGTCAGAGCGGAACATTCCCTTCTCAGGTCCCCACACCCTCGCTGCGACTTCAGTTCAATCCCCCTTCTGCTGGATCCAAAATACAATGGGAAAAGATAGAGGAAAATCTATTGCAACAAAATGAATTTGCCTCTAAACCTTCCATTATCAGATTAGATTTATGAAAGAAAAGCAGGCAATTAAACCCAACTGAATGTTTCCCAAACAAAATCACCCAGGTTCAGAATTTGCTTTAAAATGACAAAACCCAGGAAATTACAAACTTGTGAGTGACAATTCATCCCAAGCACCTCTGCACAAAGGCCTCCAAGCGCTGTTAATGACCCACTTTGTCAGCAACTTCCTTAACTTTAACACACTTTTCCTCTTTTGCTGTAGAATTTGGGACATTTTTTATCAAGCAGCAGATAAATCTCAATCACGAGGAAGGTTAGAAGGTTAGAAGGTTTAGAGGGAAAGCAGCGATGTTTCTGTCACGTGCTGGGTAATAACCTGTGACAGGTCCTTCTCCACCGGGCTCCAAAGGCACCAGGAAAACCTCATTACAGCAGAGCCCAGGTAGCCTGAGAAACATCTACTGTTATTTATTATTTATTTAAAATGAAAAGCACTGTTACTTTTCATTCCTGACAGAATTCTCCATTTCCTATGCAAGTCAGCAAATGATAAAATAGCAGAATATTCACCAGTGTCAAACAGAGGATTTCAGCAATAAGCTTCAGCGCAATGTGAAATATTGTAACAATTATTCCTTGTGATCAGGATCTTCATCTTCCTTTTTCAAATCAAATCTGAGGTTATCCAGTATGATCTTGCTAGATTGTCTCAAAAATTTCCTATTTAGTGAGTCCCTGTGTTCACTGTGATCCCAAAACCAGTGACATAATTTAGCTCAGAGCCCCCCATTTCCACTCTGTGCAGCTTTTTGACTGAATGAAATCTAAATTCGTGGGTGTCTAAAGATGCCTAAGCAATATAATGCATATCTAGATATGTATTTGTGTTTATATGAATATATACAAGATTACATCATACAATGGTTTGGGTTGGAAGGGCCCTTAAAGTTCATCTCATCCCACCCCCTGCCATGGCAGAGACACCTTCTAAATAGACAATAAATGCAAACTTCATTTTAAAATACCACAGAACACATCCCCAGCTCTAGTTCCTTATACTGCAGATACTTGGGAGGCAGTGACAAGACTCCTGAGTGAGCCCAAAGCAGTGAGAAAAATAAAAATGTTTAAAACATGTCCAGAAATAAATACAGATGAAGAGTATTTTTACTGCCAACACCTTATGCATCTGGATTTAAGAGTCTGGATAATGTGATGAATTATTAACATGCTAATGTAAATGTAATCAAATCTCCTGACTCGAGTGTACAGAGATCACCACAGGGAAATAAATAATGAAATGTTTAATCTTCTCTGCTCTCAAGTACCTGTTCTGCTGCTGGGGCTGTGGACTGGGGGGGGTGGACAGGAGACTCCTTCTGCCACAGCTCTGGGTGGGATGTGGAGAAACAGAGAGAGAAACCAACGTGCTCAGCCTTGGTTTCCCAGAGTGCAAACACTTCCCAGTCCTACAGAGAGCACAGAACGTACTGGTGGTGTCCCCAGAGCCTGGAGACACCCTGCTCCACATCCCATCCCATCCCATCCCATCCTGTCCCCCCCTGCTTAACAGGACCAGCAATTTGTGTGTCCCTGTCTGTGCCTGATGCCACCTGCACCCACTTCAGGTCATCTCAACTCCTTTCATTGGCTACAAAAAACAGTAAATATTTGGTTTCTGGAGCCTTTTATGACCCGTTTCACTCCACTTCAGAAGTTTTGCCACAGAAATAGCATTAAAGAGCTCAATAGAACTTGTTATCATAATAACCCTTTAATCCCATAAACAGCGTGGAGCAGATCCCGATCTCGGCCGTGCCGGGAGAGGAATGTCCAGGGCCAGCCCGCAGGGAGAGGATGCTGGGCCAGCAGCTCCTGTGGCACAGAGCATTTCCCGAGGTGACGCGACCCCACAGGAACTCCTGTCAGGGCACTCTGTGCATATTGAGAGCTTCAGGGTCACCCCAAGCACAGAAATCCTGCTCAGTGCAGGAAAGGCAAGAAAAAGTCTGTTTATGGCAGAACTGTGGAGATGTTTTTCCCTGGACTTTGAGCACTGCCAGACACTGGTGACTCTCATCGCACAGACAATGAATGGAGGAAGGAGGGAGCTGGAGAGAACCCAAAAGATTTCACTTCTCTCAGTAAATCCCTGCTGAAGTGGCAACACGCGACTCCTGTGTCATTCTCCGTCATGTCAGCACTTTGTGGTGCTTGCCAGGCACGGGAGGGAAGGAGCTGGGAGCTTTCACAGCCCCCCAGCCCCAGAATTGCCCAGTGAGACCGTTCCTGGTCAGGGGGTGGGAAGCAGAGGCTGACTCCAGCCCCTGCCCGGGGCGCGGGTGTGCGCTCCCGCACCCCTCCCAGCGCAGCTCTCTCAGCCATCGGATGCTGATAAGAGGCAGCATTTTCTCACCTCAGGCAGGGCTCGGGGACTGATGTGACGAATGTGTGCAAAGAGCTGTGAGGCAGCTGCATGGAGTGCTGGCATTATGATTAATTCCACAGACTCCTGTGGATTATAATGAGCACGAAACCGAACCACAGCACGGAGGACGTGGCATTATGCTGCAGCTATCTTTGTGGGGTGGGAGCCTGGCAGCACCAGCTCCTTCCCAGCCAGGCAGGGCTGCACTTGGCTTCTCTGGGACACCCAGCAGCTCCTTACAGCTTCCAGGGGAAGGGCACACGATGGGAGCTAAGGGACAGGATAGAGAGCACAGGGAAGTGCCTCCTGCTCTTTGGTGGAGAGAAGATGTGGATTTGCCCAAGGTCACACAAGAACTCATGAGAGCATCAAATAAAATGCAGGAGCGCAGGTACCGACCTCGAGTCCCTGGAAAACTCTGTCTTGAGAATAATGTCTTACACTAAGCTGCCAGCTTTCCTCCGACACGGAGCAAAATGCATTTCTTTTGCTAACACAATACTCTTCATGCAAGAATACAAGGGCAGACTTTGACTTGGAAGTTTGGGTTTGTATTTTTGGGGGCTGCTTGTTTGTTTAACTAAGATAAAAATGTTCAAAGCCAGGTTGAATGAGGCCCTGAGCAACGTGATCCATGAGCGGCATCCCTGCCCAGGCAGGGGATTGGAACTAGAGGAGTGTAAGGTCCCTTCCAACACAAACCATTCTGTGATTCTGTGCTGTCTGAGATTAATTTTATGCAATCCACCTCTCTGGCTGAGAAACAGCTTTTCTACAACCACCCTGTGGTCACAGGTACTGCTGCCTCTGTGTGTGCCCTTCACGGCAAAATCAAATTGCAACGATCATAAAGATTAGAAGATTGTGAAAACACACACAGACAGAAATACAGCGTTTTCAACATCCCCAAGTAATCCCCCGCTCCTGCCTGGCTGCAGACTCAGTGAAACGTAGCCAGGACACACATTGTCATCAGCACTGCTTCCCTCCTCGGAAGGACAGAGATTTGGTACACCTCGCAAGGGAGGTGCAGCAGAGCTTTAAATAACCACTTACAAACTTTCCTTCCAAAGAAAATTACAAGTCAGTTAATGCCAAGAAATCCCAGGCTAAGATTGATAAAATAGGACTGCCTTCTGCACTTGTGTGAAAGGAATTAAGGAGTCGTGAAAGTTTTTGGCACAGCAGCGAGGAGGAGAGGGAATTCTCACTTCTGAAACTGTTTCCAAAGCAAGAGCTGTGCTTGGGTCCTGGGATAAGGCATGGCTTGCTTAGGGTCAAAGGAACTGCATCCATGTGCAGTGGGAAGAATTCAGCACAGGAACTTCAGAGCCAAAGGTTTCACCTGAAGTCCTGTGGGAAGTGAATTTTCCTGCTGGGTTACAGCAGCAGGACATCAGGGTTCAAATCAGGTACCCACAGCCTGGTAAGACATTTCACCTCTCTTTGGCCAGTTAATTTAAAACAGGATTAATATTTCCAGCATGATTAGAATTTTATGAAGCTTAATTAATTAAAGGTCATAAAACACAATGAGACCAGCACATGACAGAGACCAGATAAATTCAGACTCTTGGTGCGGAAGTCCTGCTGTGTTTGAGATGTACAAGCAGCTCTGCAGGGCTGCAGTGGGGGCAGGGGCTCAGCCAGGAGCTGAGAACCCCCAAAACCATCCATAGGGGAGAAGAGGAACCCCACAAAACCAAAGTGTGGATTCCCAGTGGGAATGAGCACAAAACAGGGACCAGTCTGATTGCTGAGGACTCACCCAGCAGCACGTGTGGATGTGGCACTTGGGGACAGGGTTCAGTGGTGAACAGGGCAGTGCTGGGTTAATGGTTGGATTTCATGGTTTCACAGGGCTTTTCCAGCCTTAATGAGCCCATGATTCTGTGAGTGTTCGGGCACAGGGAGCTGTGCACACGCATCATTCCCTTCAAAGAAACTTGCTGTTCTCTGGGACCTTTAATTACTAAAAAATGCAGCAAATCCCCTTAAATATGCCAAATTAGGGTGGGCAGAAGGGGCTGTTTGGGATTGAAGTAGGATAAAGAGAATAAAATGCAAATCTCCCTGCAGTTTATACCTATGACTAATACCTATCACAACAGATTCGTTTGGGAACACGCCTGTGACGTTAAACTTGTCAATCCTCCCCACCTCTCCAAGCCTCTGCTCGGGGACGTGCCTGTGCAGCTTTTCCAGCTCTGCCCAGCAGTGGCTCAGGAGATGCTGCATCTCTCCAGCTTTGGATCCTGCTGCTGAGAGCCAGAGAATCATGGAATTGTTCAGGTTGGAAAAGACCTCTGAGGTCACTCAGTCCAACCATCAGCTCAGTGCCACCACCACGGTCACCACTAAATTGTGTCCTCAGGTGCCACATCCACACATTTTTTTGAACACTTCCAGGGATGGGGACTCCACCACTGCCCAGATCAGACTGTTCCAAAGCTTGATAACCCCTTCCGTGAAGAAATTTTCCATAATATCCAATCTAAATTTCCCCTGGGGCAACTCGAGGTGTGAGGTCCTGCTCTGCTCCATAGAGGAGCTCCCATCTCCTATTTAAAGAAGCTCATTGGTTGGGAAGGGCTCCAAACCTCTTAACAGACCACTTCTGTCTCAGTGAAATTATCAGGAAGGATAAGAGTGCAATTTATAACTATAAAAACCAGCCTGCATTTGAATAAAGCCAAGCCAAATCCATGGAAGTCTGGATTCACTTCCCCAGGCCAGGTAGCAGTGGTCATTTGGGCATCTGCTTCGCCACCAAGCCCCTAAAAAAGCTTCAATCCTGTGAATCTCTCTAAGTACTTTAAATAGAGAATGAAAACCGCATTGAGATTAGATTTCCATCTCTTGACATCTATGCACACGACAGCTGGGATTAGTAAATGAACAGACCACTGAAGGAAGGAGGAGGATTAACAATGGAAAATAAAAAAGGTCGATAATCAGTGGCAGCTCTTTGGAAAAGAGACTTAGGACAAATGGCACAGGTGGCTTCAATTTATTGACTCAGGCAAATGAGAGCTGCAGAATATTAAAATGAAAGAACAATCTTCCCTTTAATCTGTGGGGGCAGCATGGCCGGGAGCCGGGGCAGGACATCATCACCCTAACGAGGGGAGTTCTCTGCAACAGCCTCTGACAACTCCAATCATCCCAGGGCCCGGCAGGCTTAGAATCCAATTTCAGCTCCAGCTATTATTGCAGAAGTTTTAATCTCCGTTCTTATGCAAACAATTGGAGGGAATGATGGATAGATAAATAAAGGAACAAATGAATAAAAGTCAGGCTGACGCACGGGAACGGTTTCTGGTTGGGATGAGCAGCACACGCCTGAGTGAGCCTGTGAATGGCAGTCGTGGGGAGATGGACATGACAGAGGTCACCCCCCTGCTCTGGCTGGCTTTAGATCAGCTCCAAATTTGATATTCCAGACACAGCAACTCAGAGGCAATGACTGCTGTGACAGTGAGCACAAATGCAGGGGGAAAAAAATGTAAAAAGAGCTGTTCTTCATTTATGTCCAGACAAAGGAGATCTGACCTACGAAGTCAAAATTTATGAGGGAGATAAATACACTGGCAGTGGCTGGTTTGACCAGACCCAGGCAATGCAATATAAAAACACACTCACTGTGCAGAACCCCAGGATCACTGGGTTAGAAAATCCCTCCAGGATCATCAAATCCAACCTGTGACCCACCCCAACCTTGTCAGCAGCCCAGAGCACTCAGTGCCATGTCCAGGTGCTCCTTGGACACCTCCAGGGATGAGACTCCAAACCTTCCTGGGCAGTTCCAATGCCTGACCACCCTTTCCAGGAAGAAAATCTTCCAGAAATTCACCCAGGCACTTGTCTGGACTCCGGCACAGACCTACAAGAGAAATTTATAGATGTTTTAAAATGTTTTAATACACATTTATGAGTTCGTGGATGCTCAATTCCTGCAGCAAGCAGGACCACAGTATTTTTATGTGCTACAGAATCCAGTACTTTGCTTTGCTTCCAGTCTGAGGTGATTGGGTGAAGCAAAAGCAGTTTGGAGACTCACTGGTCTCAGGACTTCTTGTCTGGGGAGATTTAGAGAAGGAGATTCCCACCACAGCTCCTGCACTGGAGGGAGTGGCTGAGAGGAGGGAGGGAGACGTTCACCTCACGCCAAAGTCACTGAGGGGGAGCTAAAATCCAATGTCCATGTGCAGTCTCCCATCTCCTAAACCTGTATTTAGGAGAAGATAACTTGTGCACAGACTAATCTGAATTCTGCTGGAAGGAGACCCATCTTCCCCCCACTGCCCAAATACCCACGAAAGGTCCCTTTTGGAGCACTCCCCCCTAAAGTGCCACAGCATTGATAGAACAGAAATCTCTCGGTTTGCTCAAGTCATGGAAGGTGCTGCCAGGCTGTCAAACTGGTACCTTTACTGGCATTAAATCATTTCCCTGCACCAAAAGGAAATTAAAGATTATTTTATGCTATTAGGTTTTAGCCCATTTAAAACTTTCTGCATTAATATTAAGATATACAATCTCATTTTTGTCCAGGCTGTAAAAACTACATGAATACAAGATATTTGAAAATTATCTAAGAATTGTGCCCTCTGAACAGCTCCCTCAGAAGGTGAACTACGAGGTCTTGGCCTCCCATTTGGAGCCTACTCGAAAATACATTTTCTGCTTGTTAGCAGATTAACAGATGAGACAGAGGGGAGTTAAACATAGCCAAGGTGCGAAAACTAATTACAGGCTGCTGCATCAGGCTGGGAATAAGGAAAGCCAGTGTTAAGTGTCTGCCCTAAGAGGTGATATCCATCTCTACTGCAGGAGAAACAAGGCAGAGCTGAACCTGGTTTTATCTCAAGGAGTCGATCTGAATCTCGCTCTGTATCTCCAGCTGAGCAGTGTTCACACAGACTGCACTCAGATAAACTTCACTGTCCTAAAGTTGCCCTTTTTGGAGGCAAAATGCGCAGCCAACTCCAGCAAGAGCTGCTGGAAATATGAGCTCAAATAATAAATAGCAAACCCCCACCAATTTACAATCATGAGTGATGTTCCCCCACTCTTCAAGCTGTGTGAAGCAAAAAACCACATTAATCTGAAGCCTTGAACCTTTTGAATAGTTATGAGCAAGAGGAAGGAGCACTGCCCATGGCTGCTGCACACCCAGGAACAGCCTGGCAGGATTTCTTTGGGAATCAGGGAAAAAACATCTGTGGGACACAGGTTCCAGCTGCCCTAGAGCTGCTCCTTGCTTCTCCTGTTGTACCTCCTGTTGTATTTTGCTTGTGCTGTGGCTGAGGCAGCGTCTGTGGCTTTGTCTGAGTGAAACCCAGATGACATCAGAGTCAGGGGGGTTTGCCACATCGACAGAGGCAGCTTCTCACCACCTGTGATTGTGCTCATTGTCCCTCTCTGGGATCCCTGAGCACCCAGCACTGCTCTTGCACAAATAACAGCCAGTGATGGAATATTATGGGCCTTACTACTCCTGTTTTCTACATTATTTACTGATAGGGTCAAAATTTTGTTGTTGTGAACCTTGTGCATCTTGGTGCAAATCCACACCAGGAATGGGAGTGAGGCTGTATCAGACAGGAATATTGTACAGCAATTTTCCATCTATTTTAAACCTGCATAAATAACTGCACCAACTGCAGCGTAATGGAAGATCATTCCCTCTGGGGCTGTATTTCTTTCCTGAGCCACTCCTCTGGTTCCTCAGAGGGAAAGCTCTCATGTAGGAACTGTGCACCAAAGAAGATCAGAAATAGCAGAAAATAGGGGATTTTTCTTTCTTTTGAACACCCCAACCTCAGCAGCATTTCAGTGACGAGAAAACCACTTCTGCCATGGAAATGCAGTAGTTTAGCACCAGTAATTCCAGCAGTCAGAGGTTATGACTTGTGCATTTTTGGAGTTCATGGCTGATTCTTTATGCATGCACAAGAGCTAATTGCATCCAAGAGAGCTCCGTGCCTGTTGGTCTGGAGGTGTATTGCCATATGTTTGGTGTATACTTAATTAACACAGTGCAGCTGCACTGCTTTCCATCTGTATTACAGATCAGATTCCTATTACATATCTAGGCAGGAGTCCCACAATTCATATTTATTAAAATAATTGCCCCAAGATTTAGGTAGTTGGAAATACTCAGTCAAGCATCCCAGCATTGCTTTGCAGAAGGAAAATTATCCAGCCAGGAAGCCAAAGGGAGTAGGATGAGGACTTCAGGGGCTGCCATGTGCAGGCAGAGCTCAGTCCTGCAGACAGAGGTTAAAACAGAGCCCGCTGAGCATTTCTTCCAGGGACTGGTTCTCCAGCTCTGGAGCTTATTGAAGTGTGACTTGCTGGTATATTCATATTCACCATCAGATTCAGGGCTTTTTTTAGCTCCCTGCAATCTTTTTCTCTAGGCATCGGAAATTTAATTTTAAAATTCGATTTGTGTAACGCACGTCTTGGTCTGGAGTATCTGTTTCTGAAGCACCTGTGTTCAAAATTCATCTGCCTGTGAAAATCATTACAGGTGTAAGAGCTGAGCAAAGTGCAAACTGCACATATGGATTTCAGTCGAGTTTCACTGGCAGAATCTCTTTTCCTGCTGTACAAAACCAGCTTGCACAAAAATACACCAAAAATACATCGAGGTACAAGAACAGAGCAAATGCAGAACACAAAACCACAAATTAAGTGTGACCAAATGGCAACGTTTAGATCCAGGACCTAATTACAGCCTTTCAGGAGACAAATCCAAGGAGCCAGAGGTGTGGTTTGGGTTTGATAAGGAGAGGACATTTAGCTTTTTATGTGAATGTTCTTGTGTTGTCCAGCCCTGCGCCGAGGAAGCAATCTGACTAATTACAGTCCAAATCTGTGCAATTATAGACAGCAACGCATGGCTGAGAAATAATCAAATTTACTTTTCTTATCCATTCATAAAGTCATCAATACAATTGTCCAGAGCTGGTTAAGACCTGCACGTGGGAAGGTGGAGATTTCCAATCACCTGGAGAGCACAGAGGGCAGGGCCCAGCAGCTGGAGCTGCTCCTGTGCCACACAGCCCTGGTGGGCTGCCTGTCCCCAAACAGGGCTCTGCCCCACGGCTGGGCTCTGCTGGCAGCAGAACAGGGATTTGCAACCTCTTCAGCCAGGCTGACGAACAGTCAGCAGCTGGGAACTGCACCTGACAACAAGATCCAGGTGCTCCGGTGCCATTCCTGTGCCCAGGACGGATCAATGTCCTGCTTGGCTTGGCTGTGCCCGCCAGGGAGGTGGGACGGGCAGAGCCCAGGGGTGAGGGAGTCCCTTTGGGCTTTGTCTGAACCAAGAACAGCAAGTGGAGGGGAATTCCCCCTGAGCACCAGGTGTGTAGGGCCAAACGTTACCAGAGCTGCAAATGCGGGAGACTGGGGGAACTGGTGGGGAACTGGGGGTCCCTTCGAACTAGCTGCTGCCACAGCCCTGCTGTGCTTATTAGCACAGACATTTCTGACTTTCCAGCTGAAGAACTTGGCTGTTTTACGTCTAGATTTGAATTATAATAGCCTTGCTGTAACTGGAGGGCAGAGATACGGAGAGGCCTGGGAAATGTGCTTAAAGAGCTCATTGCTGTTCCTTCTTAGGGATTTTTTGCCCGCTTTGAGGGGGCTGTTGTTTGAAAACAACAGTGAGCGCAGCAACAGTATTATTAAACACTAAATAGAAACTCCAGGAGAGGATGCAAGAGAAGGAACATGGCAGATTTTGCTTGAGAAGTTAAATGCAGCTCCATTGATCCATCCAGCAGCCACAGCTCAGAGGCTGCTTTGTGCATTTGAGCTTTACAAAAATCTCCAAATCCTCAGGAGCAGGCTTAAGGGACTTGATCCATGTGTCAAATCCCCAAACTGAAGCAACATCCTGATAGGCCTCAGTTATCCTAAACAGCACAGAAGGTGGTGACTGTCACCCCAGAGGGCAAAAGCAGATTTTGAAGGAATAACTTTAATTTTTTTTCTCTTGTTTTGCATTGCCTCCTCTGCTCTATGCAATGACATCAAACAGCAGCATCAGAGGCACCATGATTTTTGGGCACAGGAGTGATTGCTGCTCTCTGGAGCAGCGGTGTGGCAAAGGATCTGCTGGGAGCACCCAAACCAGCCCAATCCTTGGTCCTGGGCAGAGGCTCAATCCAAAGCATGCTCTGAAAGCAAGAGCCCTCTCCTTGTGACCATCTCACACATTCCAGCAGCCAGAGAGTTTCTGGGCTCCTGTCAGAGTCTGTTGGTCCTCTGAAGCAGCTGTTTGAGGGTTTGGGGTGGATTTTTTTGGTTTTGTCTTTGTTTTCACCAAAGGCCACATAATTCAATGCACATCAGCAGCAGAGCAGTAGAAACCACAAGCCTGGTGTGCCAGAGCAACTCAAGTAATTTAAAGTGCAAACTAAACCCTCCCCTTTGGTGCAAGTTTCTGCTCTCAGGCGTCCCACAGACAAGCAAAGGGAACAAACTGGTCTACACTTGTCTTTTCCCTCCCTAAATTGCCATTTTAATTAACTTTTCAGTCTTTAACCATACTAGTGCTTGTGACTTGTGCATTGACAGGAGGAGTAGAATCACATCTCATAGCAGCAAACAGAGTTTCGCAAATGAACCCAATCCTTTCAGAGCTTTCAGCACGTGAACACACATTTTCTTGCTGGCCAGTGGTTCATTTTCATACCTGAATTCTCCAGCAACTCAGAATCATGGTAAGAAATTTCATGCTGCACAAAGCTGCTTATCAGCATCAAAAGAAATGAACTAAGATGGTTGGGAGAGGGAAAAAAAATAAAAGATTTTTCAAGTAATGCTTATGTTCCATTAAAGGAGCATAGGAGGTGGGTTTGCTTTTCAACTTCAGGAGAAACTGTTCCTCCTTTTCTGGCCCCTTTGAAATGCACCCGAGTCTCAAAAGCTGTGTAGGAATAACTTGGCTGTTTGTACATAAAGAACTGCCAGGGAAAGTTTACAGCAGTAATCACCAGCTCCTCCAGGATCCTCAGCAGAGGAACATTAATAAACATTAAAGAGGAGCGTGAGCTCGGCATCTTTCTAATTAAGAGTGGAAGAGCCTGGCAGATGAGGTCAGTCCCCAGATGGGGTTGAAGGGCAGTGTAAGCATGAGAGAATAAATTCAACGTAAAGGTCATCTATATGGATTAAATGATCTGAACAGTCAATTCCAGAGCCATCTTCTGCAATTAATATTTAATTAAAAATAGAAACACTATAAAGTTTAGCTTTTAACCAGCAAAATTATTTCATGTCCCATAAAACCTTTAAATACAAGACCATGCATCCCTTCTCTCTCCCTATACAAAGCAGGCTGCTGTGGCTGTGAGTCACTCAGAAAGGGCATTCCAAGGGCAGACAGCCTTTGCACCTTTAAAACACTTGAAATCTGTTTCTAGTGACCAGAGACAGCATTTAACAGCTGAAGGGTTTTTTCCTTTTAATTCAACTGAGAATTAAATGCAATTTCTAATCAAATATTCATCCAAATACATAATGAATTTAAAGGACTGGATTAACCCACGGTCAGCAGCAATTCCATGTTTCAGAGGAGAAGGGGGTGCAGAAGAGGCACTTGAGGATGGTTCAAGTGCAATCTGCTGATCTCCAGACCCAGAACGATCCGAGCCTGGCACCTCCCGACCCCGCTGCCCTCGGCTGCTCTCCCCAGGAACTGTAAAACAGCTCAGAACCAGCAGTTCCTGAGGAACCAATGGCATCTTTTCACTTTGCCTTGCATATCTCCCTGGACCTCTCCTGAAAGTGCCTCCAGCATTTGTTTAGTGTGATTTGAAATGTTCTGTCCCCTCTGACTTTGCTGCCCCAGAACTAGGCCACCAAGAAGTCACCAGAGGAATATTTGTTCTTCAGCACTCGAGTCCTCTGTAACCTACTTCCGAGTGTTTAACCTACACCACCAGAAAGAAGCTGGAAAAGCAGGTTCAGACTCATCATGTGAATTCTCACATTTGGAGAATGCAAGAAAAAGTCACTTTGTTTCTACAAAGTCCTTTCACTGGGCTGAAGTTGGAGAAATGTAGGTCTGGTTCCCAACTCTGTCACCCATTTCCTGCTTGATTTTCCAAAGGCTCACACTCTCCAAGCTTCAGTGCCCTGGGAGTGGAGATAATACTGACTTGTTTTCATATGAGCTGGAGATATTTTCCACAGTGCTATGAAAATAAGAAGTAATCCAGTTCAAAGACTTGTTTTTGCTTCCCTCAAAGTCAACCGTAAAATTCCCTCCACTTCAGTAGTGCAGGATCAATGACTTTTTCTTTAAATGTTTGATAGAGCTTCCCTTTATTCTTGGGACTTGGGGTCCTACTGTTTATTTTTACTCATTACACGAGATTTGTCATTGTTTTCAAGGGTACAGAGGTGTAAGTGAAAATCTCCATGGATCTGACTGTCTGCAGCTCTTTGCCTCCCTCACTGCTTTTAAACAATGTTCCTAGGAGCCGTGACCTGCCCCAGTCAGATTTTCTGGTTCACCCACAGCTTTGCTCAGGGAAATTTCTCAGAGGAGTCTTTGCCACTCCAGTGGTTATTCCCTGGCTTTGGAAAGCTGCTGTTAAACCTCCCTGAACCCGCAGGAGCAGCCTGGGTAATCCTCCGTGGAAGGAGGCAGAATCCTCAACATTCACGGGAGCATCCATCCATCCATCAGGAAGTGAGAGCAGGCAGGGAAAGGCAACCAGCTTTCCTGAGATTCCAATAAGGCAGCACAATTAATCTCTTCACTTCTTACCCAACCCCTGCTGCATATATAAATTAAATTAACAGCCATATATATATATATATATATATACATATATATATACACACATACAGGTATATGAAATACCCTGACTTGAATGCTTGAATGGCTCTTCTAACATGGAGATAGAAGGCAAGAGGTAAAACTGTTGAAAATCTCAGAAAACAACACATCCTCCATCATTCCTCCTGTGACCCAGGGATGATTCCCATGCAATCACATGCACGTAAAAAAAATGCCTTTTGAAGTATCTCATATTTTTGTTACTAATTCTGGTTTGCAAACAACTGCCTGGTGTTACTCTTGAAATATGTCAGAGCTGTTAAATGCTTGTATAAATAATAAATGGGAGGGCTTGTACTAAGACTAAGGTTCTCTGCATCAAGACATAGACAGTGTTATGTTTTATTAATAACAATTTGAAAACCACAGTGAAGTGAGAAAATGGCTCCAGTGCCAGGATTTTAAACCCCTGGTTCACAGCCAAGCACAGCCCAGAGGGTCAGGGTTCTAAGTCTGTCACGCTGACTTTACCAGAACACTTGGACTTGCACAAATAGATTTAACACCCGCAGTTATATTTGGTAGCGCTTGTTGTTTTTCTGCCCAAAGTTGTAGTGATGGACAGGCCTGGGGCTGGTGGAGAATCCAATGCTGCTGAGAGAAGCAGGGCGATGGTTGTCTGTAATCACTGCCTGGAGCACCCAGAACACCTTCCAGTGCTGTGCTTTTCCAGACACCAAAACCATCTTTCTATGACCAAACTTTGACCAAACATCAGCTTGTCCCCAGCCCAGAGCACTGAGTGCCATGTCCAGGCATTCCTCTCCTCCTGTCCATGTTCCCTGGGAGCAGAGCCCGATAACCCCCGGCTGCCCCCTCCTGTCAGGGAGTTGTGCAGAGCCACAAGGTGCCCCCTGAGCCTCTATTCACCTTACAAACAGGAAAAGGGGAAATACTATTTTTTAAAATCTTCTCCATGTCTAGCTTTGTTCCTTCACTAGGTTTGTTCTCTGCATGATCTTTGCACCCTGAACCACTTCCCTGAGGTCCTGTCCTTCGGGAGAAGGTGCAATCCCTCCCTGGGATGCAGCACCACAATGATGCCAGCCCCTCTGCTGGGGCTTTGCACCTTCACCAGGTCGTTGACCTGAGCTGACATCCCTGCCCCAACTCCATATTCTAATTCTGCAGAACTGAACAAGCCTTCTGCCTCTAAAATATCAACTTTTCCATTATACCTCTGGGACAGCTGTAAGAATCATCCTCTGATTTCTATCCATGGGTAATTGTGCTACAATTATGGAAAAAAATATTGTGTCATGGAAGTGCGTACGGTGGTTATTTCTGCAGAAATAGCCTCGTGCATTTCTAAAAAAGCATTTTCCAACCCCTTTGCGTACAATAGGCAGTGACAGACGGAGCCCGATTTACATAAAATGACACAAACATCAAGTTCTTTTCAAGTCAGTCAAAGATTCCAAAATAGCAAAACAGGGAGTGCTCAGCGCGGGGATGTGTGCGTTGCACTGCGAGTTCCCTGGTGAGGGGTACGATGCCTTTGCTTCTGCACCTCAGAAACGACTCGTTGGAGCACACAACCCCGCACAGATGGGCTTGAGGAGCAACCAAATTCTTTAAAACAAGAGCTACAGAGTAATCACTTAAAACACCGGATTTGGGTGCAACCTTTTTTTTTTTTTTTTTTTTTTTTTTTTTGCAACTTCAGAATTCAAAGATTCCCTCCCATACAACAAATCTGCAGCAGAGCAGCTGAAAGAGCAGATTTTACAGCTTAGGCAGGTTCTGGGGATTGTTCTGCCATCCTGCCCTGTCCAGAAGGGCATCTTCACATCCACGGTCACAGTGCTGGAGAGCCACAAGGACAAAATTCCAGCGTGTGCAGAGCCAGGCAGCACCACCCAAAACACAACAAACCCTCCTCAGCAGGCACTGCACAGAAATATGTAACCAAATATAATACATGGCATTGACTTACAGCAACCCCAAGGCCAAAATCTTGAGTGCTGCTCCAGATATGTCCCCTCCTTTTGTAAATCTGAACACCGTCCTGTGGCTGTGAAATAGGGACTGCCAGATAACTCATGAATATAAATGCACTCTGAAAATTGCCCAGCTGAAGGCCAGCCCTTACTTAGCCACAGAGTTTGTTACGTGTTAAAAATCACTGAAAGTCAAAGTAATCCATTTACTTGCCCGGAAGACCTTACAGGAACCTACCTCTGAAACAGCAGTGAACTAATGCTGTATGAATACCAAAGAACTCCCCAAACAACCTCTTCTGCCCCTGGTGTAAACTGGAGAAGTGAAACACCAAAGCAGCCTCAAGGAATGAACTTTGCGCAAGCCAGGGCGCAGAGCCTGTGCTCCACCCGCATCCCAGCACACACTGGTGCTCCAAAGGGAAGCTGCAGGGAGCTGGGGCAGGGCTCTGGGCACGGCACAATCTCTGAGCTGGGGACGAGGTCGGTCGGTCTCTGTGTGGCTCCAGCAGCTGCTCCCAAGTCCCCGAGGCCTGGCCAAGCTCCTCACTCAGCACTGGCTGTGCCTTCAGCCCCAGAGGCTCCAGGGGGACCAAGGGCAGTTCCTGCTGGGCGTGAGGGGCTCGTGCAGACCCCGCTGCCCGCAGGGACTCCAGCACCCCTGGCTGCTGGAGCTCCCGACACGCCAGGGCTGGCAGGATAAATCCACACACGTTTGGTTTGCATCCCAGCCAAACAGATGGCTTGGGAGGACTGAGGGGATATTAAATTAAGCTAAGGTGAACCTTCTGGGGAAATTCAAAGGAACTTAATTGCAGAGTATTTGCTTTTACCTATTTCTCCCTTTTATTTGGCAAATACTTACGAGCAAACTCCGTGTTTAATGAGGAAGAAAGCACTGATGAAAAGATACATATTTTTTTTAAAATCTCTAATCTGAATTCCTGCTGGTGCTGCACATTTTCCCACTAGAATGCTTCCAGGTGATGAGGTTACCCTGCAATTTTTTACTGATTACACCCCAGCCTAAACCAGATACAGGAGATAGATGTATAGGTATATACATATGCATGGATGAAAACTCCCGGATAAACACAAAACGTTGAGCTCAGCAAAGAGAGCCCCAGTCCCTCTGCAATTTGAGAGTGCAAGTGTTGTGTATCATATGCAATGTACGCAGATTTATTGCAGACCGAAGAGAGGGGCCTTGCTTTCAGTGGCATTGATCACTTGACATCCTTGCTCTGACTCTAAATTTGTCCAGGGTACACGGAGGTGTCATTTCCAGTGGGACTGGGAATGGAATCCAGGCTCTCTCCCTGACCCAGCTCTGCTAACAGATGATGATCTGAACAGGGCACTGCTCGGTCACCTTGAGCCGTGTGGGACTGGGGAGGAGCAGCCCCTCCTGGGTACCAGGGTACCAGGGGCTGCCAAATAATTCTCTTACTGGGAGCTGGAGCTTTTCATCTGCAGGCTTCTGCTTCAAATCCAAACAGGAATTCATTTAAATCTTGGTGCAAACTAAAAGTCACCCTCTCCTGACAGGGAACTGGTTGTGTGAGAAACACATCTCAGGATTCTGTGCAAGCCATGAACAGCCAGGTAACCACAGCAGCTGATATCAGCATTGATAAATATAGACACTTCTTATATAAGAAGGGACATTCAGGTCACTGATTTTTTAGGAAGATGTTCTCATTGATTTCCAACAGGAAATTCTGATCTTAAATATTGTATAAAATGGCATTTTGATATTATTAATGCCATGCACTGAATAATATGAATGCTTAATCTAAGTGTAAATAATGATTATGAAAACAGCGAGTGGACACTGCCAGTGCAAAGAGCAGAGTCCCTTAGATAAAGAGCAGGAGCAAACGCTGGGATTAGGGGAAGGAAAGGATCGCTCCTCACTTTTAGGTGAGAGAGGAGGAGAAAAAAGCTGCTTAGGCTGCCCAAGGTCACATAAAGAGCCACGAGTCACATCCCTCAGAGCCTCTCACTTTGCCACCTGCAGGTGACACCTCCAGGGCTCCTGCACCAATAAATCTCCAGGCAGGAGAGAGGAAGGAATGAGAAGCTGCCTTGGGGATAAATCCCCTGCTAGAAATGACAAATGAAGGACAAACATGTAAAGTTTATCAACTAAATAAATCTTAAAACAAAAGGATTTGGGAGCACTGTCATGATCTCAGTGCTTACATCAAGCACAAGCTGTGCACATCTTCACATTACAGTTACTGGTAGGAAAACAAACTGGATTACCAGGGCTTAGTGCTTAAGCAGTCTGTTCCACCAGCAAGGCAAGGAACTTTGGCTGTTCTGGTATTACAGATGAGATTTAGACAGGACAGAGAAAAGACAAGGATCAGTCTGTTTTCCTGCTCAAAGCACAATGATTATACTCAATAAATAAAATTAAAATCACAAAACCTTCCCAGCTCATACTTATAAATCCAAGCAAGGCTGGAGGTACATGAGCTCTGCAAAGCCATCCGGAGTTTTACCCTCATTTTTCTGACACAACATCGAACCTGCCACTCTCACTGATGGGCAGGGAAGTTTTACCTCAGTTTTCAGGGGACAGAGTTGCTATATGAGATAAAATTATTAAGACCAATGATGGGAATAAGGCTGATTTCACTGGGAAAACTCTGGTTCCATTAAAACCTAAACCCACCCGTTCATTTTAACAGGAAATTATTTCATTTAAAAAATATAAACAGCAAGAAAGCTTCCCTCCCAACAGAGCAGCAGTGGCAGTCGGGATGCGCCGCCCGGGTTCCTACAGCAGCCAGAACCAAGCACAGGGGATCATAAAAGTTGGAAAGGACCTCCAAATTCAACCTTTTAGGAACAAACAGCTGCAGCTGCTCAAATGTTTGGCCCAAGCCCCCATATGAGATGACTTTTAAGGCCCCTTCCAACCCAAACCATTCTGGGATTCTATCCTGAACTTCGGCAGCTCTGCAGTTTAGGGAAGGACGTCTTCTTGTCTGTTCTCTTGCCTGTCTTCCTCAAAATGAGGCAAAGGTGATTCCCCTAAGAACTGCTCAAATGTGAGGTATTTTTAGAAGGCATTTTTGACCTAGCACTGGATAAAAGAGGGTTTAGACTTGCAGGGGCTTAACTGCCCCTGAGATACAAAAGGCACAAAATGTGCTGAAATCAGAGGAAATCCGCGTACCGAATCCAGCAGCTTAAAGCTCAGCCACTGATTTTACTAAATCAGGAGGAGGGAGAAATCTGGTTTGTTTCCCATTTGTTCCCATTAGTCTCTTGTCCCAGGTAAGAAGCCACAGGAGAAGAGGAAATGGCCTCAAGCTGTGGCAGGAGAGGTTCAGGCTGGACATTAGGAAAACCTCCTTCATGGGAAGGGTTGTCAAGCACTGGCACGGCTGCCCAGGGCAGTGGGGGGTCGCCATGCCTGGATGTGGCCCTGGAGGATGAGGGTTAGTGGTGAACACAGGGGTGGTGCTGGCTGGTGGCTGCACTGGGTGATCTTAAAGGTCTTTTCCAACCTTAACGATTCCACGATTCTGCTAAAGACCTGTAATAAAGCCCCCAAACATCCAAAGAAACGAATCTCTGGCACTCAGCTCTCCCTCACCTGATCCCTGGCCAGCCTGGAAGGGACTGTTTGTGACTTGTGTCACTCTGTGGGGCTCTTAGAGCTGTCACAAACCTGCAGGGAGAAGGGACAGGAGCCTCCGTGCCCGTCACTGCATAAATCACTGACAGATCCAGGAGGTGAAGCTGCACGGCTTGTGCAGGACACGCTGCCAGGCACCTGGATCCTGGCATCCCTCCCTTCTCTATGGCAAAGGCAAGAAGAAAAATGCCTGCTGCAGACCCGGGCTCCTGGCTGTTTGCTTTAGGGGTTTTATGTTCTGCTTTGACTTGGGTTTTGTTGGCTTGTTTATTCCAAAATCACCTTGGGAAATGAGGCTGCTGCACATCACTCCCATAGATAAATTCCAATAAAGGTATCTGGGTGGTTTGTACCTACAGGGAGGATGGGGAATCAGCAATTGCAAGAGAATGAATTCACAGGCAAGTGTTTTATGGAGGCATCAAGTCAGACTCAGCGCTCCGAGTGTCTCATCCACAGGGAAAAGCGCAACTTCCCAAGGTGCATAAATAGCAACAGGAAGGAAAGGATATCTCAGAAATGCTCACCTTCCTCCTGGGAGATCTCAGAGAAAGCAAAGGCTNTTCCCATTTGTTCCCATTAGTCTCTTGTCCCAGGTAAGAAGCCACAGGAGAAGAGGAAATGGCCTCAAGCTGTGGCAGGAGAGGTTCAGGCTGGACATTAGGAAAACCTCCTTCATGGGAAGGGTTGTCAAGCACTGGCACGGCTGCCCAGGGCAGTGGGGGGTCGCCATGCCTGGATGTGGCCCTGGAGGATGAGGGTTAGTGGTGAACACAGGGGTGGTGCTGGCTGGTGGCTGCACTGGGTGATCTTAAAGGTCTTTTCCAACCTTAACGATTCCACGATTCTGCTAAAGACCTGTAATAAAGCCCCCAAACGTCCAAAGAAACGAATCTCTGGCACTCAGCTCTCCCTCACCTGATCCCTGGCCAGCCTGGAAGGGACTGTTTGTGACTTGTGTCACTCTGTGGGGCTCTTAGAGCTGTCACAAACCTGCAGGGAGAAGGGACAGGAGCCTCCGTGCCCGTCACTGCATAAATCACTGACAGATCCAGGAGGTGAAGCTGCACGGCTTGTGCAGGACACGCTGCCAGGCACCTGGATCCTGGCATCCCTCCCTTCTCTATGGCAAAGGCAAGAAGAAAAATGCCTGCTGCAGACCCGGGCTCCTGGCTGTTTGCTTTAGGGGTTTTATGTTCTGCTTTGACTTGGGTTTTGTTGGCTTGTTTATTCCAAAATCACCTTGGGAAATGAGGCTGCTGCACATCACTCCCATAGATAAATTCCAATAAAGGTATCTGGGTGGTTTGTACCTACAGGGACGATGGGGAATCAGCAATTGCAAGAGAATGAATTCACAGGCAAGTGTTTTATGGAGGCATCAAGTCAGACTCAGCGCTCCGAGTGTCTCATCCACAGGGAAAAGCGCAACTTCCCAAGGTGCATAAATAGCAACAGGAAGGAAAGGATATCTCAGAAATGCTCGCCTTCCTCCTGGGAGATCTCAGAGAAAGCAAAGGCTGAGGGGGGAAAGGGGAAATTCTCCACAGCAGACATAGGAAAGAAGTAACAGATGATGGTTTAAATCTCAGATTGTGCAAGTAATGATGAAAAATCTTCTAGGACAGGAAGGGAATTAGAAAATAAAACCTGCTGATGGGGAAGCTGTGAATTTCCCAACTGTACAAGCAGTGATGGGAAGGGCCAGGCAGGGGATTTAGGACCAGACAAAAGATTTACTGGTGGAAGCTGCAAAATGGTAATTTCATTGCGTAGTTGTGGTACCAGAAAACAAAGCAGACAACTGAGTGATTTGTTTTTTCTGAAATACTTATGAATGTGCATAAAAATCTGGCTGCTCAAATGCAAAACTACAAAGAAAAGGACCTGAGGTATCTAGAGAGACAAGAAGCATCATTCAGCTTGGTCCCGAGATGCAGATCTCAAGTGATTTATTCTTATAATCTGCTCCTATTCGTGCAATACTCAAACACACTTAGAGAAACAAAGCAGGGTTTGATTTTGGTGATTGTCCTTTCGTGTACTAATTATTTTTATTAGCAAGTTAATTTTCAGCACAAGCTGTCTGCTTTCTCATCTGGGAGAAACACATTTGTAAAGCCAGAAGTTCCAAACCAACTTTGTGAGCGTCACCCGAGGAAAGGAGCATCGAGCTCGCTGTGAAACCCTGCAGGGAACAGCCAGGGCAGGCGCACAGGGGGCACACAGGGGCTGGCACAGCCCTGGTACCCCAGCAGCGGCTCTGGGGCTGCTGCAGGGAGTCCAAAGAGATGCTCAGAGCTCTGGGAACGACACCTGGGCTGGACCCCGTCCCTGTTCCCAGCCCCGCGTGGGTTTGCACTGAGAACCGGCAAGTGCTGCTGGCTTCTCAAACTGCACAAAAGGGAATTTTACACTCTGGCAAACTGCCCACCTGAATTCTGGAGGAGGGAAACAGCAGAAAACAAGTTTTGACTGGTAACATTTAAGGTGACACTATCCATCACTGGCAAACTTCGACAACTCCGGTTAATTTTTGCTGAGAATGATAAAACACTCCAATGAAGAAGAAAATAACAGGGACTTTCAGGCAGGGCTATTTTTCTTCTTGATTTTCTTTCTATTGAAAGAAAAATCCTGTTAAATCTGAGGTGGTTTTAATCAAATACAGACAAAGGAAATTGAACTATTCACAAACCAGCCTCTATTTTCAATTGGCTTCTGTTACTTTCACTTAAAAAGTTTGTGGTTTCAATTGTTTTGTTTCCTAACAAAAATCCAAAACGTTTCAAGCAAAATTGACATTTGTGAGCACAGTCCTTCAGTCCATCTTTGAAAAAACTCTGAAATAGAATAAAATATTCAACCAGCTCTAGACTCAGAACACTTCCCTGGAGGCGTCGAGCTGGCAGCATGTAGGTGAATTTTATTTCTTACTCAAAAAAATTATCTGTGTCTTATTAACACCTGCTTAGAAGAACAAATGGAGAAGATGTTCTAAAGTACAGATAAAGTGGGTCCTGGAGCCTGAACTCCCGGCACTGCAGGGGAGGAGGGCCAAGCATCGAGAGGCAGTGAAGGTGGCAGAGGGTTGGTGACTTCCAGGAGGTCACTTTGAGGCTCTTGGTCATCATTGTGGGAGGGGATGGATTCTGCCTTTCCTCACTTCCCACCTTTGCCCTGGAAAGCAGCGGGTGGGAACCTGAGCCTGCTGCATCCTCTCAGCACACAGAAAACCCCACAGTGCCTGGGCTGGGAGGGACCTTCGGGACCATCTCCTCCCACCCCTGTCAAGGCGGGGACACCTCCCACTGTCCCAGGGCGCTCCAAGCCCTGAACAAAAAGATTCTCTGATCTGGCTGCCACTCACTTATTGGAATAAACTTCCTATGGCAGCGTGGTGTTTAAAGCTCACCTTCTTTTAATAAAGAAGATAAGAGATAAAAGATGAAAGAGTGGATAGCATAAGGAACAGCTGTTTGTTTTCACTGTCTTCTGTGACAACCTTTGCTGCCCTGCACTAAGTAGGTTTGCAGAGGGCGCCTGGATTTCTCAGGGGTTTATTATTTATTTTTGTATTCTGCTATACATGAAATGAGGGAGGGGGAAATTGATTTCAAGGCTTCCAAAAATTCAGATTTTATTCATAGAAAATAATGCAGAAGGAGCAGAGCTATGAGGAAGGAATGCTGAAGTCATCTGGCTTTTAATGGAGTCTGTAGCTCACCAGCCACACGTGCTCCTTACATCCCAGGAAGAGATGAGAATGGAATTGGGAGGGATGGGATGATGGTTCTGCAGCCATAACACAGCCCTTGTGCAGCACAGGTTTGCACCTGCTCTGAGATGAGGCATTAATATTTATTTAAATGAGACCATTCAGGAGGAGTCATTAAGCGCCTCACCCGAGGTAGAACAAAGCCTGCCCACGCCAGCGAGGCTCCTGCATTGCAGAGGGAACACCCTGGGTGATCTCAGAGTTTAACACGCCCTGGGTGCCCCCTCCCAGGTTTGCTTGGGGTCTCTGTTCAGTCCGTGCCTCTGCTGCAGCCAAACCTGACTGACGTGAGCGAAAACCAGAGTGGATTTCGGGATCTACAGAGTATCTGTGGCTAGCTTTGCAAAATTAAATAGGTGTGTAAAGATGCAAATAGCATTAGGCCTGCACCAGTGCTCCAGTGATCCCTCTTACGAGCTCAATTAACTTTATAAATTGTGATTCTGCTCAGGCCAGGCTGAGATGGAGCAAAGCCACAGGAGCAGGGCAAGGCCAGGCTGGAAGGACAGAACCCAGCAGGGTGTGCCCAAAGGGAGCCCACAGGACACACGGAGAGGGGATTTTTACAAGAGCATGCAGTGAGAGGACAAAGGGGCATGGCTCCCACTGCCAGAGGGCAGGGTCAGATGGGATTTTGGGAAGAAATTCCCCCTGTGAGGGTGGGAGGCCCTGGCACAGGGTGCCCAGAGCAGCTGTGGCTGCCCCTGGATCCCTGGCAGTGCCCAAGGCCAGGCTGGACATTGGGGCTGGGAGCAGCCTGGGACAGTGGGAGGTGTCCCTGCCATGGCACGGGTGGCACTGGATGGGATTTAAGGTCCTTTTCAACCCAAACCAGTCTGGGATTCCATGAAACCATTGAAACACAACATGAGCAGTCTTCACTTCCCCCTGGTTCTGCTTTGCTTAAAGAAAAGGCTCAGAAACTGCACAAACTGTCCCTTCCCAGCCCCTCGCTGAAGCTCATGAGCTCTAAAGGAGAGATCGAAAACCCTGAGCCCTTCCCCGGCCCCCAGCACACCTCTGCAACATTTGCAATGTTATTTGGGATTTGACTGAAGGGCAACGAAGCCAACTCCTTCCAAATCTTCCTGATCTCAGTAATACCCTGGGCACACAGAGTCAGCCCTCAAGGACCAGGCCCTTGTTTGAATTTCTGGATTGACATTTGGCCCATTATTAATGGGATTTGTCCCTTACATTTCCAGACTTGAGCAGTCTGCACTCAAATAGTTCCTGCAGAGCTTAACTGCACCACGGGCATGTGGATGCTCCTGCAATCCCTCCTATCACTGGAATATGGCTTTTATTTACAATGCAGGCCTGATCCAAGTAAATTCTCAATTCCTTTTATCTGTCACTGTCTGATGACAAACATCACATTATTGGGATCACTTTCCCTTGGAAGGGACAGAAGTAAATATTCAGGGAATAAGAAGACCTTGGATTGCATTTTACATCTCAGTAAAGGGAAACTTTAATCAGCTCTGTCCCAAACTAACCAGAATTTTCTTAACACTGCCTGGAATGCAGTGAGTTTCCAATATCATCATTTAAAGAAATCCTGGTGGAGGGAACTGCTCAGGGACAGAGAGACAAAGATTTTGTCCCTCCGATCAACCCCCCAGAAAGGCTGCAGAAACCTGACACAAGATCTGGGCATTTCGTGGCATTTCTCTGCATAATAATTGCATTTCTTGTCTCTCAGTATATTCTATATTCGGCTTCCAGTGCAGCTTCTGTCTGGCACAGAGAAGCCTGGGATGTGGAATACTCAGTTACAAATACTCCATTACAACTCACTCCCTTTTCTTCCAGTCACTTCTTCAACTTCTTTGAAACTGCTTCCAAGTTCAACTTTTCCAGAGTCTGAGGCTTTCAAAAAGCCAGTTCTTAAAAAGCTAATTAGTTCCCCATAGGCTTTTTTTTTTTTTGACTCAGTAAATATTTCTGAGATTGTTTTTTGTATAATCACTGTTAGCAACTCATTAAAATGCACAGTATGTGGATCATTTGGAATGTGACATGGCTCAGCATGGACACTCAAGCTGCTTAAAAAGACAGAAAAGAAAAAGATGAGGATAAAATGAAAGCAAAACCCCAGCATTTCCTTTAAGCTGACACCACAGTTAAGGATTTAAGACAGGGCAGGGAGCCTTCAGCCCTGCTATTAGGTGAAAAGTCTAATTGCCTGCCCTCTCCAGCCTCTATGTTCTCCAGAAAGGTTCCTTTTACAGAGAGTTAAGATGCTAAAAAAAAATTGATTCTCTGAGCAGGTAATTCTGTAAGGTTTCCACTCCAAGTAATATGAGGGTTCTTCTTGAATTAATAATGAATGAAGTAATTTAAAAGGCCTTTAGTGTGTGCAGCCAGAAATAAATAATGCCTTAATCTGGGACATTTTATTTTCCATTAAAACAAACACTTTTTAAAGAGTGGGCATTACTGAGCAGCACTCAGTCGCTCACATGCCAGATGCCTGAATTAGATGGACAATAATACTCAGGACGTTTTTCTGATATTTCAATCATGTTCTTCGTGCTTGATGGAAAATAGGAAGGTTCAAAGTATTACTTTGGGTCACAACGAGAAATTCCAGCTGAAGGGCTGCCAAGCTGCTGCTGCTGCCTGGAACCCCAGGATGGTCGGGGCGGGAAGGGCCCTTCCTGTGCTCCTCACCCCAGGCTGGGAGAGAAGAGACCCCAGAGCTGGCCCTGCAGCCTGCCCCGGGGTAAAACGGAGAAATAAACCCAAAGATCGGCCCTGCAGCCTGCCCCGGGGTAAAACGGAGAAATAAACCCAAAGATCGGCCCTGCACTGCCCCGGGGTAAAACAGAGAAATAAACCCAAAGATCGGCCCCCGGTGCCTCCTCACAGCCCTGCCCCAGCTCCGGGCCAGGGCCAGAGCGGGCCCGGGTGGTGACGGCCCTGTACTCCCACAGGGGCCAATTCCCGTGAGGGGATTTGAGTCTTGGCACCCACAGCAGAATTTAAATTAAATTAAATATTGACCAAGAAGAATTTGCTGTCAGGCTCAGAGTGAAAAGCTCCAATTACCAAGGAAACAGGAGTGCTTGAAAATAATATCACAGTCTCACCCTCACTGGATAAAATCCCACGACGTGGAGAGGGTGGGCTTTTGTCAGCAAAGAAAGAGTCAAAGAGACTTTTTTTTTTTTACTCACGTATGACAATAAATCCCCACTGTTGTGGTAAACTAGGGAGCTTTTTCTGCAGGGATAATGGTGAGCTGAGGTGCCAAACAGTCCCTTGTTGTGAACATTTCTGCATTTTTCAGTTGTTTTGACAATGGATTCCCCTCGAGCACGAGGCTGCTGCAGAGACCCGCGGGCTCCCACGCTGGCCTGAGCAGGAGTCTGGGAAAGAGCTGCCCAACCAAAAGTGCTGTTAAATTCAGCAGGATAACAAAAAGACCCAAACAAAAAAAATCTTAGAGAGCTTTTCCTGATACATCTATCGCTGCTGAAACTGAGATCTGAGGATCAAAATCTTAGATGACATGAAGCAAAAAAAGCCCGAGATTACTTTTTGCCAGATCTATCAGCTTTGCAAGAACTAAAGGGAATAGAGCTTCCTCTGAAAAGCTGAATTTATAAACATCAGGAATAACCTCCACACTTAACTGCCTTTTAAGATTGGAGGTATTTTCTCCAAAGTGAAATTCAGCTTTTCTTATATTGATTCTACGTTGAAGTAAATTCCACTTTTTCTCTGAATAACTCTTAGATCAACAGCTTAGAATTCCCTGTTTTTTTCCTGTTAAAAAATATCCAGTTCTTTAACAAGTTTCATGGAAAAACCTGAGCTATCATAAAAAAGGACAACATCTATTTTCCTTCACTGAGACGGGTATGACACAGTAAAATGCTATTTGTGATAAGAATTGCCCTGCAAACACTCCTGAGTTATACAGGGGTGGGATATTCCAAATTTCAGTCCCCACCTTGGTTGCCTGCCCCGGTGACAGTGGTGGCTGAGGGTCAGGGCAGGTGGGCAACACCCAGCACTGAGGGAGAGTGAGCAGGATGTCTCTGAGACTCTCTCTGGAAACGTGTTTGTGGCAGGGCTGAAACGCAGCAATTCCCCACTCAGAGGAGGGAATTTCCAGCAGCAGGTGGAGGGGAAAGGGAGGGGAGCGATGCCAGTGCATCGGCTGGGGTGAGCCAAACGCAGAGGATAAACATCCACCTTGGTACTTTCCAAAAGTATCCTTGGTTTAGCACACCTCCATCCCCACGGTGAACAGGAATTAGGGACGTGCTGCTGATCGAGAGCTGAAACAATGATCTGGACTGGGACCACTGCGTAAGCTGGGACAGGCTCCCTGTTTGCTCTGAATAATTCCTGCCAGCTACAGCAAGGAAAGGCTTCAGCAGCTGGCACACGTTTGAAAAGGATGGAGAGCAAAGAAAGCACTGACAGAGTCTCAGCTTTGTGCAAGTCCCAATCTGCAGAGGCACCAAAATCCCAGAACCTGGGTCAGGGATGACAGAGACAGCGTGGAGAGGGGGATTAGGGAGAGGCATTAACTGAGGATATGCAGAGAGGCTCCTCTCAGCCCTTCTGTGACTGAAGCACGAGATAAAGTTGTTATGTCCCCATGAAGAAAACCATTCCCATCCTGCCATGGCTCCCGTCCAGCCTGCAGGACTTTGGGAATCAACATCCATGGTCATCCCATCTCCCACTGAAACAGGTCTGCGAGGGCACAGGTCTCCTTGCAGGGAGGAGGATTCTCACACTCCCATTGTAATCCCTTTTTCAAAGGTCTCTAATAATATTTCTTCCCCTGCTCTGTTTAATGAATGGTAATAGGGAACACTTGATTAGAAGCCTTTCATCATGTTAGGACTAGGGGCTTTAGCTTTCTGACCTACTTTCCTTGCCAATGAAATTCCATTTTTAGCTTCGACTCAAGGTCTGAATGTTACCCAAATTCAGACCATCTGTTTTAACTGCCTACAGGCTGAGGAGCTGATCCAAGCCAGGAGGAATAAATGGAGCCAGTGTGTTCATATATTAAGTATTCTCCACCCTTTGCGTATTAAATAACCTACTTAGTTGATTCCCGACTCCACACGAACATTCCTGTTTGCTTGGGCAGTACCTGCTGTTGCTGTGAGGAATATTCCTGCCACCAGTTGCTCTCAGGCCACCTCTCCTGTACAACCGCAGGAATGAGCAACCTACAACCGACTCCCAGTTCTTATCCCTTTATTTGGCTTTGGTGAGGGTTGGTCCAGGCTACCCTGGGAAATTCATCAGGAAATAACCCTCCTCTCTTCCTAATTCTCACTGCTACAGAAGCAACAGAACTTGCATCTCCTCAGAGGACAATTTTAGATACATCTCAGTCCTTTCATCACACAAAACCGAGTAAGAAATATGAATTTATAAGCCAGAACAATAGCAAAAAGGCAACTTTACCTGGAAAATCCCCACTAAGCAACTGCTGACCATAGCTTTGCTAAAAATCAAAGTGAATCCAAGTGCTGAAGATAAGCTGCTGCTGCTAGAGCTGATAGGCATCTCCAGCCCTCATCCCTCACAGCTTGGCAGAGGGATGGAATTGCAGCAGAATTTCTATAGCATCCATGAAAACATTACCAAATGAATTATGCCAGGGAAAAAGAAAACAGTAGTGTGAAACCATGCCAGATCTCACAGTTGAATACCCAGCTGGGGAACTGCCCAGCTCCAAACAAGGCAGAAAATAAGTATATTTAATGTAAAAGAATCCTAGCATGAAATAGGCTCTGTACTTCCCCGGCCACGGCTGATTTACTGTTCAAGGCTGTCATTTGACAGCCTGTTTGCAGATTCTCTTGCTTCAAAGGCATCGTGGCTCTGTTTACAGCTCAGCCTTGCAGGAGGCACCAGGAGCCCCCAAGGTCCCTACTCAAACCAGTCTGTGCTTCTGTGATTCTACAAAACCCAGCTGGACACCTCTGGAGACATTTGAGGTCGAGTGGACGGGGCTCTGAGCATCCTGATGCAGTTGAAAATGTCCCTGCTCACTGCAGGGGGTTGGAATAAATGGCCTTTGGAAGGTCCCTTCCAACCCAAAGCATTCCCTGAGTCGGTGGCAGAGCAGCCCAGGGGGAGCAGCACCTCGCTGTGCTCCAGGGCTGTGGCTTTTGGGGGCTCATTCTAGCAGGGCAGATGAGGAATGGGGAATTAAACCCTAAACAAAAGATCCAAGTACCCCGGCCCCCTTGCCACAGCTGTTAATTCCCTGCTCTTTCATCATGTGCGAAATCCGGAGAGGAATGAGCAATACTCGCTTTTGTTTCCGCTGGATCATTGGAAGCGACACGATCATTATTTCACTGGGGGTTCAAAGCAACATCAGCAAGATTACCTTGGGCTTGCACCTATGAGATGGAGGGGCAGGAGCTCCTCGGAGCTGTCACGTGCAATGTTCACAGTCGGGCAATGCCACTGAAACCTTCTAGCTGAATTTTAGCCATTTTCCTCTCCTTTGTGCGAATCACAACATTGCCGAGTGAATTACTCGGAGCATAAAAAAGGATGTCTTGCACCTGGAAGGCTACATGCTAATTCCATGCTTTATTCCAGCTCTTTCATGCAAAAGGCTTTCAAAATCATGGTCTATTGTACAGTACATAATGTTATTATTCTGTCCTTATTGTCCTAAAAGCAGACGCTTCCAGGCTGGAGCAAATCTTCTTTTGACTCTCCTGTGCCGGGCAAAAGGTTAGAGAGATAAAGCAGCTCCCAAAGAGCTGTTAATGCCCGTGTGAGGCAGAAATACTTATTCAGGGGAGAGCATTGTTTCTGTTCCCAGCTCCAGGAGACGTTTCAGCTTTCCCTGCGTGTGGAAACCACACGGTTTTGCACCAGTGGGCAGCCAATGTCCCCTGACCGCTTAAACACCGTGACAAGAAAAAGCACAGCCTGACCGTGGCATGAACGAGCCACTGTCCCCACGTTCCTCTGCTGGCCCTGGGCCCGCACCCGGACCACCAGGGACACCTGGACTCTCTGAGGGGCTGCTCCGAGGGGCCTGAACACCCCCCTGAGCCAGGGGAGGAGGGTTGGAGCTGATGCTCTGCCCAAAGACAGCTCTGCTGGTGAGAAGGAAGGGGTTGTCTTCCAGCTATTTTACTACAGCTCCCTGTTCCCAGGGCTGTGGATGCTGCACAGAGATGCAGGATCATCAGAGACGCTGCGAGGGGCTATTTTTAGAGTGAGTCATTTGATGAGCTCTCTGGCACCTTATTTATTGCTGTCTCCAGCTGGGGACCTGAGCAATGTCCAGACACCTCTGTGGCTAAAACCAGGGCTCCGGAGCAGCGACCTCTGTTTGATAACACTTCTCTGCTGACAGGGAGAAAAACAACTGCACATTATGTTGTCAAGACTAATAGCTGCTCATTAGGGTGAGTGACATATGACCCCTTCTCTATCCAAAGAACACAGAAGTCACATGAGAAATTTAAAAAACCAAACATTGAAGCTCTGCGTGCAGTGCTTTCCAGTCTAGAGAGTGACCACTTAAAAGTAATTTTCTGGGTTTTTTTGCCCTGGTTTGCCTGTTTAAGGATTTACTTGAAGTTTATGTTGTGTGTACAGTGAATGAGTCTCGGGGTTCGCAGGGCTCCCTTGGGAGGAAATGGAATTGAGGGGACAGCAGGAGTAGAAAGGGGACAAACCAAAGCTGTGCCACTGGAACACGGGACACACCTGTGTGCAGGCTCTGGAATCCCTGCTGGTGTGCAGAGGGCACTGAAGGGATGTGGCAGCAAGGGCAGCTCCCCCCAACACTGGCACACCTTCCACAGGTGAGTGCATCTCACTGGCACTGCCAGGGAGCAGAGCAGGGAGCCCTGGAATGTTTCAGGCTGGAAGGACCTCAAATCTCATCTGACTCCACCCCTGCCTGGGGCAGGGACCCCTTCCACCAGGTGATCCTTCCACTGAATTCAGCAACTGCCTGGTGCCATCTAAGTGGGTTCCTGACAAAATAAGTGGGGGATGCGTTTCCCTCTGGGCTGCTGCCCTGTCCTCTCAGCCTGTGCTGGCTGGGGCACCCAGACCCTGCACTGATAATCGGCATTATCGGTGTTTGCACTGCTCAGCGCGAGGGGTCACTGCTGGTGCTGGGGACGGTCAGAACAGGGGGCAGCTCCTGCTCTGAGGAACCCAGCACCCCCTTCACCAAGCAAAGAGCAAGTAGTTAATTGCCATTTCCTCAGCAGGGAGCCGAGGTACAGAAAGTTGCAATGATTTACTGGAGGTCACATTACAGGCCCATGGAATTCGCAGCCTCCTGTTGTGCTCGTGCAGCTCAAACACCCCGTTAGACCCTCTGAGTGTTAATCATTACCCAACTCCTCTATCTTCTCACTGCTCTAATGAGATTATTGATGAATTACTTAAAATGCACTTTCTGTAGAAGTTTTTTAGATGACAAGTTGCCTTTTACTAAACAAATTAATGGGGAAGTTGAGTTCTCTCATTCCAGTCTGGGGAAAAGAAGTTTTGGGTATGAAATGCCTAATTAGTACTAACTGAAATCCAATAGCTGAGTTTATTTGGCACTGTACCTGATATAAATATGCCGTGGGGCCATTAGTACCTTGTGGTAGCATCAGGACAGAAATAGTCTCTCCAGCAATTAATATTGCAGTAGCTGAGGCTGTCAATAGAGGAGCAGAACAATTGCAGCTTCAGAGGTTCATTCCAAGCCCTGTCAAAGTCAAAGGGAGGCCTCTCAGTAAGTGCAAGACATCGAGCTCAGGCTGGGTTTGCCTCTGATAAACAAAGCTGAGCTATTCCCAAACCTCAGGGCTGACATTTCCACGTCTCAGGTCAGCCCAGTGAGGCCAGAGAAGACACCCCCAAGTTCCTGATGTCCAAGCCAGCAGATTCCCAGAGGGAGGAATCCAGGAGAATCCTCCACAGAGCTGCAGTAGATCAGAATCAGCATTACCAATTCCAGGTCTTGTCCCTGCGCCTCCTGCTCCAGCCACCACAGAGCTCTCAGGGTAGCATCTCTCATGAGAATTGTGCAAATGAAGTTCTCCATCTCCCCACAAAATCCTTCCTGCTCCAAGGGTTTGATCTGTCCTGGTGGTGTTTTAAAGCACCTCCTCTGAAGTCCCAAGTAATGAGGTAACTCTCAGTCTGCATGTAAGAACAAAACTCCCTGAGACAGACTGTGAGCCAGACACTTATTATTATCCTTTCTACAAATGCACAGAAGGGCTTTCTCTCCATGCTGCAGGTCACTGAGATCATGTTTGAGGCATATGATTAATTTTCAGCCTTATTGTGTTAAGGGCCAGCAGGAGAAAAGTGAGATTTTTATTTTTTTAGACCAGTGTTAAATGAGGTAGAAGAACTTGCCACTTAGCAAGAGCTTTGAAATGATCTTTGCATAAAGCAGCAGCTAAAAAGTCAGTAGACATGAAGAGCAATCTATTGATTTGAGGTATTCTGAGGGGTTTTGATGCGAGTGGAGGCAGGAGAAGGATTCTGCTTGGGATAAAGAAGCCTTGGCTAATGGTGCCTGAAGCATTGAACACACAAGGAGTCCTGCTTCTATTCAGCCCCTCATAGCAACAAGTTCTTGCATGGGGACAAGAAGTTCAGTTGACAAAAAAGGTGTTTTGAAATATTTGTTTTTCCTCTTGGATGTAAATTATTCTTTGCTCAACTCTACTCCCCTCGAAGCTCTTTGTTGGTCATAGACTGACATCAAAGGTAAAAATAAAGCCTCAGTTGTAATAAATCATTTCTCTTTTCAACATTTGCTGTACCAAGCACCAGAACACCCCAAATACCATCTGATAGCTCTAGATTTCAATTTTCAGTTTTCAGATTTTCTCCAGAGCAGAGGGGCTCCGACCCTCAGAGCATCTCCATGGCCTCCTCTGCACTTGCTCCAGCAGCTCCACATGCTCTTTATGCAACACAGATTACAGCAGAAGATTGTTGGGTCCAACCCAATGCAGAGCTTTGTATGAATATTTTTCAGCTGGTCTCAAATCCCTGAGAATTCACCTTTTACTGAATGCACACTTTGAACAACCCCCAAATTTCTGACTGTGCAGATGGCTGGGAAACTGCTGGGGTTTGAAATGGAAGTGTAAATCAGTCCTCATTTGCACCTGGATACAAGGGAATGGGAATATATGAACCCGCTCCCCAGCAGACACGGAGCTTTAAGTTTGCTGGAGCTCATCTGCATGGAGAGGTGGGTACAGAAGGAGTGAGGATGTGAATTTAAACACCCAGCAGCTGCCTGAACCAGCGCTTCTGTTCTGCCACAAAGGTGCCTTGCTGAGGTTTAGCTCAGCTCCCAGCCGGGGCAGGGTGCCCGTGCTCAGCCCGGGCTGGCAGCACCACGAAGTGTCCCCTGCGTGGCAGAGCTCTGAGCCTCAGCCCCACCCTGCTCGCTGCTCAGGGAACCTGACAAGGCTTTTGGTCTGAAGGAGGGGCCTCCCTCTCTGTTTCTGCCCTGCAGTTATGGTGACATGGTGCCCAAGACGATCGCTGGGAAGATCTTTGGCTCCATCTGCTCGCTGAGCGGGGTGCTGGTCATCGCCCTGCCCGTGCCGGTCATCGTGTCCAACTTCAGCCGCATCTACCACCAGAACCAGCGGGCAGACAAGCGCAGGGCACAGAAGGTAAGTGACCCTGGGCCCTGCCTGTCCCCTGGGGCTCCCAGGGCACAGGGACACTGTGGGAATGAGCCTGGGGGCACCTTGCACCCTCACGCCCTGAACAGGCACAGCTCAGCCCCTCAAAACTATCCCCAAAACAAGTCCCACACCGTGTCCAAAGCCTACCAATCCCCCCAAGGCTCTAGAACAGGAACACGTAGACAAAACCCACCCCCAGCACGAAACACAGCACAAACAACACAGAAAAAGTGAGGGGCTGAACTGCCAGTCCTCCCAAAACAGAACACGCACCCCAAAACGGAGCAAAATATGCCACAGTAATTCCTGCTTGGCTTTTCTCCAGGACCTGAGGTCTGAAAAACCATTGTTGTCAAATTTCAGCTGCAGAACCCCTCCCCACATGTTTTAACGTTCTGATGGCATCCAACTCCAAGCCACATTTCACACCAGGTTAATGCAGAAACTTCACACACGACTGGATGGATCCTCATATAAAATTTTCATATTACATGTCACAAAATTACACCCAGATAACAACTTATCTAATCACATTTCTATCTCAAGGAAAATAAACTCTTATGATCCTACAAAATTTCAACACTGGTCGACCCAAAGTCCGACCAAGACAATTTGTACATCCTACCTTGGACAGAAATGTGTTTCCATCAAATATGCAGCACCTAAAGTCCTCATTCCTGCACACACTGTACTGCTGTATTTTCGGCATCAGGAGCAACAGGGCTGTTATTACTCACCTTTCCTGCATACTCGTCTGAGACAAATCTATATCTGTGTGCGCATAAACCCTTAAATCATCCCCAGGAGCTGTTTATCCTTCTGTCTGCTTCGTTGTGTCTGTGTAGTTTCAAATACACCCATCCAGCAACATGCACTTATCTGCACACATACCCCTCAAAACTGTGACTAGAACACTGGGAATGCACAAAAGTCCCTGGAAATGTGAGGGGATTACTGAATATTCCAAATTCTGAACAGTTTTTGCCAGTAGAAGCTCACTGAGTCACTAAGAGAGTATAACAGATTTACTATATCTCTATTTCAATCTGCTAAATTACACCACAGCCAGAATCAGGTTTTTACAACAACTGCAAACTAAAGGCCTGAGGTTCTTTTTCTCCCTACGGAATGCTGTCTGCCAGAAATTCAAGACTCAGGGGACCTGATGGAGAACAGTAGTAGGAAAATGTGTTATTTCTGCTTCAGGCAAGCATCTGGGCCATGCCTACTTCTTGCATCTCAGGGAGCTGACAGCAGAGAGCTCAGATACAAGACCTACAAAACCACAGAATTTGGCAGTCAAAACACAAAAGGGGAGTAGCAGAGAGACGGAATCGTGCAGGAATCATTTGCAGCCTCAGCAAGTCACTGCTGGGTTTTACAAATCCCTGCCTGAGGTTTGACACAGCTCATGTGAAACAGGGGAGGGGTTTTGGAGTTGTTTATTTGATCAGTCACACAACACAGTAGAGGTAAAAGAAGTGTAAAGGTATCGTAAAATCCACTCTAGCACACACTGTTCTGTCAGCAGCTGGCAGTGGGATCCAGTGTGGATCAGCAGGTTCATTTAGAGAATTTCAATCATTTGCAGAGTGAATTGCCTAAAGTGAGGCTGCACCCAGACATGAGGATTTAGGATTTCACTTGGGACAGGAGTAGGTGAGGTGTCAAAGCATGGGAAGGACAGAGATTCTCAGGGAGAGGTTTATGGGGACAGTGTCCAACAGCCCATTTCAAGAACTGAAAACTTTGAGAGAAAGCCCTTGTTCTACTGAAGCAGCACCAAAACAGAGACAGAACCTGCTCCACAGCCCAGCCCAGGCACAAAGAAATGGGCCAGACAAGATTTGGGCATAACCCTGGGTGACAATCAGAGAGGCTCCAGAACTGACTCCAGGTCCGTGCTCTGGGACAAGGCAGCCCCTCTCTCCAGGCAGCAAACCAATGTTTCTTCCTCTTTTCCCTTTATTCGTTGGCCTGTGATCCACTTGGTGACAGGGAGAAGTCCCACCACCTTTGATGCCAATATGATTGATTGCAGCTTTTATAAAGGTTTGCTGTATTGACACACACAGTTTATAATTTCCCCCCATTTGAATTTCTAATTCCCTTGATATTGGTGGAATTTCTCAGTTAAGAAACTTTTCTCAAGTCAGAAGTGTGAGTAATTTTCACATGATCAGCCCTGCATGAATACTAAAAAGAAGGAAAGAGAGAGAAGCACATTAATGACAGTCCCTCTGGAGATGGCCAGCATGTACAAAGGGACATTAAGGATCTGCTTTGATACCACACTTGTTCCAGCACCATCCCACACTGAACTGAATCCCATCTTCAGAAACAGTTAAAATGCTGCCCCCATCTAATTAAAGTTACAAAGGCATTTGCATGGCTTTTCCAAGAAGGTTGGAAAAATCTCTTTGCTCTCTCAGTCCATGAATATGAAGAATCCACCAGCAGAAGCTCCTTATAGACAGAATTTAGGAGACAGCTCTGAATCAATGCAATGTCTTCCTTTAGCACACCAGAAACTTAGTGAATTATTTTTCTCTTTTAATTGAAGAGTAGTTTCTTGGGTATGTATTAGGATAAATGCTTTGGAAGTTCTGTTTAGTTGGGGAATCATAACTTTTGTGATGTACAGGTAGATTTCAAGATAAGGCTATAGACCATATTATTTTTTAGTATTATTATGAACTCAGACTGAGTTTTCCCAGTGACAAAGAACAAAGGCAGAAGTACTGTACAAGCATCAGAGTGGCTGGATTGGCACTCACAGACTGGAAGGGTGGGGTGTGAGAAAAGCTGGACTCTCCAGCCCCGTGGGGTTTCTGAGGGGCTGTACCCCAAAAACCAGGAAAACACAGCCCAGCTCCCTGTGTCCCTCTGGCTCAGCCTTAACTTCGTCTCTCAACTGTTGAGGGGGCTCTGGTCTAGCAGGAAGAGGTATTTAAGTAACGTGAATCAAATACCAGGAGGTGGCTGTTACTCATCAGCATCTATTCTTCAGCTAACTGAGGAGAAATGTTCCTTAAAAAGAAAAAAAACCCAACAAACACAAAACCAAACTACAAGTGATCTAATCACTTTAAAGATAAATTATTCTTTGCCAAACCTGTACTGTGAGACAATTAATTACAAGGAGATCTGGCAAATCTTAATTCATTGTGCTGTGGCATCAAATTCTGTCCTCTGGCGTGCAGCAAGGACCAGGTCAGTGTGAATGGAGGATGAATTGATCATTTGTGACAAGGTTCATTTTGGTAAAATTGTTGTGGTTTTTTCCTTCCCCAACGACTTTTTTTTTCCCCTTTTTTGACTGATGTGCTAAGAATAGACCTTCCTGACTTTGAAACGATGCTGTTCCTCAGTGAATGTCACAGCCTTGGATTTAAAAGAGAATGTGACACCTAAAAGGCTTGACAATAGAACGACTTTGTAATTCAGATGATGCTGGAGGAGCCCCTCTCGCTGTGTTCAGTTTGCAGCAAAGATGCACCACGGAGAAGGAGACGAGGAGCTGGTGCTGGGTGGAGGACAACACCTCCCACTTCTCCACCCCGGCAAGAAAAGGCAGAGGCAGCTGCTGACAGCTCCTGAAATGCTGCTCCTTTAGCAGCAGTGGGGAAGGAGAACAGTTCATTGTTTGGAAGTTCGAGAAGGAGTGGGCAGAATCCCAAGGCACAGAGCAGGGCAGCAGGGACAGGCAGGGCTGGAAGGCTGAGGGTGACAGGGGGGAACAGAGAGCCCCGAGGGCTAAAAGTCAGCGGGGTCATTCTGGATCTCAGCTTGGGGGAAAGCAAAGGTTCAGAGAGGGAGCCTCTCACAAAACGAGGTACACACAACATCTGGAAAAATGTAAATGCTCAGACGCTGTGGGAAAAAAAGAAAAACCCAGCTCTGTTTGAAGTGCATTTATCATTTAATGGTTAGATTTGCTAAATGAGCCGAGATGCTGGAATAGCTGATAATCTCAGGGGGATTGGCATCGGCCTCAGTGCTGCATTTCACAGGGGCTGCACTGAAGCTGCCAACAAATACAAGCCCTTGGTAATCACAGTGCTTGGTTTCAAGTCTGCAGTAAATGTGCTTTTGACAACTACAGCCTCTCAGTGTGTTCAATTCATTTCATTTATTATCTGGTGCCCTTTGACTCCCCGAGAGCAAGCAATGTACTGCAAGAGCCTTGAGACAGACTTCTCATTCCATCCTCCAGGCTGTAAGCTTCCAGGAGAGAACCAAACAGATTTAGGCAAGGACTGCCCAGGACAGAATCATTTTGTAGAGCTGCTCCCACATAAAACTCTAACATCGAGCTGAAAACTGTATCCCAGGCTATCAGAGAGCAGAGGGGATAAACAGGGTGAGGCAGGGAAGTGGACACATTGCCTGGGGATGAATTAAAGCACTCGATCACAGAGCAATTCCAGCAGCAGAGAGGGACGCTGGGCGAGGGAGAAGCCGGAGCTTTCCCGATGGAAGTGGATGAGAGGCAGGGGACAGAGGGAGGTTGTTCCATCTCCTCGGGAGATGGTGGCACACAGGCAGCTCTGACTGCAGCTGAGGAAGAGGTAACTATGGAGATGCTTAAAAGGGGCTCCAGCCAAAAGGAAGGAAGAGCAAGGACACAAATGTGTGATTGTTCCTCAAGAGGCACGCTGGAAACAGCCTGTCCCAGACCCTCGGGAAGCAGGGCTGCAGCAGCAGAGAGGGGAGCTGGTGCTGGGGATAGGCTTAATTCTGGATTTGTGTCATCCCCGTACCCATGAGGAAGACGGCCCACACACCTGTCAATAACGAGGCCATTATAATAATTGACTTGCTACAGAGCAGGGGAGTCAGCTTTGAAATGTTCTGTTTTGCAGCTGACACCCTAAATTTTGGAGGTGGGTTAGTGAACTTCAGAGTGTGGAAAAGAACGGCCAGAAAAAGTGACTGGAGCTGTCTAAGGAGAGCTCAGCAACAGAACATGACTCAGTTCCAGCAGGGGATGGGGTTGGGAACTTAAGGGGAGAGAGAAACAATAAGGTTAAAACTGGAGCTGGCTGACATTTAAAGAACATGGTTTTTTCCAACCAGAATGAAACTGTGTGGAATATGTTTTTGTTGTTGTTGATATTTAACAGACTTTGACAGGGGAAAAAAAGCTTTTTATTATTTTTTTAAAAAGACATTTCATTTTTGCTGGGCTAGGTACCTCTTTCTCTGTCACATCCCTTAATGGAGTTCAGGGGGGAAAAAAACCCCAAACAAACAAATAAGGAATTCTGCTTCTTTTCTTTCATATCATCGGGGAAAGCAAAACAACATTTTCCATCAGTTCAGCCAGTCCAAATTCCCTGAGTCCCAAATTGTATAAGACAAGGAGTTGTCTCCTCTGAAAGGAAGGGCTGAAGTCAGCGAGCTCCAGTTTATGGGTTCAGCCTCCAAAGCAAGCCCATACGTCCAAATATTAAAGCCTGCTGTCAACAGTGGCCCAATGCCCAGCTGGAATTCCTTCCACACATATCCAGAAGCTGCTCTGCATTTGTTTTCAGTGAGGCCCTTTCACATCATGTCTCAGTCACAGCCAGGAAACAGCCTACAAAATACAGGGACCTGACTGATCATCCCCAGAGTCTCTCCTGGGTCACCTCAGCACCAGGGTGTCCCTTTCCCAGCTGTTGGGAGCGCAGGTTTGTGGCAGCCTCTGGCCAGATGGCTCCATCCTGTAGCACAGTTGGGAGGATTTGTAATGGCTCATGTTGCCCACTCCATCCCAGATGTCGAAATGAATGCAGGCTGGAATCGCCTCGTCAAGGAGACCTGGATCAAAGCATTCAGCCAGAGAATGTTGGGAAGCCCTATCCTGCTGTGGAATTGGCTTCTCGTGATCAGATTCTTTGCTGTTACCTTTATTATCCAGTTTATGCTTTGCCACCCTGCCTAAATAACCAGAATGGGGTGGGCTGGGCACAGCTGAGCCCCCAGCAGCTCCCAAACGAGCACAGCTCCCAGCCCTGCACCGACTGCAGCATGTGCTGATGTCTGAATTCACGGACATAGATACATCACTGGGGCAGGGGAAAAGTCACTGTAAGTGGGTGCAAATTGTTGTCACCAATTTTTCCCATGGCAGGGATGCAGCGGGCAGGAGCTGCCCTCCTCCTTCATGCCCCTGTCACTGCCACTGTCACTGCTGGGACAAACTGATGCCACAGCAGCACTGCCCCTCCATCCTTCCCTCCCGTGACTCCTTTAGCCACGCATGCAGGAAAGAGCAATTCCAGCACTGCCCGTGACTCCCGGCACATCCAGGGCGAGGCAGGACAGCCCGGAGCCATTGCTGGAATGCACAAACGAGGGCCAGGCCAGTGTGTAACCATGACAACCCCACAGCCCCCGGACAGCATCCAGGCAGGATTGTCCCTGCACATCTGCCAGCCCGGCTTGCAGCCAGCGTGTTGTGGCTGTCAGCGCAGGGATGTGAGCAGAGACAAGTTCTGGAGTCTGCACTCGCCCCACGGGAGGGGTTTGGGATGCATTTTTCCCTCAACGCAAGAGATTTGTCACCACACAGGGAAAGGCTTTGTTGTCATGTGAGGAGTTCTGGGCAATTCTGGTTCCCAGCAGCAACACTTTCCCAGTTAGTGCTGAAAACTCTCACATGGAGAAGAGGGATGGGGCTCGGGTCAGCCCCCTCACTGCTGCCAGCAGAGACCTGTCCGACAGAGGAGACACTCACTGCACCAGGTGCTGGGCAGCACTACCTGGAGCCATTCCCTTCCTTTCCTGCAGCTGCCACAGGCTGCCACACCATTAATTAGTGCTCATCTATCAGGGAGAGGACCTTGGCATGTGACACCAGATCAAATTCTGTTAATTCCTCCATCCCCTGAATACTTTATAGCTATTAATTAGGGGTGTGAGCTGTGTGAATGATGTTATAAAAGTGAGCTCTGGAAACACAGATAAAAAAAGACAGACAGATAAATCACAGGCAGACAGATGCTCATCACACTCGGCTGCCAGTGAAACACCGAACCTTCTTTTAGACTAATGGAGAACAGCAGCATCTCTATTAATGATGCAGAAAAACAGAAGGGCCTTTTCTTGAGATTTTTTCTTAAGTAATACATTTCTAGACAAGTTCTGACACCCTGATTTACACCCCATAACAATCCCAACTATTCCAGATTATTCCCACTGCAATTGGGCACCTCTTTAACCCTTGGAGCAATTCTGACCCAAGCTCTAAAAACCTGTTACAGCATTAATACCATTAAAAAGTGTGTGTAGGAATTTCTTTTATTATTATTTCAAGAAGGGGGAGAGAAGGGAAGAGAGGTGGTTTTGTCACTCAGCTGGGCTGGTAGCGTGGGAACTTCAGCAGAGAGGGAGCTTTGAATTTCAGCCAAGTTGCAGCAACTGTGTAAAACATAATCCAGTCAAGGGAAAACTGTCCACAAACTCAGTCCTTACAGAGATCAAGGCCTGACTGTAACCCTTACGGGGTGAACGAATACACAGATAACTTTAAAAAGGTATTAAAAATAAACAGGGAACCTTCAGAGGATAAAATTATGAAATGGCCTCCAGAAAAGCTTACTACTTAAATTACAAGCAAAGGAATTAAGTGAGAATCACCAAGTTCTACAAAAACAAGGGAAGTTTATTCTTCTCTTTGCTGTAGAATGCAGCAAACACCAGAAAATGGATGGTCCATGTGAAAAGAAAATGACAGTACAATGACAACTGAGTAAGATTGGCGACAAATACACACAGGCTGGGAATCAGAAGAAAGAACTTCTGAAATAAATGTCCTCTAGGAGTAAGATCTTGACTAAGTCTGAGCCAGAGCTTGTTAAGCTCAAGATGAAAATGTACAAAAAGAAGTTTACAATAGGAGGGGACCAGGCCCAGTGCTCCAGGGGCTTCCTGACCATCCTGCCAGTTTTGCATATTGCGACCCTTTGAAAATTCCCTGTTTAATCAGCCAGGATATCTGTGACTGGTAGAGAGGCCCAGATCCATTAAACTCCATATTCTGTGCATTGTTCTATAAATAGCCTGAACATGATGTTCCTCAGTGTTGGAAAAGATTAAACGATAAAGTTCATTGGAAATGATGTTCTGTTGCTTTAATGGTGCCAAGGGTAAGGTAGCATTAAAAGGAGAGGCACAGAGGAGGAGAGGGGAATCTTTCATCTCTGGAAAGTAATGAAGAGACCCAAAATAAGATCAAGGTCTGACTGTAAGTGGTTCCATCAAATTATATAGGAATATAATGAGTTCTACACTATCTAATTTCCATATGCAGCTCTATAACATCTCCCTCAAAGCAAAAGTGACAGAATATTTGAATTTGGCTCAAAATCTGTTTAATGTAAAGATCTTAGAGGAAGTAAAATCCAACTGTACATACTTTGTTTCTTAGGGGGAAAAAAAAGAGGTTAAAAGGAGAAGCAAAAGTTACTCTTAAGTCCTGTACCAGTGCTGTGCTCTGGTGCCTGCCCATTCCCGCAGCAGATGGGCCGTGGCTGCCAGAACAACAACTGCTCCTCACTGGATGGGCCCTTTGCTTTCCAAACAGCCTCATCTCACCCAGCTCTCAAACCCAGGCAGCAGCCCCAGCCCCAGCCTTTGGTGGAGATGTCAGAGCAGCTTCCCAGGGCCCTGAGTGGGACAGATGAGCAGTGGTGCCTCACTGTGCTGAGCAAAGCACTCCACAGACAGTGGACTCATTGAATATCTTGTTTGCTCCATTATTTTTGAATGGTGTCTTTAAAATGAAGGATTTTCCATGTTCTGCTTGGCAAGGAAAAACTACCACAACAGGCCAGGGAGCTGAGCAGGTTTGCACCAGATGAAGGTTCCATCCATTCCCTTTCCAAGTTGCATCTGTGCTCTGAGTACCCACTCAGAAGCACAACCTGAAGTCTCTGCTGAATTCCTTCCGGAATTTCATGCTAAAAAATCAGTCAAAGTTTCCACGGACAAGATCATTTCAGGAAGGTGAGAACATAACCACAAGAAAATGCTTTTTTGTCATTCCAGACTCCAAGCCCTGTTCAGCCTGTACAAAGTCCTCTTTAACTCTACAATCTGCTTGTCACTTTTTCCGTCTTCCAAAATCAGCCACGTTCTTTCCGTCTAGAATTTAAAGTCCAAACCCCAAACAAGCAAGAGATGCAGACAAAAGCAAGAAAGTCAAACTCTTGCTGAATGGCTGTGATATTCCACCTTGAGAACAAAAACCAGAGCTAAAACACTCTGTTGATAACTTTGGAGAGCAGCTTCTGTTCAGCCTTAAAGGCCCAGTGGCACTCACCTACTGCAGCAATCACCACTAATACTCAAACTACTAATTATTGAAGAATTAGCACGTGAAACGTAGTTAATTCTGTTGTGTAGCTGCGTTTTCTGCCAGGAACCCTCATGGTGTGGTTTTAGCAGTAGAGGGAGACGGGATGTGGACAGAGCACCCCTCACATGAGGAAAGGCTGAGCACTGGGACTGTTTGGCCTCAAGATGGGAAGGCTCAGAGGGCGCTCGTTAATGGATGAACACCTTCAGGAGCTCAGGGTGTGGAGATACTCAAGAACCACCTGACAGAGGGTGCAGGTGGCCCTGCAACGTTAGATCAGGTGGCCTTGTTAGTGTATGAATAGCTCCAAAACCACCTGGACAGAGGGTGGAGGTGGCTCATTAAAGGACAAAAACCTTCAGGTGTGCAGGTTCTGGGAGCTATTCAAAACCCAGGGTGGAGATGGCTCCAGATCAGGTGACCTCGTTAATGTACAAATACCTTCAGGTGTGCAGGCTTTGGAGCTATTCAAGAACCACCTGACACAGGGTGGAGATGGCCCTGCACAATTAGACCAGGTGACCTCATTTGCATATGAATAGCTCCAAAACCACCTGACACAGGGTGGAGATGGCTCTAGATCAGGTGACCTCATTAAAATACAATTACTTTCAGGTGTGCAGACTTTGGAGCTATTCAGAAGAGAGGGTGGAGGTAGCTCCAGATCAGGTGACCTCGTTAATCTACAAACACCTTCAGTTGCTCAGATTTTGGAGCTATTCAAGAACCACCTGGACAGAGGGTGGAGGTGGCCCTGCACAGTTAGACCAGGTGACCTATGATTTGATTCCAGAGATCCTTCCCAACCTCATCCTGAGAGGAATAATGCTAAAAACAGCTCCAGTGCACAGAGAGAGAAATGGATGCAGGGCCTGCACAGAGGGTTCCTGACATGCAGGCACTCCACTCACTGCTTGCTCAAGAACAGAAGATCTGGAAAGCTGAAGTTGTCTGGCAAATATGGAATTGTGTCATAGGTTGTAGCTTAATAGTTTATTATCCCACATAAATCAAGAGTGAGCGCTATCGCCATAAGAACTGGATGAAAATCATTAATAAATAATAATTAGCTGTTTCCTGAGCCTGCCATCTGCTAAGCATTTCTCCCAGCCAGCAGCTCCTGCTCCCTGCACTTCTCCAAAAAGCAAAAGGATGAACTCAGGCTCTTCTCTCTCCTCCGCCAGCCCCTTTGGGAAGTGCAGACCCCCAGGATGCTGCCCCCTCCCCACCCCAGCTCAGCTCTCCACCTCTGCAGGTCTTCACTGCCCTTCCTGCTTACTCTGAGCCTCCAGGTTCTTAAAAACCAGCAAGCCCCAGAAGTTACTGAACCCTGCCTTCCATCCTGCTCTGAGAAACACGTGGGCTCCAAGATAACCAAATTAATCATTCTAACCTGTAAGTGGCTGTCATTAGTATTATTATTTTCATCATATAAATTATCTTCCAGATTAGGTCATATGCATTTTGAGATCCTGTGGTTTCCTAGCAACTCCTCTCCCCATCTCCATGCAGACACAGTGTGCCATTTGCTTTTCCTTTTTTAGCCTCCCTGTGCAGGGGTTATATTCAGTAACAGTGATCTCAGGCCCGGCCCTGGTGACCTTTAGTCTGTCACATTTGGGGGAGAAGATGCAGAAGACAATGATCCCCCCCCAATGATGTTTGCAGCAGAAGGCCAGAGAAGCACAGTCCTCCACTTGCCCATCTTCTGTGCCCAGACCAGGAGTGCTGAGCTGCAGGACAAGGGTGACCAAAAACATGCCCACGTGTGGTAAAAACTGGCAGAATTTGGAAGATCTTACACCCTTTTTAACTGTCAGGCTTGATCAAAGTGCCACACCCCACACAGGCACAGGACAGGTACCCAAAAGCCAGGCAGAGCTTGTGTCACTTGACAGAGACACTCTGATGCTTTCCAAAGAATTCACATTTGCACACAGACTTTCACAGAAAAACCTGAACTGTTGTTTTAGAGTTGTTTCTACTCCAACGGAGGAAACTGTCTGGAGGGCCAAACCAATTTTAGGCACCAATTTTAATTAACTTCTCTAGCTGAGTTAATCAAGATATCTACCAAATTTAATCATGATGGGGACCCGGCATTGGGCGCTGTGACAATCCCAGCCAATCCTTTGTGTAAGGAGAATAGGATTAACTTCTGTCCTGCCCCACTGACATTTTTTAAAATAACAACGTCTGTTCTAAACTACAAAAGCTGTGGGGCTTAATTATTTAGATAGCAAGTGGCCCTGTTTCAAACGGAAAAGGGAACAGATCTCAGAACCATCTCCAGCCCACATGGAGTACAGCTATTAATATTTGATCCCCTGCTAGCCTGGAGGCAAAGGGAATAATGTTCATTACAACAGCCTGAGACTGAATCCACTTTAACAAATGACTGAACTGGAGATGAGGATGAACCTTTCCTGCTACAGGTGAGGTAAGTTGGGCACTGGCAATTCCTCCAGCAAAGGAGCTGATATTTTATCAAGCACAGGGAGAAATGGGAATCTTCAGTGGTGACCATCAGAGCATCCCTGGAAAAACCACCACTGCATCCAAAATCCCCTCCTGATTACAGGAGAGAGGAGATCATTGTGAAAAGTAAGGAACACACACACAAAGGCACATACTTGCATTTAGAAGAAACAATTTAACAGAAATGTAATTATCAGGAACAGAGGGACAATGCCATGTACCTGGAATATGAAAAATTCATCATTCCCTCATCCCGGCTCTCTCCCACAACTCCCATTCCATAGCAGCAGTCCCCATGGATTTTGTTCCAGGTTGCAGCCTCAGGCCAGTCCTTTTCAGGGCCTAGAGCAACACAGCAGGAAAAGTGAAGATTCAATTTCACTTTCTTGTTGTGTTCTCAGTCTGTGTCTTGCCCCTGTGTCAGGCCGAGAGCACCTTGGCCCAGCACAGAGATCTCACTCTCACACACTGACGAGGAGGCTCAACGTTAAAATGGGACAAGGAAATCTAGGTGAGGTATAGAAAATAAAGCCAATTTCAGATGTCCCCATTTTGGGGGGTCAAAAGACGACCTATTTTTCAGACTGGTCATAGTCTGTGTCACCCAATTAAAGCTGCAAACTTTACCCTGTGCATGTCTTTGCCTGAGAAACTGTCTGCTTGAGCACAAGGTCTTGATGTTAAACAAATATTTCAGATATTTCCAATACTGAAGGCCAGAGTGGCTCACACCTGGACAGGGATAGAGCTCCTGAAATGGCTCCACTCTCTGGACCCACTGCAGATATTTGCCTCCTGCCTTTCCTCTTCCTACAGCGTTTACCCATTAGCACCTCTAATTAGAAGGGAAAATCACGAGCTCCATGTTATTTAAGGGATTAGGCAGCATTTTAAACTACAGCACAATGTAATTATTTTTTAATAGCTGCAGCTATTTCTTGTATTTACTTTTAATGGTGTTTGAGTCATAAATTAACAGTAGAAAAGAAAAAAGGCAAATCACTTGACAGAGAAGCAGGCAGCAATTGAAAAGAAAAACTAAAATGCTAAAAGGAAATATCAAAAATAATCAAAAAGGAAGAGGTAGGGTCAGTTTTTCTTGTTTGCATTATTCTGGACTGCTTCTTATCATCTAACTTGTCCCCCTGGAGACGTGTATTTTTGGACAGTGTTCTTTTATCAGATGCCAAAGTTAATGAAGTCCCACTGCCACTGCCGGGACACAGGCCCGGGCTCACCGAGGGCCCACTGTCCCTGTGCTGCTGCAGCACAAGCAGAGCAGGGGACAGAGACTGCCAAGGACAGAGCTGAGGGGGAGAGAGAGAGAGGGGTTTGAAGGGCCCAGGGTGTTGGGGGGAAGGTGAGAAATGAGGGCACCTCACGTGCAGAGCACCTGAACAGCACCCACGGCCCTGTGCCCGCAGCACGGCCAGCACGGGGCTCCAGGGCTCTGCATCTCACCCCAAAAACGAACTGTGGGAAGCAGAAAGGAGCCTGCAGCACCCCAGGCGCTGTCTCTGGGGGGCTGTTAACACCCTGTGGCAGATGATGTGCTCCAGGCAGCTGGGAGCTGTGCTCAGCTGCCCCCTGCACACAGATGGACAGACAGACACAGACACACAGAGCCACCTGTGCCCCTGTTCCCAACAGCTCCTTGTCCTCCTGACCACCCCTGGTATTTCACCCCAGGCTTTCCCAGGCACTGACCACTCGAAATCTCCTCCCTCGCAGTACTGGCAGCACGGGACAAATCCCCAGTGCTCCGAGCCCTAACCCCAGCCCCAATCCCGCTCTGTTCCCCAGCCCTAACCCCAGCCCTAACCCAGCCCTAACCCCGCTCTGTTCTCCAGCCCTAACCCAGCCCTAACCCCGCTCTGTTCCCCAGCCCTAACCCCAGCCCTAACCCCGCTCTGTTCCCGCAGAAGGCGCGCCTGGCGCGGATCCGCGTGGCCAAGACGGGCAGCTCCAACGCGTACCTGCACAGCAAACGCAACGGGCTCCTCAACGAGGCCCTGGAGCTCACGGTGAGTGCTCAGCCCTGTCCCTCCACAGCTGCCAAACCCCCAGCCCCGCTCCTCTCCCCGGGCTCCCCGCCTGTCTCTCAGCTCACTGCTCATTCCCAGCCAGGCACACGGGATGTGCTATCACACACCACACGTGGGGTGTGCAGGCACAGCTGGAGCCCAGCTGCTCGACTGGATGGCAGGGAAAAGCTTCCTTGAGCTCCTCCTTGAGCTAGCAGAGGATCTGGCTTTCCAGCAAGGAGCAGGTTCACAGCTCCCTCTAATCCCTGGGTGTGACGGAGCCGTTGGAGCTGGACTGATGTACGCAGCCCGCACTATAAATATCCACTGCCTTCCATTTATTTTTTAAGAGTCTAATACGTACTATCTGATCATCTCCAACAGGACAGGAAAACATTCCCTAGCTCCTGTTTCAGGCAGCCTGGTGGTGGGGTTATTTTTAAAGGCCTCCGGAGGCCTCTGGCTGCTCAGGAGGAGGAAAGTTTTAAGTGCTCAGATTGCTCAGCAGAACCAGCAAACATGAGAGGAGGTTATTACATTACACCTGATCAACACCAGAGCAGGTATTAGCACATTTCATGGATTTCATTTCAAATAAATCAGCCTTTCCTGCACGTGGGGAGCAAAGAGAGAGATGAAGAACATTTGACTGAGCCCCAGAGCCGCCTAGAACTCGTTTGTGCATCCTCTCTTGGGATCTAATGCTCAAAATCACTCTCCCTGGGACTCAGCCCTGCTTTTGTGCCCAGAGAGGGGAAACAGAGCTGGGGAAGGGTCTAGAGAATAAGTTCTCTGAGGAACAGCTGGGGGGGCTTTTCCAACCACAATGGTTCTGTAAAATCAAAGCTGAAAACCCTTCCAACCCCTGCAAAAGCTGCTCCCCAGGACGTGAGCCCACTCCTAGCCCAGCTCAGCGGGCCCGGCACAGGGGAGTCGTGCAGCACCTGGTTCTGCACGTAGGATGTGCTCAGTGCAGCCTGAGACAGACAAATCTGGCCCTTTACAACTGGAACTTTCTAAAGCGTTCAGCAGAAGCACTTCACACCAAGTACGGATTTGGAAGGTGGGGGGCCCAGAGCAGTTCTGTTCTCCCTTCCAAAACAAGTTGGATGCCTCTGACTACACATCCAACGTTGTCTCCTGCTCTGCAAATGGCAGCCACGCTCAGAAATCTGTTCCTTGGACCATATGGCACTGCTGAGCAGTTCAGGAGGAGTTTCTGTACCAAGTAAAGGCCATGACTGGTCACACCTATCCCAGAGCTCATTCCCACATAGGAAAGGCTCAGGACTGGGAATTCAGCTCTGCTGGGATTTTGCTATTTCATTACCCAAAAAACATGCAAAAATTTGACTAAAAATTTAAAATTTCCTTTTAAACTTTATGTTTCTGGTCTTTAAAAATCGCCAGAAGAGCTTAGCAGGATCACTCAGTTTGCACTTGATCTTCCAGCCTGTCATCCCAACAAGGATCTCCTCACTTCTCTTGTCAACCAAAACTCCCTGCCAAGACCACTCAGGGAAGAGCAGCTGACACACCAATGCTTAAGTCCAAAATGCACGAGGCTGAGAGAAATATTTGGCTGAATGGGTTCATTTTCTGGCACTTGCCCAAAAATAAGTGGGAAAAGGATCATTTTGGCTACAAAGCTACTGTAGACACAGGAAGGAAAACATAAACATTTCTAAAGAGGTTCTAGAGGATTTTTTTTACCTATTAATAACTAAATTTAGATCTATAGGAGCTCCTATAGTGGGTTTTCACAAGGCTTTCTGGCTGTAACTTCCTTCCTGGTGGGCTCATAACTCTAAATCATAGAATCCCAGAAGAGTTTGGGCCAGAATCAAGACCCAACACGTCTCTCCATCCCCAGGTAGTGACACTAATTAATTACAGAACTGCAGAGCGTTCTTCCCTTCAGGTGTACATGACCAGTTTAACTCCACGAGGCAAGATTTTATGTCCTTTCATTTTGTGGCGGAACAACAAACTCTTCTGAAGAGTACAAAATGTGAATGACAGCACAGTCTAGACAGCCAAATTTTTTAAGCTGTAAAAACATAAAGGAACACGACTTGAGTAGCTGCTGTAACAGGCACCAAAATATTATCTCCGTACTGTGCATATTTGTCAGTCACATTAGTGTCAAACTGCTTCCCTGCTCAGGTACAAGCCCTGTTTTGACACCTTGCCCAGGATCTGTGTGAACAGTAATGGGCTGCACATGGCCAGACTGCCACGGGGCTGCTTTGTCCCCCAGCAGTAATTCCAACTGCAATTACTCCAGGGCCGTGACCAGACATTCTCTCTCCCATCCCCAGTGATCCCACAGCTCTGGGCTCACTGCGCTTGTTTGGCAAGGGCCCAGCAGGTTGGGTGACACTGGGAGGGGTCAGCACGGCCCCACGCCGTGCCCTGGCTCTGGCTCTGCAGCCAAATCAATAAATTGGGAAACCAGGACTGCCCAGGGTTCTGGAACATGTGCCGGAGTGTCCTTCATTAGCACCAGAACGAATGCACTGACACCATCTTCCACGGGAACAGCACGTCTCCAGCCCGGAGCCTCCCACCAAAGTGGAGAAACAGCAAAGAAAAGGATTCATCCAAGGACAGCAGCAGGAAGGAGATCTGCTTCCAGCAAGAATGCAGGCTCGTGCTTCACAAACATGTGGATTTGTGGCATTTGCCATCTAGACACGAAGTACTCAGACTGTTTTCTTCTCATTTAGAGATTTTTTTTAGTGGGCTTTATGTCAAAAGTGCTCAAGGGATGGTGAGCTCCTTCCCATGGCAGCAGCCTACATATCCTCTTAGCACTAATCTCCTTGTACAGCAGCTGAAATTCCCTTTTAGCTGCAGTGCCAGGAGGTGCACATCCCGGGAGCAGGAGGCCGGGAGGTCTGGTGCCTTTTCACCAGCCCCAGATAAGCACTGTGGCTGCTCCCGGGCAGGGCCAGCCCAGCCCCTGAACCAGTTCACCAGGACCCTGTGATGGAGCACTGAAATGGAGGTAAAGTGGAAGAATTCTGGATTTTGGAACTGACACCACAGTGTGCTGCAGCCTCCCCCCAAGCAACCAGCAGTTCACTGAATGCCTTCCAAGAGCAAACTGAATGGTGACTGGCATCAAATCTTTGGCATCCCTGCTCAAGAGCCAGGCTCTCCCTCCCCCACGAGCTCTCCCATTGCAGCCAAACTCTTCTGCTGAAGACATAGATTTTGTTTGCCTGCAGTAACACAGGAACCACTGATGCAACCTCTGTAGGTTCCCTTTCCTCAGCACTACCCCCAAAATTCCAAGTGTCTGGGACGTTGGCACTGGCCCAGGGCAGCAGTTCCTGCAGATGTCATGCCTAATTTCCACCTGGGATGGCCTCGGGGTTTCTGCCCTTCTGGAAACGCTGAGCTGACTGAAAAGAATCCTGAAGGAAGATAAGGTACAAGTCCCACTCTGTGACACTCCAGGTTATTCCTGGTCACTGCCATCCCTTGAGCCCTTTCCTTCAGGGCCAAGCCCAGCCTTGTGGTGGAAGGCAGAGGGAGAGCCTGGGCTGTGCTGCCAACACTTAACAACTGGCTTGGGTCTCCTGCCAGAGCTGTGGAAGCTGTGTCTTGGCTCTCAGACCCCTTTTAGAGTTCCTCTCGGGCAAATCCTCATAAAAAGATACTGTTTGCAATATGTGCTCTTCCTCTCTCTTTTCCCAGAGTTTTAGTGCAGCATTATCTCTGCTTTAGGGCTTCCAAGGGCCTCCATGGGAAATATTCCAACCCAGACTTCAGTGGAGTCAGTCATCTCAGCAGGAACCAACAGGACCTGCTGGATGTGTTACCTCACCAGAAGGATTGTTAATAAGAAAAATGGAACTGATTTTTTTTTTTTAGGCCACTTCTGAAAATACATCTGGGAATGTTCATCCTCCAAAACAACAGCAACAAAAAATCCATAACCTGCCTAAGATGCATTCCCACAGGATTCTATTAATTCTGTGTACAGGAAGTCAGCGTCCTTAATGTCCCACTTCAGCTGTGTTTTGGCACCTGTCAGAGACAGAGTTACTCCTTCACTTAAGGATCACAGCACCAGCCTGGGAACGGCACCCAGAGCAGGCGCTTGCAGGGAAGCAGTGGGACACAGGGGTGCATTTTAATGCAATGCTTTAACCACAGTGAATTCGATCCCCTCGAGAGCAACAAGCAACGTCTTGGCAAGATGTTCTGCCACCCATTTCCTCTCCTGAGCAGTCAGACCCTGCTGTTTTGTGTCTGAGCAGCGATTCAAGCCATGCACGTCCATTTTTGACTTTCAGATTCAGGCATTACAGAAGACACCAGGCCCCCCTTCCTTCTGAGGCTCAGGGACACATCTCACACCCCCTAATTGCTGCTTTAATGCACGTCATTGTCTTTTCGAGTGCTCATCCTCAAAGACACACAACAGATTAACGTGTCTGAAATCACAGGCAGTTTCGAGACCAGAAACTTAAACAGCAGTAAGAGAATATCCTTAAACCCCAAATGTTATCCATTAACCCCCAATGTTAACTGTGCCATTCCCTGCTCCCGTGCGCAGCCGTGGCTCGGGAGCTTTGGGAAGCGGCACACGAGCTCCAAGGGCCCGGGTCGGGCAGAGCCAGGGGAAGCGAGACAGCTTTGCTTTGCCTCGCAGTAAAGACGCGAGGTCAGGGGACATCTGTTGGCATTCAAAGGTCACGGCAAGCTTAGAAGTCTTAATGTATTTTGGAAAAGTACAGCAGCACAGATTCTTTTTTTTTCCTTTGCCTTCTGGTTCCTGAGCTTGGCATCCTAAGTCAGCAGCCCTTCCCGTATTTCCTCCCTAGCTACAGAATACCGAGAAACACACAGGGTTTGAATCAGAGCTGAGTCCACCTGAGTGGACAAGCGAAATCATTAGGAAAAAAATTGAGGAAACCTCCTAAGAGTGAGGAGAAAAACCTGAGAGCTGGCAACACTGAAATTGTTGTCTTTACCCCAGTGGAAGCTCCTGCTGGTTCTGCTGGTTCTGTTTGTTTTCATGGTTTTACACGTGGTTTGGGTTTTGTTCCCCTCCTCTTTTTGTGGCTATTCAGGGATCCACCGAAGAGGAACAGCACATGACTAAAGGCACCTCTTTAATCGAAAGCCAACACCACCATCTGCTGCACTGCCTGGAAAAAACAACCGTAAGTACCAACACAACCTCGCACACCCCCGGCTCCGGGCACCCCAAGGAGGAGGTTACACACGAGGTGCTCTGAGGTGACCCTGTCACACTCCCTCCGAGGGTGGCACCCGTTCTGGGCTCCCAGGAACATTCTGCAATGGGTTAAACGCACGCCTATTCCATTGTCTTTAAAATAATAAAAACAATTCCTGTGCAGAGGGATAAAGATGGGATTATCTGCTGCCCCTCAGTCACCCACGCCTGCCCTGAACCAGCAGCAGCTTCTTGGTCAAGTTCATCTGAACACAAATAAACTTTCAGCGAGGGGTTAGGGAGATCCTAGAAATAAGAAGTTTCATTTCTTCAGTGCTCCTGAAAGGGAACCAAAGTGCGTTTCCCTCGTGCTGTCAGTCACACACCACACTCCCATCACTGCTGCTGATCAGCACTAAGGGACAGTGCTGCTGCCTTGGGAGGAGGATGCTGCTGGTGACTCCAAACCACAGCCTGGTCACCAGTGCCCACAGGGTGGGAAAAAATAACCTTTAGCCTTGGAGATGGCTCAGAGAAGATGAACTCTGCTCAAGGGTTTAAAGGTTGCACACATCTTTTCTCATCTCTGCCTGGGTGCGAGGGCAGGTGATTTATCTCAAAGCCACTCAGGCAGTTTGTACAGCATGACGTTTCTGTTTGCATCCTGAAAGGTGTTGGGAGCCAGAGTTTTATTTTTCGTTACTGACTGATTGTGTATGCAGAAGTCTTTGGGAACATTTCAGATGTTTATTTGATACATATGTTTTGCTTCCAGGTTTATAGAAAAGGTTCTGCAGTAAAGGAACACATTATCTATACCATGATTCATTCTAGAGAGAATGAAGAGAGGTTAACACTTGAAATATTCATGCCTTTTTCTATCTGCATCCATCATCAAATGTACTTTTGAGTTCTGACTTGCAAGGGTTTCTTTTAGACAAATCACCTTCACTTCCATAGTTTGGCTTATGCTGGAATAGCACCACTTAGGCCTCAGAGATACACTGGAAGAAGCTGAGTAATTAATTACAGTGACCTGAGCCCAACGAGCACTAAAGGTCACCATAGCAAGGGCAGTGAACTGATTCTTCCTGTATCAATGACTACTGAATTTGTTTTATACAACTCATCTCGCCTTTATTTCAATGTTACATTACCAGCAGATATTTCACAACCTGACTCTTCAGTTTAAAACTTTCTGCCTAAACCCTTCTGTACTATGACCCATATTTCACAAAAACACTTCCATTTGAAAACATGAACAAATTGGCTGAAGCAAACAAAAGCTGACAGCCCAGCTTTTAGAAAGGCTGTCCAGGGGCACGTGAACATCTCTGGGGCTGCAGGAGTTGCTCCATCGCTCATGAGCTGAAGTAACGTGGCCAAAGTGTGCCCTAATTTGTGGTGTGGTGCCCTAATTTGTGGTGTGGTACCCTGGCTGTGTCAGCCCACCACAATAGCAAAGGCTGGCTGCTTCCAGCTCACAAACCTGCTCAGTGAGTCTCAGGGATTGAAAATGTTCCAAATGTTCCTTTTTTTCAGCAAAGAATGGCAATAACAGTGATACTTGAATTTTGATTAAAACTCAGAAGGAGAATCTGCCCATTTTTCCTTCATGTTTTTCAGCCAGTTATTACCGTGGTGTAGCACCACATCAGCAGGTTTGGACTCCGGTCTGGAATTATCAGGCCAGAAAGTTCGATGGGTTTGTGTGGAGATCCTGTACTTCACGTAATCTATTACAACACCATGCAACCGAAAATTTAAATTGTAGTAAAAGCTTTTTTAAACACTGAAGAGTCATTTTGTGAGCCAGTTGCAGGAATGGAATGAGGAATGTACCATGGTTGCAAACTTGTTTCAATGGGCAATTCACCTTTCCCGGAACGAGGCAGAGGATTCTCAGAGCACATTCTTTATTGGCCTGGTCTCTGGGTTGTCACTGGCACACACTTCCAGCTGAGTGGCTGTGAATGGCTCACAAATCTGCTGTGTCAGATGACAAAGTGACCCTGAAGTACTTGTAGCTGCCACAACAGGGATTACTTTGTCATATTCCCACAGCAGATGGAGTTTTTTCAAACAAAAGGAGGTTTTTTCCCTCCCATTCCAACTCCCAGACTGAGTCTGGACATTCACATGCTGTATTTTCTCCAAGTGCTAAGTGCCTTGAACCCAGTCCTTCAACCCAAACCCTTCTTCTGTGCTTTCACAGAGTTTGATCAAACCCCACAGTCCATTGGTGACACAACAGCAAAACAATCCCAATCTGTGATTTGTGAATCAGCAGCTGAAACTTTGCCTTTGCCTTCGGCTCTCAAAAGATCAAACTAATAAAGTTGTTACAGGTTTTGTTCTGTTTCCATGAACAAAACACTCAAAAGCTGAATTGTCAGAAGGATTCTGGCTCAGGGGTTTGAGACAAGGTCCTGTTGCCCATTCAAACTTGAGCTGGAATGCTGAGGCGAGAGATGCAGTGCTGGGACTAAACTTCTGAATGCTGCAATGGACAATGAATTGTGTTTTTATCTTCTGTTGGCATGTTGTCCCGTAGGGATTGTCCTATCTTGTGGATGATCCCCTGTTATCTGTACGAACTTCCACCATCAAGGTATTTCCTTTTCAATTCGATCTGTTTTCTGTATGGTCTCTGTGACATGTCCGGACAGTGTTTGCTTACTTCTCGTTCTGGTCTTGTCCTGGGGAGTTTGTGCACGTGGCTCCCTTTGGCTTCCCAGTGCTCTTGTTCCCTGTGAGAGTTGTTCCTTGTTCCAGTGGAATCTGATGGCTGCCTTCAGCATGGTTGCTTTTGTTTCCCATCTTTTCTGAAGCCAACAGGGACTGGATGAAGTCTGTTCACTCTACCTGGGTGTTCATATCCACACGTAGGAGTTCTTTCTTTCAGGATTTCTTGTTCCTTAGCACAAAAGCTCTTTACAATTTCAGCTTTCTGAGTTTCCTTCCCCCTGAACACTTTCCCCTCTCCACTGCCATGTTTATTCCTCCCAGCTCGTGCACTGCAGGGATGCTTTGAACCCAACAGCCACTGCAAGCATTAAGTTCCATGGCCAGGTGATCATCCAGATAAAATACAAACCTGGTCCCAGGCATAAAGGAGAAGGAGCATGAACTCCTTTTGGGTTTCATAACCATGTGGCATTCCAGACTTTCTGAGACCATTCTGGAATCCAGACAAAAAATGAACAGAAAATCAAACCCTATAGATCTGAACCCAACAGACTGACAACCTCAGGCTGTGTGAGCAAGGCCGCAGTGACGCCCTCACGCTTTTGTCACTGCAACAGCTCCTCCTGTTTCCCTGCGGACACAGGAGACCAAAATCTTCCACGGCTGCAGTGAGGGCAGAGTCATTTCTTTTTAAGATCTGCCCGGTGCAGCCCTTTGCAGGCACAGGGGCAGAGAGCATCTCCCACAGAGCAGGGGCTGACCCCCCAGCCCAGGCTGCCGCGTCCCCAGGGACTGACAGCTCTGCTTCCCCCCGCCAGAACCACGAGTTCATCGACGAGCAGCTGTTCGAGCAGAACTGCATGGAGAGCTCGATGCAGAACTACCCCTCGTCCCGGAGCCCCTCCCTGTCCAGCCACCACGGGCTGACCACGTCCTGCTGCTCCCGGCGCAACAAGAAGACCACGCACCTGCCCAACTCCAGCGTCCCGGCCACGCGCCTGCGGAGCATGCAGGAGCTCAGCACCATCCACATCCAGTGCAGCGAGCAGCCCTCCCTCACCACCAGGTACAGGGCAGGGGTCGTGCTGGGCGCTGGGGCCCAGCTGTGCCCAGCTGCAGGGCTGGCAGGGCCGTTCCCCAGCCAGGGGCCGGGGCTGGCGGCAGCATCTTTGTGTCCCTCCCAGTGATGACCCAAGGGAAGTGGCTCCTGGCTGTCCTGGGAACAACCAGATTAAAGCCAGACTCCAGAGCATCTTGCCGGTGGATATCAGGAAAAGGTTCTTCCCCCAGAGGGTGGTGGGGCACAGAACAGGCTCCCCAGGGAATGGTCACGTTGCCAAAATGAACGGGCCAGCAGTGTCTGTCAGCCAAAACTGTTGGAGAGCTGACCTGATGCCCCCGGGACACTCCACTGATTTCCATTGTCCCAAAATCTAAGTTGCCAGTCTAAGTATCACTGGAAAACAGATAGGAGAAATTTCACAATGGTGTCTTAGTAGCTGTGACCTAAAAAGCCATGAAGGACACAGGTGAAGTGTCCCTTAATACAAAATATTTAAAATTTCATTTTATACATAAATTGCTGAAAAAGAATCATTTATTCACCGCATAATTCCTGCAAATATTAAATTATTTTCTAAATCCCCCTCAGCCCATTAAGTTTTTTGTGCACCAGGGCTGGTTTTGAATGTCCCATTCCTCTTCTCCTCACTCCTATCAAAGGGATGTAAAAACTGAAACAAAGCTGCCTTTAGGGCAGCAAGCGATTGCTTTGTGCCAGAAGAGCATTTCAGAGCATGAATTATGAATGAATAAGTACAAAACAAGTCTCCAGCTATTTCGGTTTCAATATGACAATATTTTAAACCAGCACCTGAAGCAGTAATTCACAGGGATGTCAACTGTTCTGGGTGCTAAATCAGATGCCGGTGATATTCTAAATGTCAACACTTATTTCACTTGCTTACCAAACTGTGCAAGGATGGAGAGAGAAAAAAAAAGCTTTTCAGTTGTTTTTCATGTGGAATGCAACCAACTGGGTGGACTGGTTGCCACTGGCAGAAGCGCCCAGTGCCTGGGGCTGCCCCACTCTCAGGTTGTGCCCGAGGCATCCAGGGAGTGGAGTGGGTTCTGTTCCTGGTGTTTGAGAGATCAGAAACCATCTCTGGTGAGTCACTCCGAGATAACAACAGCAACAGCTTCCCAACTGGGAGCTTTACATTCTGAAAGGACAGGCCTTGTGTTGAAAATGAACATGTTGGGCTGGTAATAGCAGACTCCTGTAGCTGTGCAGATGCACAGAAATCAACCTATCATTTTCCCTCTGTAATTAATTATAGGATGCAATTGATGCCGATCTAATAAGAATGCTCCCAGCTGTCAGATCCTTGAAACTACTGCAGAGAGAAATAAAATAGAAAAGATCAAGGGACAGCGAATATGAAAGAGGTATTTGAAATGCAAGACAGACAACATCTTTCTCAGAAAGAACTACCTGTGCTCTGAAAAGATGCAGTACACAGGACAGTGTATTTAGGTGTCCTTTTAAATAAACTAGAATTATGCAAGAAGGAAATGGAAACAGAACAATTTACCCTGTGAAAAGCTGTATCCTAACCAGGGGGAACATTACCAAGGCTTGGTGTAATCTGTGTAGACATAAATGGTGCCTTGCAGGAACGGGGGGGATGTTTAAGTGGAGTCTTTGAATATTTCAGCTGAATAAGATCCTGATTAAGAACCACAACCATTCCCATCCTTTCTACTACCTCATTTTGAGAAACAAGCCGAGCACTAAATTTGTTTTCTAGTCGTTCCAGCCTCAACATGAAATCAGATGATGGGCTGAGACCGAACTGCAAAGCTGCCCAGATCACCACAGCCATCATCAGCATCCCCACGCCGCCGGCGCTGACGCCCGAGGGCGAGAGCAGACCCGGCCCGGGCAGCCCCGGCCACGCCACGAACATTCCCAGCTCGGCCACCACCAACATCGTCAAGGTCTCCGCCTTGTAGGACGAGTCCCGCGCAGGAGGAGGCTGGAAGGAAGCCCGGAGCCCCCCTCCCTCCGCACCTCCGCGTTCCCTTCTTGCTGCACCTCGTCCCTGGACAGACCGAGCTGGCGTTTGTCACCGAGGGGACCGAGCTTCTGCAGACACGGACTGAGGCAGAGGGGGAGAGGGAGGAAGGGGCTGGAAGGAGGAAAAACCTGCGTGGAGAGCGAGTTGTGCCGTGGCACGGGGCAAAAAGCAGCAGCAGAGGCTGGAGGAAGGAATCATCATGGCAACCAGAGAGTCACTGAAGCAAACGGAATATAACACTGTGTATCGCAGCACCTTTTTAAAGGTTTTTAATGGATAATATTTATTCACGAGGAAATGACTGAAAAGGTGAAAAACAATGGATTGTGTGATTTTTTTTTTCTTCATGGAGCAGAACCTTTAAACCAACCAAAATTTCACTTTTTTTTTTTCTTTTATAGGAAAAGATTTAGACAAAAGAAGCCACCTGTCACAGCAGTCCCCTCCATCGCTGTGTGTGTGTGTGTGAGTGTGCAGAGCCACCGAACTCGAGGGCAGGGCCCTGCCAGGGTGGGTGCCCAGCGGGACCCCAGGTGTGGCAGCACCCCCTGTGCACACCCACACGCACACACACACCTCCCACCCTGGATGCCATCCCCGATTTAGACTATTTTGTATCCGCCTTTTAAGTCAATACAGTGCAATTGCAAACAGTGTGTTTGTCTGCTAATTATTGTCTGTGGAAACATATTTGTGGAGAAAAGCAAAAACAACAAAAAAAAAGAGACAGGCTTTAGTAGAGTTTTAGTCCCACCTGGGTATCTGCTTTCTATTTTTGTTATCACTTACTTGTAAGAGTGTGACTAGACTACAGTTCTGTATTTTTAAAAAGGAAAAAAAAGGTAGGATTCTTTTTTAATACTGTGCACACAAATGGCAAAGAATGAAAGCACTGAACTCGACTGCATCAAGCGTTCATGAGTCTAACAGAGGTTCCTTGTAATGTATGCCCATGATTTTTAAGTTTTGGTTTCTATATAGAAATTTCTTTGCTAGCACTGGACGTATAACCCATTGTAAATAGTAGCCAAATAATGTCTGGATTTATACTTGATAATAATTAACCCCAGAGCCAAATATCTTGCATGGACAGAGAGGTATTTGGCTTTTTCACAGTCTTAGGGCTCCAGTTGTCCCATCCATAGCTTCTGGGCTGCATTGATTCTGGGGATAGAGCAGGTCAGCAATTTCAGTTCTCCAGTCCCAGGACAGGATCTGCTTGAGAAGGGGGAGCAGTACTGGAGTTTGGGAAACGTTTGGTAACGTTTGGTAACGTTTGGTGCAGACAGCGTTTCCTTTTCACAGTTCTACACTTCGCTTGGGCAAAGTCTATTCATGAACTAACAGATAACCAAAAACTGAAGAACACTGTGTGGTACTGCCAGGTACCTCATCCTGTGACTGAGCCGAGCTCAGTCCTGGCACCTCGTCCTGAGACCTTTCTAGGAATGATTCACCATGAGGGAATTCATGGGCCTGACATGACTGATTCCCCCCTTTTCCTGCCATTCTGCCTTCCCGGAGTCCCCTTTTACAGGGGATCCGTGAAGGGCAGAGTGAGGAACATCCCCCTTGTGCCCACCTGTCCCACCCTGTCTGGCTGATCCCCGTGGTCATGCACAAACCTCTCCAAGGCCAATGCACTGCGCCCCAACAGCCTGGAGGGAGCAGGGAAAGACATCCCATGTCCTGTTCGGAGCAGTGATTTTACCAACGTCAGAGTTAAAGAACGGCTCAAAGCGTGTTTGAGGCTGGTTCAGCAAAGGGATGACGTTTTTTTTAACATCTGTCATAACCTCTCCTGATGTAGTATTTATATGCAGATATACATACACATGTAACTAATTACAGACTCATTCATGTATAGGTAATTAACGCTGACTTACACATACGAGCTGGCACCCTGCTTTGGTAGCGCTCCTGCTGCGAGTGAGCGATGGCTGATGCATTAACTCAATACCCTCCTTAGAATCCTACAACATCCTAGGAACAGTAGGGCTATGGCTGAGCCTCCAGTAGCTGCACCAGCTTCTAGTCATTTATTCCAGAGCTGTACTATGTTACCAAAAACTATGTTTAGTCCTGTTTTAAAATATTAAAATGCTCTGCCTTTTGCTGCTTCCTGTAGGAGGTTATACTGCAGTTAATCTGACCATTATTGAGTTTTTTTCTCAATGTTTTAATTTAATTTTTGCTTTAATTTCATTAAGTGTCATCATCTGAGCACCCCTGCCCTTCTAGATCAGAGGCCTTGCTCTCCACCACTTGCCACCTTTGCAACCTCATCTCCACTGGCACAGAGTGAGGGTGAAATGCCCCCATGCTGACAGGGGACAGGAATAAAAATTACAAAGAGTCAGGGATTCCACCTGGATTCTTGGTGCTGCCTTTCTTACTCCTGATTTAGTGTGGAGTGGTGAACAAGGCACTTCACATCTCTGTATCTGTAAATAGCCATCGTGGCAGCCCTTGTCCAAAGCACTGTTGGAGCTTTTAATTGCTGTCAAACAAACTTTTTGGAAAAGAGAATATAACATTCAATTTTAAGAGTTTAAAAATAGGAGGAAAGCCAGTTCCAGGAGTTTCTGGCTGGCTGCTTGGGCTCTGATTGCCAAGGCAGCCACAGCCTCTGTTCTCTTCCCCAAAACAGGAATTGTTATCCTTGCTGGGGAACCACGGCTTGTGCCTCTGCCATGAACTGGGCAGGTGCTGCCCCACGTTGTCAATTCCTCAGCACAGGCTCGCAGAGGATAAAAACACACAAAGTTAAGGAAGTCTGAGCCCAGAGGAACAGGGCTAAGAGTATTTTTAATGGAGGCATTAGCTCCCTTTATCCTCTGCAGTCGCCCGAGGAAAGCTTCCGAAAGCGCCTGGGACTGTGCTGTGGAAAACCTGGGAGCATCCCCGGGAGGGCACTGAAGACCCAGGGGAGCTGCAGGGACAGGGATCCACCCCTGCAGGGGCTGCCCGGGAGCAGCAGAGCCCCCCGGGATGGACACGGGGAAAAGGGACGGGGTGCACCCAGCAGAGCAGGGAGCTGCGCTGCGGCCCCTCGCTCCTGACCAACGGGAGGCACAACAGCTTCCCAAAACCCCCGAGTCCTCAAACAGCACCGAGAGCAGCCCAAGCCACTCCTGAGGATTCCTGAGGCAGAACTTCACCTGAAGGACAGGGATCATTCCCTCCGGTGCTCCCAGTGCTGCCCTGCCTTACCAGCACCCCAACCCCTCCCCGGGGTCACACAGGTCCCTGGACCCCGACACAAAACCAGCACCTGGCCCTGCCCTCCCGGCCGTGCCCGGGCACCGGGCAGGGGCTGCTCCAGCCGGGGTCCCTGCCAGGAACAGCACCAGGGGCAGGGCAGGCTCTGGGGAGCAGCCCCATGGGCCTGGCAGAACGTCAGTGCTGTGCCGGCACTTCAGTTCAAAGCCTTCCCCCTCCTCTCATTCCTTACCACTTTTTATAGTTTTAGAAAAGTTCCTGTAAAAAAGAGATAAAAAGGGATTCTTTGTACACAAAGCAAGTGGAAGGGCATTATTTTTTCAGCCTTTCCTAAAGCAATATTAAAAATATCAATGGAGCAACCCCTTTTCCTGAGCATTTTATTTCCTTTCCAAAGCTTTTTCTGAAGGAAAAATATTTTCACCAATTTTTAGCCTATTCTATCATTAGATTTCCTCTTTTCTTACCTGGCATTGAGCTGCTAACAGGATTCACACCCACCTGGCAGCAAATGATGGAAAATACCTTTCACACATAGGCTTTGACTTCCATCTACTCTTTCCAAAATCCACCTTTTGCTTTCATTTTCCTTAAAAATCTTAAGGACACCCCTAAAGAAGAGGCCACAGATAATACATCTTGGTGCACAAAAATTAAAGAATTAAACAATTGAATCCATCCTCCACTAGCACAAGATCCTTCACTGTGATATGGCATTGCTTTTTCTAGATTAGACTTCAAATTCTCCCAGGACTCCCACTGCCTCCCTGGAGAGGTCGTTCCAGAGTGACAGACCTCAGTGTCAAGGATTTTTCCCCAGCTGTTCAGCCACAATTCTTTCCTTGTATTTCCCTCTCTTGCTGCCATTTATAATCCCTTGCACCATTTACTCTCCTTTCCACAAGGGAAATACAAAACTTTCTGCACCAAATTCTTATTCTTTATCTATTAAATAATTACCTTTGTTAAAAGTGAATGGGGGAAAAGACAACCCAAGTAATACACATGGCTTTAGTGTGGAATAAAGTTCATTAATAACTCAAAATATATCTTTCTTTAATTGGCCAGAAAGACTAAATTTAGTCAATGCCACTTGTTTAACCTAAGCCTGTTGCTAATACACCTGTACTGCAACCCAGCATTTGTCATTCTCGTCTGGACAGCTTCAGGCATGTGCATGAAAATCAGATTAATACCAGCTAAAGAAAGCAAACTTCCTTCAAGATTTTGCTTTTTAAAGCAAAGAGGTTGCAAACATGCTGCATCTTGCGTGTATTGTAAATTCAGGAAATTAAAAATCACAATTTATGCATTGCAACATCCCTTGGACTTTGCAGAATTTTATCTGTTGGACTAAGGCAGAGTTACAAAGTCAGCACTCGTGGAGGGCTGGTGAATATCAATAGCTTTGAACTGCAAACTTAATTCTGCTTTTAAAGTTAGGTGAATAAAACCCCTTTTCCACATGATTCACCCATCCAGTCTATCTCAATTAATTTTTTGTTTTAAAACATACATTTTTCTCCAACACTTGGAGCCAACTGCAGTAGATCCATGGGTTTAAAGCCCAGGTTTTTAGGCTTTGTATTTGCCAAAAATGCTGTCCGTGGTAATTTTCTCTTTCTAAAACTCTAAGAGCAAAGGGGAGGCAGTGAACATCAGGGGCTGAGCATCAGCAGCCTGGGTTCTGCTCCTGATTTCATGAGCAACCACTAAGTGACCTCAAAGAAGTCATTTCACCTCTCTGCCAATTCTGCACCCTGTAGAGCAATGAGCACCTCCTCTTGCACTGAGTGGAGCTTGGTTCATGACACCCCAAAATCCCACAGGGAATTCTGGAGACAGAGTGCCAGAACTGCTACTTCTGTTCAGGGAGCAAAACCTGTGCCAGAAATGTTGTAGGTGGAACAAAAGACCAGGTGACAAAGAGCTTGTGAAAATCCCTCCTCCTGTTCTCAGTCAGGTCTGTTCCTCTGTGTGTATCCGTGTGTCCCCTCCCACTTTGGGTTAAACCAGTGCTGTTCCAGAGCCTCGGCTGGGGGAAGGTCCCAACCACACCAATGCTCTTCCCCACTCTTCAACCATGACTGGGAGCTCCCAGGGGCTCCTCGGACCAACCAAGTCTCTAAAAATGGTGTGATGGTCTATTTTTGATAAACCAGTATGGCATTCCAATGCAATGGTGTTTTCTTTAGGAGTTCTATGTTATAAGAAGCTCTCAACTTTATTATTTTCTATTTTCGTACTTTAAATGGGCTTTGCTTTACAAACATCAGAGGACAGATACGAAATGTACTGGACACAACTGCAGGTAGCTTCATTTGAGAACAACTTTCTAGGAGAACCAAGTTTCCTGTTGTCTTCTTTTGGAATTGTAGTGCATATGTTGAAACTTGTATATCATTTACAGTATTGAGTCTTGTGCCACTGCTGTACCTGATGTATCCAATCCGGATTAAACAGAGTATGTGCCACAAATACCAACAGGATGCTGTAATTTCTTCTAAAAAACTTCTGGGAGGTTCTTTTGGAGAATTTTGGGTGTTGACCAAGGCCACTCGAGTTGCATTTACATACCAATTAACTCTTCCCCAAGCAATCATTAATGGAATCAGTGGGATGTCACAGGACAGCAATAATGCAGGTACTGAAGTGCATCTCTAACCGTGTTCTCTTTGTGAATGTTGAGTTGCAAAAAATTCATCTTGGAAACAAAACCAAGCTGTCTTGGCCTTTTCCAACTACGAAGACAAAGGGAAACCCCTCCCTGGAGTCATTTGTGACACAAAGGGAGTAAGGCCGGAACAAAGCACAGAAAGAAAAACTTTCACGATTAGTGCAGAGGCAACCCGGGGTCAGCACCCTGAGCCAGCCAGCACTCCCATCTTTTCCTGCCCCAGGACAGCTCTGTACAAGCCAAACAGGAAATATCAATTAGTTTTAGCACTACTAGGTAATTCCATTTCTAATTAAAGCTTTCCTGTGAGTGTGGGAAGTCTGATATTGTTGCACCCAGAGGGACAGACCAATTATGATTGCTGCACATTTTCTACATAATTAAATCCTCTACCACACAGCTTGCTGCACACCTTGCTATAGTAATGTTATTTATTCAGTGTTAATTAACTGGATTTAAATTAGCAATAGAGGCATTGAGATGCTCGTTTCACTCTGCCACTTCACACTGGGAGATAATCAGTGCCTGGTGTTTACCAAGAGAATTAGGGAAAATGGGATGACCACCAACTTTGAACAGACCCTGGAATCTCACAAGGAATTCATCTTCACCCAACAGTCACAGGGAAGGCACGGCAAGAGGGAGGTGAGGCCCTGGCACAGGGTGCCCAGAGCAGCTGTGGCTGCCCCTGGATCCCTGGAAGTGCCCAAGGCCAGGTTGGACGGGGTTGGAGCAGCCTGGGACAGTGGGAGGTGTCCCTGCCCAGGGCAGGGGGTGGACCTGGATGAGCTTTAAGGTCCCTTTCCAAAGCAGTCTGGGATTCCATAAAATACAACGGGGAGTGCTTTGTATTTTCTCCTTTCTGACATTTCTTACGTGGAAGTGGCTGCCTTTTATCATCCTTTATTTACTTTGGATTGAAAAGATTCCACCTGAGCATCCAGCTCTTTCTTTTCCTTTTATTAACAAATTGTAACACCATTACTGGACATGTGTAAAACATTTACCAGACACAGCTCCTTATAAAAAGACCCCGTTTTTCTTCAATCTCAAACAATGTCTGTCCCCTGTCAGTGTCCTTTAGGGCAGCACTGTTGTCACAGACCCTGTCCATTCCTGGTCCCAACCAGCAGCATCAGGACATCAATCCCCATCTTTCAGCAGCTCCTGGAGATAGACTGAGTTGACCTGGTAGGCATTCATCCAGCTGAACTGCCAGTAACTCCTGCTGTAGTGGGACACTGCTGCGTAGTAGCTCTGCCAGGCGTCGTAGTAACATTTCCAGTAGTCCTCGTAACTCCAGCCCTCATACGGAGCATCATCCCAGGAGCTGCAGGTCTGCTCCTCTTCAGTTCTCCTCGTGGAAGGACTGGAGAATTGATGGTTGTGGCTTTTCTTGTGTTTAGCATTTTGTTTCAGGACTTTCTTTTTCACTTCATTTTGCCTCGGGACGTGGGATCGCTCCCGAGGCTTCTCGGGTGTAGGGCAGAAACCTGCAGGGCCCTGCCGTGCTGTGGGCACAGCGTTTCGGTCCTGTGGGTCTGAAAGTACCTCAAAGCAAGAGCTGTTGGCCCCACTATGAAGGGAATCCCTGGAGCTGTCTGAGCCATCAGAATCAGCAGACACAGCCCCGTTTGCTGCCATCTCTGTGTGATTTTCCATCTCTTCCCACTCCACATCCCCATTTCTGGGCAGCTCACGTTGCTCTCCTGGGCCTGAGTAACTTCTTAAAATCTCCACCTCTCTCTCTGACCCTTCTTTAATGAAATACTCATAGTCTTCAACAAAATCTGAGAAGCTCCAGGGATTGGTGAGTTGGTTTTTGAAAGAAGACAAGCATGGAATTTTGGGAAGATTTTTTTTTAAGGCCTCCTCATCTGGAGCCGGAGTGCTGTGCTGTGCATCCATCCTGGAGATGGGTTTGACTTGATTCCTCCGTTCTGTGCAACAGCTGGAAGTTTGGGGGGTTCTACTGGTTTTCTCTACATTTGGAGGATTTGTGCACTTTTTTATCTGTTTTTGCTTCAGAGTCCTTTTTGGCCTTTCTACAGAAGAATTATCCCTTGGAAGATTAGAGGGAGGCTGAGGTATGTCTGAAAAGCCATTCTGGACAGGCTGCAGCACAGGTTCCTCTGGTTTAGGACACACAGTGTCACAATTCCCCACAGGAGCTGTAGGTATTGCAGGTTTAACTTCCACCTCCCCATCTTCAAACTGCTCCATCATTCCAGGAGGGATTGGCTCTGCACAGCACAGAAACAAGCAGCCACTCAATCAAGTGCATCCTTCCCTCTGAACTCACACGAGTACCCAAGTGAAGCTTCTCAAAATCACATGTTAAGACATCAAGTGAGGGCTACAAACCAACCTCTTCAATTCTTAAAGAGTTTAAAGAGCCAGAACATTTCCTTCATAGAAGGCATCAAAGGCTGCTCAAGACAAACAACACTGCATCACTTGTCAGGAGCAGAGTGTGACGAACGTGGACTAAAAGCAAAGCAGTCCCAGCAGAGAAGCCACACATCAGCCCCCTGCACTTGTCTGAAGCTCTGAGTAACAGAAAACCCCCAAGCCCAGCAGCATCCCCAGCACAGAGCCTACCTGGCAGAGGAAGAAGCTGCAGGTTGCACTTCTGAGCAATTGTCATCATCGTGTTCTCCTCCTCCCCACGGCAGCAGTAGGTCACAGATAAGCCCAAGGTGCCTGTGGGACAGAACAGAGGTAACTCCCAAGGAGAGCCAGCAGAGCCAGCAGAGCTGCAGGGTGCCAGGGCTGTCCCTACCGAAGCGCCCGGCTCGGCCGATGCGGTGCATGTAGGTCTCCCAGTCCAGGGGCACGTCCAGGTTGATGACCAGGTTCACCTTCTCAGCATCAATTCCACGAGATGTCTGCAGAAAGTGAGGAGGAGAAAAGGGCAGTGAGAGCTGAGTAATTCAACAGAGCTTTGAATAAATACAGAACCACAGGGAGGCTGGAAGGAACCACAGTGGGGTCACCGGGTCCAGCCTCCCCAGGGTCACCCCAACATGTTTGGCACTCACAACACACTGCCCACAGAGTAACTTTTAGCTGCAGAGCAACAGATAAATTGAAAACTACTTTTGAGCCAGATCACAGAATGGATTGGGTTGGATGGGCCCTAAAAGCATCATCTCATTCCAACCCCCTGCCATGGGCAGGCAGATGAAGAGTTGGGGGTGATTTCTGAGCCTCACAGTGAAAATAAGTCACAGTCCACAGTGCTTTATCAGCATATTCATGTTCTCTCCAATTCCAAGCCAAATCTAATCCTCTTTATGTGCAATACTCCTGCATGCTGTAAAATTTGCAGAGCAGTTAATAAATTTGAAATAAAATCCGTAAAAAGCTTGTTTGAAAGCAGTAAAAGCTCACCAAGTCTGTGGAAATCAGAACTCTGCAGTGGAATTGCTTTAATTTAGCCATGGCATCAAGTCGCTGATTCTGATTCATGTTGCCTAGGAAGATAAAAATCAGAAGCAGGTTACATTCCTCATCTTTATGCCACTCACATTCGAGAAAAAGCTGCTTTGTATCATCAGAAATAAGTCAGAAACTTCCTCAAACACCAGTTCCAAATTAGTAAAGAAGAAACAAACAAAACTTGAAAACTCAGGTCACTCATTACAAAAATAATTCCTTTGCTTGTTGATTGAGTATTAAAAAGACCTATGAAGGTTCAAATGCTCTTCTCAGCCATTTAACCAAAGACTGTGCAAGGCAAGACTCAAGATTAATTCTCCTATTTTAGATCACATTTATGCACAATTTCAGTAGAATCAGAAAGCTGTGAATGGATTTACCTGAAATGCACTCGGCAGGGAAGCCTCTGGATGTCAGTATTTCAGCCAGACGTTGAGCCCTGAGGGAACACACACAATGAAAATTGGAAATAAAACCCCAAGCCTACGAGCCCCTGGGCATTTCTCAGGTTATTCTCTACAGCCAAGGACTGCATTCCCATATTTTCAGTATTTCCCACTGCATTCCTCAGGCTGTATTTCAGACCTCAAGTTTGCAGACTGCTCTGAGACCTCACAGGTCTCATAAATTTATCCATATGCACAGAAATTTATCTGTGGCTGGACATTACAGCCGCTGCTTTCACACAAGCTTTGTGCAGATGTTATTTCAAGTGTATCACCTGCTGTGCAGATTTGAGAAGACTAAGGCTTGGTTGAATGGAATCTTGCTGAACAACTCCTGCAGGTGCTGGGTTTTCTCCTCAAAGGTTTTATGTGGGAGGGGATGGGAATTCACAATTTTGTAGTATTGCTTCAGCCCTGAGCAAGAAACCAAAACAACAGATTAGGGGTTGCCATAAAAACCTGCACAGGGTCCTGTAAACACGTGATACTGCAGCTGAAGGAAAACTTCTCACAAAGACAAGTGTAAGAACCTTCAGGAGAAGTTTTTCTTAAAAGGCTGAAATATTTTCTGAATGATAGAAAAAGCAAAGTTCCATTTGTCACTGGTATTTCAAATAAACAGAACCACAGACTGGTTTGGGATGGAAAGGCCTTTAAAGACCATCTCATTCCACTTCAAGATTCACTACATTAACATTGGGAATCAATATTCATAAACTGAACAACTCAAATACAGGTGAAATTATGGAAAATAATGCATTTTAAATGCACATGTTTTGGTTTTAGTCTCCTCCTCTTAATCTGTTGCTAACAGTGTCACTCTAACTGCTGCTGATGCACTTACCAAGGAGGCCTGGATCCGTGGGGTTCAGCCTCACAAACGTGGGCTCCCGCATGTACCTGGTGAGAGCAGCAGCCAGGGACTCAGGGTAAGTGGCTGAAACTGCCAACATCTGCTTATTGGCCGGGAGTGAGGAGTAGATCCAACTGTGGGACAAAGCCATGGGAATTANTTAGATCACATTTATGCACAATTTCAGTAGAATCAGAAAGCTGTGAATGGATTTACCTGAAATGCACTCGGCAGGGAAGCCTCTGGATGTCAGTATTTCAGCCAGACGTTGAGCCCTGAGGGAACACACACAATGAAAATTGGAAATAAAACCCCAAGCCTACGAGCCCCTGGGCATTTCTCAGGTTATTCTCTACAGCCAAGGATTGCATTCCCATATTTTCAGTATTTCCCACTGCATTCCTCAGGCTGTATTTCAGACCTCAAGTTTGCAGACTGCTCTGAGACCTCACAGGTCTCATAAATTTATCCATATGCACAGAAATTTATCTGTGGCTGGACATTACAGCCGCTGCTTTCACACAAGCTTTGTGCAGATGTTATTTCAAGTGTATCACCTGCTGTGCAGATTTGAGAAGACTAAGGCTTGGTTGAATGGAATCTTGCTGAACAACTCCTGCAGGTGCTGGGTTTTCTCCTCAAAGGTTTTATGTGGGAGGGGATGGGAATTCACAATTTTGTAGTATTGCTTCAGCCCTGAGCAAGAAACCAAAACAACAGATTAGGGGTTGCCATAAAAACCTGCACAGGGTCCTGTAAACACGTGATACTGCAGCTGAAGGAAAACTTCTCACAAAGACAAGTGTAAGAACCTTCAGGAGAAGTTTTTCTTAAAAGGCTGAAATATTTTCTGAATGATAGAAAAAGCAAAGTTCCATTTGTCACTGGTATTTCAAATAAACAGAACCACAGACTGGTTTGGGATGGAAAGGCCTTTAAAGACCATCTCATTCCACTTCAAGATTCACTACATTAACATTGGGAATCAATATTCATAAACTGAACAACTCAAATACAGGTGAAATTATGGAAAATAATGCATTTTAAATGCACATGTTTTGGTTTTAGTCTCCTCCTCTTAATCTGTTGCTAACAGTGTCACTCTAACTGCTGCTGATGCACTTACCAAGGAGGCCTGGATCCGTGGGGTTCAGCCTCACAAACGTGGGCTCCCGCATGTACCTGGTGAGAGCAGCAGCCAGGGACTCAGGGTAAGTGGCTGAAACTGCCAACATCTGCTTATTGGCCGGGAGTGAGGAGTAGATCCAACTGTGGGACAAAGCCATGGGAATTATTTACACATATGTACCTGATGTAGTGATACAGGCATGAGGGAAGTGTTTTTCCTTACTTGATCTGCTCCTGGAAGCTGCCCTCCTCCAGCAGCTTGTCTGCCTCATCTAGGACGAAGAGCCGGACACTGGCTGTGCTCAGGTAGTCCAGCTCTATGAGCTGCTTGATCCGACCTGCAGGGGAGGGAAAAGCGAAAACAGCTTCAAAACCATGAACTGAAACATTCTAATGATGAACTTTTAAAGTATTTTTAAATTACCTTTGAGGCTGACAACAACCCAACCCAGCCCAGCTTTCCAAAGGCGCAGTTACTGTACTGTGGAGGATCACACAGGACACAAACCTCAGCAACGCTCCTCCCTACCTGGGGAGCCCACAGCTATGTGGCACTTCTTCAGCCGGCTTTTGTCCTGGCTCAGAGGAGTCCCTCCAATGAAGACATGGCATTCCAAGCCTTCCATTTTCATGGCAATCGTTGTGATCACGGCGTGGATCTGCACCGCGATCTCCCTCGTGGGAGCCAGGATCAGGATCTGTCCGGGGCAAGGATTAAACGGGAGGAAAAAGCCGCAGGATGGCGCTGAGAGCTCACCCCCAGCGCGGTGGTGCTTCCACACGCTGTGCCTTCAGTGCCGCATCTCCCCCCAAAAAGAGCGATTCCCTCCCCTAAAGCAGCCCCGGCCCGGGCTCACCTGCGTGGCGGGGCTCTCCAGCAGCACCGCGTCCAGCGCGACGGTGGCGAACACGCAGGTCTTGCCGGTGCCAGACTTGGCCTGCACGATGAGATCTGCAAAGAGCGGCCACAGCGGTCAGGGCAGCCCCCGGCGAGTCCCCGGCCCCGCGCCCGGCCCGCCCGCTCACCCAGCCCGCAGCGCCCCAGCGGGATGGCCTTCAGCTGCACCGGCGACGGCCGATGGAACCCGGCAGCCTCCAGCCCCGCCAGCACCGGCGGCGACAGCAGGAGAGAGCCGAAGTCGGAGGGGCCGCCGGGCACCAGCACATCCCGGGTGCGGAACCGGCCCTGCGCCTCCGTGGGCGCCGCCATCTTGGCGGGGCGGGAGGGGAACGTTCCGCGAGACGCGCCGTGATCCCGCGGGGGGCGGGCAGGCGGCGCCGCCGCCAGGGGGCGCGGGGAGCATGGCGGCGNCCCAAACCGTGCTGTCCCTGTGCGATCCCGGAATACCCCAAACCCTCGCTGTGTCCCGCTCCTGGCCCTGCACAGACACCCCAAAATCCCACCCGGTGCTCCCTGAGCTCCGGCAGCCCTGGGGCCGTGCCCATCCCCGAGGAGAGGACACAGCTCACAGAACACACAAACACGATTTATGAGCCTACAGAAAATCACTTATTACGAGAAATTAACAGTATAGTATTCACTCAGCAAAGGGCAAATGTGTTAATCTGTATGTGCGTTACTTACTACCCTCTGTAGACCACTTATTTTAAATCGTGGGTGGGTTTATGAATATCAACTTTTATTGTAGCACTTCAGAGGCTCTGGACATGCAGCTTCCATTCATTGCAAGGGGATTTGGAAAATCTCCACAGTGGCTTCTACTGTACCAGCACATACACTGTGTCATTATTCTTACAGTGCCGGGCAGCCTAAATGAATTTTAATGGCTTTGGTGCATCACAGGCTTGGTCACGCCTTTGAAATTCCTCATGTCTATATTCCTGATGGGGGAGAAAGGTCTGTCAGATTCTATTCAGTTATTTTTTATGATGATGATATTTTCCTGTGAATATCTGAGCACCAAGCACTGCAGGATAAAGAGCAGTTCCAGTTTGGAGAGCTCCCCTCCACCAAGGGGGACACACCAGGTGGTTGGGACTGTGCCCCAGAGCACAGGTAACAGGATCTACAGGCATTCTGCTGTTCCAATAATTTTTAAATTTCAAGTGGATAGTCTCATTGGTCCTCAAGGGGAAAGAGTCTCCAGTATGAGATAATTGTCTCTGGATAAATCTGGGAAAGGAGACTGACAAAGACACCTGGACGTAACAAACATTTGATTAAATACAGCCTTTCATAACCCTTTTAAATTGATGTGATTTGAACAGACAAGAAAGAGCAGTGAGGAGGGACTGTTCCCGGGCGGGAAGGGCAGTGAGGGGGTGACAAAACAGCCCCCAGGAGCCATTGCAGGAACTGCTCCCCTCTCTATTTTCCTCACTTATTCCTTTTCTCCCCTGTGGTTTCATACAAGTTGCAAGACAACCAAGGTGATCTGGAGACAAACATTATTCTCTGTGGTGCATTAATGAGACATTCAGACACCTCGCCGTCATTCAGAAAGATATTGCTGTTTGTAGTTATTTAATTTTCCTTCGGATATTCAACGCAGACAGACTCCAAACCATCTCCCTGTGTGTGTCACCCTTCCCCACCACGACTGGCGGATCTGTTGTCCCTCTCCCGCTGGTTTTGGCCCTGACTGAGGGGGTTGTGTCACATTTCGGCTCCTGCAGCTCTGTCAGTCGATCCCATGAAAGGTTTTGTTTTAACCCTTATTCCCGTGGTAAATCCTACCTGCTCCTGCTCCTCACGTTGTTGTGAGCTCTCTGTAAGTGGTGTGCTGTGCCATGAGTCACAGTGTAAACAGGAATCTTCACCCTTCAGGCCTTGCTTTACCTCAGGGACTCTCGAGTGCGGAATTCCCGTTGTGGACGTTCACATGTCAGCCCTGCCAAGAGGAATCTGCAGTTTTGCTGTGACATTGCTTTGCTTTTACTTGCAGTAGGAAGTATTCCTGCTCAGAGCAGCCTTTGGAAATCTTGACATTTAATCTGAATACTCTGCAGGCAGAGTAGGTCCTGGGAAAGGATTTAGGTTACTAAAAGAAGCAGATGAGACATCCTTCAGAGCTGGAGTATTACTAAAATAACATGTTCTTTTGAAGGGATATAAACTCTCTAGCTTGGGACCACAAAAATCCTCGAGGTTTTAGGATGTAGAAAAGCCCTGCTAGGGAAAATTCTTCCTCCTGTACACACTGAGAGCATGTTTTATTCCTCCAAGAAAGTGCTCAACACATTTTTGTCCCTGTCACAAAGTGCACATCACATATTTGATTTTAATTCCATGGCAGACTCATTTTTCTCTGAATCTGTACATCAATGTATCAGCTTTAGATAAATGATGTTCTAAGACACCTGTGAGCGATGCTGCTGATACTCAAGGTCAGGTTCTCGCTGTTTCAGACTATTTCAGCCTAACACCTGCAATACCAGGTCTTAGGACCTGTACTAAATAATTCCCCCAGATTCATCCATCTCCTCCTTTTGTTGTAAATTTACTCTTCATTTACAACACTTAAATTCTTGTTGTGGCTCTTTGAAATACTGAGGTAAAGTGCTCATGGGTAATTTGTATTGGCATCCTGAACTGTTGGGTTGTGTCTTACGAATACATTCATTATAGATTTGGACATTGCTACTGCAAACAGGCATCAGCCTTGCCTTATTCCTTTGCCTTCAAAGGATTCGTCTTTCAGATCTGCCAGGACATGGAATTATTCAGAGCAAATCTGGTTTACATAATATTTGTAGAATATTTTGAAAGTGAGATAATCTCATCCTCCTCTCCCAGATGTTTTCAGATTAAGACAGGGAAATTTCTCTGTTCTCTGCAGCACGTGTGAGTCACTCTTTGGAGTGTAGGACGTGTTTGTGTTTACAGTGCCATGGAAACTGTGTTTGTTCCCTGTACAGTAGAGCCCAGGACAGTAAAAGGGCCATTGATCCCAGCAGAGACAGTGGCTGCATATTCACCACCGAAAATTGACTCCGAGCACCCTGCACATTCACTTTCTCTCTGGAAAAAAAAGCTGCATGGCAAGTTACCAAGGAGCAGCAAGGCTTTGGAGCAGCAGAATCTTCTCTGTTGCTTTAGTAACTGACAAAGTCGTGGGTTTTTCCCAGCAAGTCTGGTGCATGAAGCTGTCATAAATAATGATGATGAGGAGGAGGATGGTGATGTCTTACATCCATCTAGGGCTCATTTCAGTGCCCTCCTGTGGAATGGGTTTGGTTCCTTGTCAGGCACATTCTTCACAAGGATCAAGGAGAACTCCCCAGATTTCAGATGGAGTCTCAAGTCCACGGGGGAGTCACCACAGGCACAGGCACGGGTGCAGCTGCAGATAAAAGCAAGCAGACCTCAGGGATGGGGTCAGAGCAGCTATGTCAGCTCTACAGTGAGAAATGCCAGTATTTTGCTCCTGCTGTTTTCCTCCAGATAAATAAACATCATCCCATTTTAATCTTAGATACCAAGATTTGCTAAATTATTTTTTCAGCTCATATGAGCAGGATCTAGGTCACGAAAACGCAGCAAGCCGAGATGAAATCCAGTAGTTCTTCAGCACAAGGCAGCACAGTGGCTGCACAAGGAGCTTCCCTGGTACTTACTCCTGGCACTCTAGTGCAAGCAGAGCAATGTCAGGAGCTGGAATTTGGCTGGAGCAGAGTTAAAAGTTTTTATTTTGAGGATGGGGCATAGTGAGGGGTTGGGGCATGTCAGAGCTTTTATAAAGGCCACAAGTGCAGAGACTGTATGCACTAAATTAGACTTAATGGAAGAAATGGTCAGATTTTCCGGGATATTCTATCTCTGGTCAGATTTTCAGGGATATTTTATGTCTTCATGCACAAATATAAAACCAGGCAAAGTTCTGACATTATATCCTTACCTATGGGTGGGTGTTTCTGCCCCAGTGGGTTTAAACAAGGATGGATGCAATTCAGGTCATGCTGCAGCTGAAGTGGGAGGAAATTCTGAAAGGTTTGTCGTCAGTGTGCAAGAAAGTCGAAAGGAAAGAAAATTCAGTGATAACCACGCTTGTTAGTTCAGCAAAGAACAGTCACGTGGGAGCCTGGAGAAACCAGATCAATGAACTGAGAGACAACAAATGAGATGAGCCTTCAGCTGTGAAGGGATGGATGTTTCCTCAATCAGGAAGGAACGAGGCAGTTCATAGAAGTGGAATACTCCACTCTGAAGGAGTATTCTAATTTTTGCCCAAGGATCTCAGTTTTTCGTTTTATCCTGAAATAAACCATGTAGCTTTCTGCTTGAGGGTGTTTTATTCTTGGCTCTGTATTTTCTCGGAGATCTGATTTTCCACTGCACTGCACCATCTGCTCATGGTTTACACCACGACAGAGTGGAAGGAGTGCAGGGCCTGGCATGAGGTGTCGGTGCTGCTTTGAACCAGTTGTCTACATGCAAGAGAAAAATGCTGCTTAGTAAGGAAATCCCACTGAGAAAATATTTCAGATTTTTCTCTTCTCTTGCAAGTTCCCAGGAGTTTGGAGCACATGAATATTCTGGTCTTTTCTTTATTCTGTGCTCATGAACTCCTTTATCAGTCTCCTGGGACAGGAGTAGCCCCGGAGGCTGGAAAATGGATCAAAAAGATGTCCTTAGCAGAAGCCAAACAGAGCCTAGAAACTCTTCCTGTTCATCTGCCAGAAGATCACAGAGTTTGGTGTCTTGCAAGAGGCACAGGAGCTTACAGCATCTGCCACTTGCCATGTACACGTGCAGGTGGCCTCCGGAATCCTCGACACGCGCTGAAGGTAAAACATTGTGTAAGCTCAATTTGATCCTTCCAATAACCACAGCTACCATTGGTACCTCTGCTGTACTGCAGTAGTCAAAGAATGTGAAAGCCTCAGTTAAATTCAGGGGTGATGCAGTGAACAGAGACCTGGGTGCTGGGCTGGCCCTTCTTGCCCATGTCTGGGACCCCAGAGAGGCCTGGGCAGCCGGGGCGTTCCCTGTGCCTCAGTAACTGCCCGAGCCGGGCGTTCCGGCCCCTGCGCTCCACTGGAGACATCCCAGCTCTCTGATTTTTCACTCCTGCCTGGCTCTTCAACCTGCCATATGCTTGGATAGGCTGTGGACATCCACACCCGACCCCGGCCCGTGGGGAACAGCCAGCTGGCCAGCAAATCCTGCCAGATTTCAGGAAAAAATCATAGCTGGGCTAGCTGGCTTAGACTGTACGAAAGACTCGAGACTAGCAAGTACCCACTCACATCATGGCACATCACATCCCTGTTGGAAGTGATTCCTTTTTGATAAGGTCATTTCTCTAATAAATTAATTTTTACTACCTCATTCTACAGAGCCTCGAAGAGAGATGCTGTTCCCATACTTAACAGATGGGAAATGGGAACCCTGAAATGAGCAAAGAGACAGGAAATTTTGATCCATAATAAAAGAGCAGTGGAAGGATCAATAAACATTAACTCTGGAGTGTTTCCCAAACACATGTGAAAGGGCAGATCACAAATTCCCCATTTAAATTGGATTTTGACACAAAGGTCAGCTTTCAAAAACACAGAAACTGATTTCTATAAACAAACAAGCAAACAAACCAAATCCTATTACCGTCTGTAAAAATGTTTTCCCCCAAAATACAAAGACCTGGAGAGGCAAAAATTTTAGCCAGTCTTTGTCAAATTTATGGGAAAAAACCAAGTAATTACGTTTTTAATCCCAAATTTGAGAACACAAAGTAGTATTTCTCCTTCTATCAAGTTCTTTAGCACTGCAAAACGACTCAGACAAACCTTGTTAAATTATCACAGGGGACTCAGCATTTATCATCTAAACAACATATTTTGCAAATAAGATGAGAATAATATTTACTTGTGAGACACACTCAAAACTTCAAACCTTTTCAAATTCAGAGCAGTTATAAAGTCTGATGATCCAAAAGTGTTTGTATTTTTCCCCTGGCTCGCCTGTCCATCTGTTTGGTGTCCCGTGGTGACAAACAACATTAGAGGTTGTTGATCCGAGATAAAAGAATCCTGGTCTTAGAAGGGCGCATCCGTAGCTCCCACATCCCCCATACCCCGGAGTTTTCCAGGTGCTCTGTGTGCGCAGACTCCCACGGGCTGAAACAGCGCCGGTGGAACAGAGAGGGGAAACTGTTCTGAAAATAAACCCCGCTAAAGGACTTTCAGCACCTGTCCCTCGCAGCTCTCTAACACGTGCTGTCCCTGACAAACCGGGGACACGGGCCAGGCACGGGC
>VZRS01013286.1:206504-226872 GCA_013398055.1 Ifrita kowaldi | reverse complement strand
TGTAAGATTGTCACAGGGTGAAAAATGTAGAGGTTTTGGGTTTGCTAATGTAGTAAATAGATAAAAGCTAAAAACTTCAAAATGGAGGATTGCTGTTGTTCTCCAGGCCTTCTTCTTCTTCTTCTACCACTCCATATTTTGCAGTAAAAGTAATTTAGGGTGATTGGATGAAAAATTCTGCAGTTCCTGTACATGCAAGAGGGTGATTTATTGAGCATTGGTAGAAAAGTAAAAATATCTTTCCTTTTAAGCTTCCATTGGGTGATTTGCCTTGAAAAGGGCTGTGTAATCATGATAAGGGGGGCATTTTTTCTGTATTCTTTACTGGGTGCTGTGTCTAGCACTCTGTTCCTCTGATAAGACTTATTAAAACAACTATCTTGAAGCAAGGAATTTGAAGACTCCTCTCATCTTTTCAACTTTCTGGCCAGGACTCTAAAAATTCCCCCCATCAGGGGGGAAAGTAAAGTGATACTTCTGGAGTGATAAAACTGCTGGCTTTTAGTTCATATTTCTCAGTTTTTTCTCCCATAACTGCCAACTATCCTCGTCAGCCTGTTGTGTTGAAACGAGATGAATTATAGACGCGAATGTGTAGTTCAGAGTGTCTCCCTTGCTAAATGTGGATTACTCAATCCACATTTTGACAGAAAATTATTACAGCCCCCATTTTATTACTTTGGAACAATTTTATTGTATCTTTCAAAAAGAGTAAACAAAAGATAACCACTGAATATAAAAAAGAAACAAAAAACAAATATAAGCAGAAGATAATCACTGCTGTGACTTCACTGGCTGCTGGAGGAAAGATGCAATAAGAAAGCTAGATAAATTGATAGGAAAAATATCAGACCAAGTTCTGAAGGAGGGCAGGATATGAGCATCTTCAGTATTCTGCATTGAATGGGTAGTCCTTATGAGTTTTGCCCCTGAAGGAAATAGAAGACTTCATTTTAATCATGATTTTCCTTTCTAGTTGTGCTTAAGGAAGCCACTAAGGTGGGATATGAACTCTGTAATTGTAGGATGGGTTCGTTCCAGATTTGTTTTCGTCTATAGTATGTGTTTTTTGTACACTTGGAACATCCCAATTACTTCATCATCCAAGCTCTTGGCATTCTAGGCAGTATTTAGCTGTAAAACCTCTGTGTATATAGTGTTCATAACTTAAGGGGTTGGAGAAAAACAAATACTGAATGCTACCACTTACGTGCTCATTGTATAGACTCTCCAGTTTCTGTTAAAGCTGAAAATAGTTGCCATCTCCTCTTTAGTCAGTTTGAAGTCAAACACCTAACAAGAGAAACAGCTGGAAATCACCTCTTTGAACAAACCAGAGGCTGTAAGCAAAATCCACAAAATTAAAGAATGAGTCTGCAAGGGAGGGTAGCTGGTTAGAAGAAATGAGTGCTTCATGAAAAAGGCATCTCTCTGTATCAGCAAGAATCCATTGGCAGAGGGAATAGAAAAATTCATCCAAAGTGGCAATTACACGTGCCAGCTGTTGCAGGACACTTGGCAAGCTCTTGCATCTGCCACTTGTGCAAGATGCATCTTTCTGTCCTATTCCGAAGGCACATCTGCAAGACTTCCATATTTCACTTAATCTGTGCTAGGCTTTTCGAAATCCCAGTGACCAGCTGCAGTCAAAGACCACTGAATTAACAACAGAGCACCATGGTTTGTGAACACCACAGCTGTTTTCTTAACGCTGCTTGCTCTACATAAGCCTTTTGTGGTGTGCTACTGCACTCAAGTGCCAGTGAAGAACCATGTATTTATTCATGTTCAGTCTGCAGAGTACGACACCATGTAAAATGACTGCTAAAATTATCAGCATACTGTTTCCAAAGAACTTGGTACCTTCTTGCTCTCCAATTGTAACCTTAAGTTTAGCCCTGAGTAGAGTGTGTAAACAGACAAAAAGCCTGGTGTTCTTGCCTGAGCAGGACCTGGGAAGAATGAGAAAGGATCACTGCTTGCTGTGCAGGGAGAAGCCAAGCCATCTCTGAGGGGCAGCACCCAGCTACTCCTGATCCCTCACCTTGAAATTCTCTGCAATGCGCTGTGGTGTGACGGATTTGGGAATCACAATCACATTTCTCTGGATCTGGAAGCGAAGGAGAATCTGCAAGAACACACAACTCAATCATTCCTCCTGCTCTGGAGGAAGCAGAGCCTGTTCCAACAGCTGTTATCCCTGTTTCGAATAATTCCTGTCCCTGCAGCCCTGGTTGCCCTGCCTGGAGGGCAAAGAGGGAAGTGGTGGAGCCTCACATGAAAGGCCTCCTTTCCCATTCAATTTTGGGCCAGTCAAATCCTCCTGCTCTTGACTTCTGTCAAGATTGTATTCTCTGCAAGAGGACTTGAGATGAAGACTGAAACATTACAGCATTTGAAGATGGGTCAAGAAAATGTTTCATGATGACAGTCAGAGCACACTTGGGAGTGTGCATTGCAGGCCACACAGAAAACAGACCTGCACTGCTGCCTCACACCAGAGGTGACTGGGAGCAAAGAGCCAGCCTGTCCTGTACACTGTCATTAACTGTCCTGTGTTACAGGGAGGGGTACCCACAGTCTGGCATCCATGTACCTGGGCTGTGGATTTGTTGTGCTTGGCTGCAATTTCTTTGATCTTGGGGTCATCCAGAAGGGAAGGATCCTCTGGCTTCGCCCTACACAGAGGAGAGAGACCACCGGAAATCTGTTTTGGGATCAGTGGCTAATAGTACACTGACTGTCTCAGTGCTCCAAGCATTGTCCATGCCAGCTCCCTCAGAAATTGCATGCAACCTTACCATGGTCTGTCAGGAGAGCCAAGGGGGCTGTAGGCTGTCACAGCAATCCCTTTGGATTGGCAGTAGTTCACCAGCTTCTCCTGGGTGAGGTATGGATTACATTCGATCTGCCCACAGAAGAGTACAGAGATTGATAGAATACAGCTGCAACTCACTCCAGGGACTATCTCCTAATGCACTGAAAGGCTGGTGTTTGTCCTCATGTGCCAGTCTTTGTAAGGTATTATTCAGCTTTAGTTTTCTACAGCACCCGCTTCTACAGTGAGATTTCTTTTTGCTCTGGGGAAAGAGCATTTCATAGGGCTCCTCTCTGGGTTCTTTGGCATGTTCTGAGGTCCTTCTCAGATTTCTAAGCAGTATCTTAGCAAATGTTGAAAACCCCAATGCCTTGTATATTCAGCAATAATGTGGAGTGGGATGAGAAGGACATGCTGCATCTGCTCTGTTCTCCCCCTTGTCTGTTCTAGACATAAAAGCCCCTTTCTCATGAATTTGTGTGAATGGACTCCATAGTTTTGGACAGATATGCTTTTTTTTTCCTTTTAGCATGCTCCTTTTTTGTAACTCCATGGAGAGGAAGGACTGGCAGGCTCTGGGACTGAGGGAACTTAGTACTCTTGGTGAACCTGCAAGAAGTGCTGTATTCAGAACTGTAAGAGATGTCTGAATCTGTCCAAGGCTCCTTGAAGGGATAAACTTCTGCAGCTCCTGCATACAAAGGGGCAGTGGCTGCTGTATGCAGACAAAGGCTAGGTGATTTTTTTGGTATGTGTGTATACAAACACTTTATTTTTAATTTTACATAAATCAGGGTAGATACCAGGAAGCCACTAGTGTGTCAATAAATGCTCTGCTTCCACATAGACAGTCAAAACTGACCTCTCTTTTTCAGCTGGGTGACTGAATTGTGCATGCCTGCATGAGAAAAAGCACGTGTGAACAATTACCTGCTATTAATAACAGACCGATGCCATTACTAATAACAGAACAAATATTTTAAGAAGTTCTTGTTGTAATTTGTGTACCACAACTGCATTCCCTATCAGGACACAGATCTACATCATCTTTATATGTACTCAGAAATAATCACAGGGTGTAATTGTGCTGTGTCTGCTTTGTTCTCCCTTTTTGCATCTCCTCATGCAACTGTAATTGGACCTTTATAATCCCACAGAACCAGTCACCTGCAGTCACTTTGCAGCTCACCTGAACATTTGCAGGCTTGTGCTTCAGTCCTGGCTTGTTCAAGATTCTTTCAATCTGCTCATGGTTGAAGTTGGAGACACCAATGGCTTTTACCAGCCCACAGTCCACCAGCTCCTCCATGGCCTGACAGAAAGAGGAGCACAGTCAGCACCCAGTATACAAGAATGGAGGAATTCTTCCTGGTGTGGCTTCCTTTCCCTTCATGGGCAAGGAAAGACAACTGTTTGGAGCTGCAAAGATTGTCACCTGGGGGAAAGTGCACACTGGTGTATTTGTGCCATGTCTTCCATCTCACCCAAGCCCAAAGGCTCCTTTCTTGAGATGGCAGAAATTCAGTTATTTATGCATGGGAAATAAGGATAATAAATTATGTGTTCTTGAGCCAGCACGGGAGGGCTGTAAGTGCAGGCTGTGGGTAAGATCACAACCTAATTTATTTCAGCAAAGTGTATTTGAGCGGTTTAAGAACGGTGGTGAGGACAGTTCTGTTTCTGTTATGGTGAAGCTGTTGCAGCTTCACTAAAGATTATCAGCTTGACTGAGCATTTATGTTTTGAAAAGCTGCATTGTATGTGGTGCAATAAATACATAAGAACTTTGTGACTGCTGAAGGTAATGAAAGCATGGAAAAGACTGCCAGTAACAGGAAACACGATTTCCCACTGTGGCTGAACTTACCTCCCATGTATCTAGAAAATCAGTGTTGCTGGGGATAGCCATGCCTTTGTCATCTGCAGGAAACAGCTCCTCTCCTGCCTGTCAGTGAAAAACAAATGATTGAAACACTCTTCTTATTGGCAAGTTAATACCAAGACAACTGAAGGCCATGATGGCTTTAGCTACTAGTACAGAAAATACTAATATTTGCCTACTTTGTTCCTGGCAATTTTGCCAGCAAGCATTCCTAGTGGGGATGATCAGGAATCATTCCTACTGGGAATGTCAGGTGTATCTCCTAGACCCAGCAGAGTGGTGACTCACTAGAACACATACAGATAAACAAATCACACCACTAGTGGAACAAAGAAGCTTCCTGTACTCCTCTATTATTCCTTTAAGAGAGAACTGAGGTGTTTTTGAAGGACCTGTTAAGGTCCCAGGAACATTTAAATCAGGTTTGGGCCAAGCCACATCTGCTGAACAAGGTATTATGTAAACACACAGATGTCCTGTGAGGGGAGCCTCAGTTTAAGTTGGTGGCACTAGGCAAATCAGAACACCCCAGATGTACAAATTCAGAAGTAGAACCCCACATCTCCACATTGCCCCACATCCAGTGTGCAGATCTCAGAGTATTATGCCATGACATTTTTATTCAAGGTCTTTGTTCACATAAAACTAACCAGGACAGCTTTGCAAGTATGACAAACAGTTGACAAGCTGAAAAGCAATAGATAGGATGGAGGTGTTAACCTGTCTGCAGCAGAAAAAAAAAGCCAAGACTAGACACAGACTGAGACATCAGCTCCTTTGAAGTACATGAAGGATGAGATGCATCTCATGTACTTCTGACATGGATGTCAGAAAGTCTCACCTTTTGAAATCCAAGGTCTGTGGAACAACTTTAAGGCTCCTACAGCAAAGGTCAGCTCAATCTGTACTGTATTAAGGACTCAGTGATTAAAGAAAGAGATGGAAGACAGAAACATTCTCTTGTTCTGTGATTCTGTAACACGCAGAGGAAAGAATTCCTGTCAGGCAGCAAAGTACAGCCTTCCTTCCCACAAAGCAGGAAAGGATGATTTAGCCAAAAGTTAAGCAGCATGAGTCAATCTTGCAGCTGGGAGGCCTGACCTTAGTGCTGGGTCTGCCTCCCCGTTATCAGGAGGGCAGAGGACGCTGTGCAGGCAGCGGGGCAGAGATCAGGGCCCTGCTGATGGGGCAGAGGAAAGCAGCACGGGCAGCACCGGGGCAGCGCTGGCACAGCGGGCACGGGCTCCTCCAGTGGTGCTGCAAGCACTCCTGGCACTTCTGAGGAGCTCTCCCAGGAGTGAAAACCAGGGGCACTGCTGTTACTGTACCTTGAACCCCAGAGGCCAGTGCATGAGGTAGACATCCAGGTAATCCAATTTCAGGTCAGCGAGAGTCTTCTGGCAGGCTCCCTTCACCAGTGGCTTCTCATGAAAAGTGGACCATAGCTAGAGAAAAAAACAAGGCAGACTGTGACCTCCCGGGTTAAATCTCTTTCCTGAAGAAGGAAAAAAAACTAGCACACTTTCTGGGACTGTTTCTGCTTAACACATATTTCGAACAGTCCCATGAAAACGGAGAATGTGGAACACATCTTAAATAACGCTCTACAGAATACAGTGACAAAAAGAAGTTTCTATCAGTATGGGCCTGAACTATTCTCCTAATTGCTCCATATTACAGCACACAGCCTTTCCCCACTGCTCTGAATTTCCCTCCATGCATATGTTGTCACAAAGCAGGCTTTCTCCTGGATCCTAGGTCACCTTACCTTACTGACAATGAAGAGGTCTTCTCTTTTCACAACGCCTTCCTTGATTTTCTCCTGGATCCCTTCCCCAACTTCATTCTCATTCTGGTACACGTAGGCACAGTCAAAGTGGCGGTACCCGGCATCGATGGCAGCCATCACCGCAGCTTTTACTTGCCCAGCTGGGGACTGGAAAAAGAAGGTTAAAATCCCAAATCAAAGCATACAGGCCATTTCATAGTTCTTTAGCAGCTAAAGGAACACATGCAATGAGGTTTTAAGTAGAGTTTTTCCATGCCATGTTCTTAAAGCTCTATTCATCTTACAAATGCAGGCTGCTGGGTTTGAAGCCAGCCTCCAGCCATTCATTGATAGCCCCAGTCCCAGGCTTGGCCAACGGCCAGGTAGAGCAGAGCCCCCAACACGGGGGTAGCTTGCCAAAGATGGACTGGAGGAACCAAGGTTTGTGCCAAGCAGCTTTGCAGTGCCTCTTGCCCAGCACTCCTCGCTTCCCAGGGCTGTGTCTAAGAAGAGAAACAGTCAAACTGCCCAGCTGGGAGAATTTTAGTTTATGGGGAGGGCAGTGGTCTACAGCTTAGTCATCCACATCGCTTTGGAGTGTTGTACTGTGACCTAGCCCAGCTCGTCCTGGGGCATATCCCAAGTGTAATTTGAAGTTGTGTCAGCTGCTTCCTTCAGAGAGAGAGGAGATGTGCACTTCTATGTGTTTCTATGCCTTGAAAGGGCGTGTAAGAGCTGTGCACAAAGAAATGTTGGCGTATCTTGTTCATACAAACCCAGCAATGTTTGTTTCTAGGCATTGTATAGATCAGTGATTTTGTAGTCACCGTAACAACAGTGCAAACTCTTTGTCAGAACTTGCTCGAAACGCATGAATGGTCTTCTAAAGCCGTGCCTTGTTACCAGATGATTCCCGGGGACCTCGCCCAGGATTACAGTTACTCAGAGCGGAAGCAGCAGGGAAGTGCTCCAGTGCAGTGGCACGGGAAGGGGCAGGGAGAAGAGCCCGGGAGGCCGCGGCAGCCCGGTCGGGATAGCAGCGGATGGATGGGATCCGCGCATCCCTGGCGGCTACGGGAGGGATGGAGCCGCCCTCTCACGGGCTGGGGAGACCCAAGGGTCACCTCTCCCCCGCGGCAGGGACGGAGGGCACACCAGGGAAAGAGGCTCCAAAAGCAGCGCCGCGGCTCTGCCTGCGGAGACCACCGGAGGGACAGGGCATCCCCGGCGGCATCCCGGGGCGGATGTCGGCGGGGACGTGTCACCGAGCCGAGCTGTCCTCGCTCCCTGCCCACCTCCGAGCGCTCCGGACCCCACCGGAGGAGACGGCACCGGCTGCGGACCCAGCCCCTCAAAGATCGAGCGACCGCGGCCCCCGTTACCTTCCATGTGCCCAGCCCCACGACGGGCATCCTGGCGCCGGTGTAGAGCTGCACGCAGGTCGCCATGGCTCCAGCGGGGAATGCTGCCCGGTAGTACCGCCCGCAGAGCCCTTCAATGACGGCTCGGAGCCCTTTAGTGCCCGCCCCGTGCCGGGACCCGCCCGCCCGGGACAGGCACGGCCCTGCGGCCGCCGGGCTGGCGCTGCTTCTCCCCGAGCCCCCGCCGCCCTCTGCGGGCTCCGGGCTCCCTCCGAAGGTGGGATGATGCTTGCGATAAAAGGAGAGGAAGAGTGACCTCCTTTGCAGGAGTCAATTAGAAAGCAGTTATTCTAAAGAAGGATGTTGTTTTTAGTGTTGGGAGAGGTTTCTTTTAATGTTTTTTGAAAGTTGCAGAAGGATAATAGATGGTATGTTGAGGCCACCTGAGGAACTTTGCTGCATGCTCGTGCTTGGAGAATTTATTCAGGATTCAGGTGTGAGCATCATTTGGGAGTATAATGGTGCATTCTTCGCTGTGTGCCTTTCCAAAGCAGATGCCCAGCTGCTTTGTAACTCTTTTTTTGCCCTGCTTACCCGAGGGAAGACGATAGTTTGTCTCTGTAATCCTCCTGTTTATGGTCAGCACCATCAGCCATCCTCAGCAGGATGTGATGTTTCAGTTAACGTCACAAAATGGTTACATAACACAGTGTTTGACTTTTTTTTTTTTCCCCTGGATTCCTTCTCTGTAAANGGGGCAGCGCTGGCACAGCGGGCACGGGCTCCTCCAGTGGTGCTGCAAGCACTCCTGGCACTTCTGAGGAGCTCTCCCAGGAGTGAAAACCAGGGGCACTGCTGTTACTGTACCTTGAACCCCAGAGGCCAGTGCATGAGGTAGACATCCAGGTAATCCAATTTCAGGTCAGCGAGAGTCTTCTGGCAGGCTCCCTTCACCAGTGGCTTCTCATGAAAAGTGGACCATAGCTAGAGAAAAAAACAAGGCAGACTGTGACCTCCCGGGTTAAATCTCTTTCCTGAAGAAGGAAAAAAAACTAGCACACTTTCTGGGACTGTTTCTGCTTAACACATATTTCGAACAGTCCCATGAAAACGGAGAATGTGGAACACATCTTAAATAACGCTCTACAGAATACAGTGACAAAAAGAAGTTTCTATCAGTATGGGCCTGAACTATTCTCCTAATTGCTCCATATTACAGCACACAGCCTTTCCCCACTGCTCTGAATTTCCCTCCATGCATATGTTGTCACAAAGCAGGCTTTCTCCTGGATCCTAGGTCACCTTACCTTACTGACAATGAAGAGGTCTTCTCTTTTCACAACGCCTTCCTTGATTTTCTCCTGGATCCCTTCCCCAACTTCATTCTCATTCTGGTACACGTAGGCACAGTCAAAGTGGCGGTACCCGGCATCGATGGCAGCCATCACCGCAGCTTTTACTTGCCCAGCTGGGGACTGGAAAAAGAAGGTTAAAATCCCAAATCAAAGCATACAGGCCATTTCATAGTTCTTTAGCAGCTAAAGGAACACATGCAATGAGGTTTTAAGTAGAGTTTTTCCATGCCATGTTCTTAAAGCTCTATTCATCTTACAAATGCAGGCTGCTGGGTTTGAAGCCAGCCTCCAGCCATTCATTGATAGCCCCAGTCCCAGGCTTGGCCAACGGCCAGGTAGAGCAGAGCCCCCAACACGGGGGTAGCTTGCCAAAGATGGACTGGAGGAACCAAGGTTTGTGCCAAGCAGCTTTGCAGTGCCTCTTGCCCAGCACTCCTCGCTTCCCAGGGCTGTGTCTAAGAAGAGAAACAGTCAAACTGCCCAGCTGGGAGAATTTTAGTTTATGGGGAGGGCAGTGGTCTACAGCTTAGTCATCCACATCGCTTTGGAGTGTTGTACTGTGACCTAGCCCAGCTCGTCCTGGGGCATATCCCAAGTGTAATTTGAAGTTGTGTCAGCTGCTTCCTTCAGAGAGAGAGGAGATGTGCACTTCTATGTGTTTCTATGCCTTGAAAGGGCGTGTAAGAGCTGTGCACAAAGAAATGTTGGCGTATCTTGTTCATACAAACCCAGCAATGTTTGTTTCTAGGCATTGTATAGATCAGTGATTTTGTAGTCACCGTAACAACAGTGCAAACTCTTTGTCAGAACTTGCTCGAAACGCATGAATGGTCTTCTAAAGCCGTGCCTTGTTACCAGATGATTCCCGGGGACCTCGCCCAGGATTACAGTTACTCAGAGCGGAAGCAGCAGGGAAGTGCTCCAGTGCAGTGGCACGGGAAGGGGCAGGGAGAAGAGCCCGGGAGGCCGCGGCAGCCCGGTCGGGATAGCAGCGGATGGATGGGATCCGCGCATCCCTGGCGGCTACGGGAGGGATGGAGCCGCCCTCTCACGGGCTGGGGAGACCCAAGGGTCACCTCTCCCCCGCGGCAGGGACGGAGGGCACACCAGGGAAAGAGGNCCCCTGGATTCCTTCTCTGTAAATCTGCTCTGAGCATGCTCAGACTCTTGGGTTTGGTTCAGGAGACGGTGAAATCAATGGAAAGATTGTGCTGTTAGGAGTGCCGGTGACAGTATTAAAACCAAGCTGTTTGCATGAGATGCCTGCTGCCATCCTAGTCTGGGGGATTTTGCATTTCCCTTTTTCCTTCCTACTGTCCCTCCCTCAGTTCAGGGAAACAGATAGCATCCATCTGCAGAGCTGTAGGAAAGTTCCAGTCGTGGCCTTGTGTTTGGTGGCCATTCCTGCTAAGTGCTGCTGATGGTGGGTGAGGGACTGCAGCTGAGGTTAACAGAGGGGCCGAACCGGTGTGCAGAGTGGGTACTGTCAGAGAGGTGGACTCAGTTTTTCATGCTTGACCTCTGTCTTGGTCTTAATTATTAGCAGAAGTCTTGTGGAGACTTGTCCTGACAAAGACTTGCCCTTCAGAGAGGCCACCCTGTTTTAAAACACTGAAGTGATCCCTGGCACTGTTAGTAGGCAGTCCCCTTCTGGCTGATAGTGACGGCTAGAAGTTTATGCAATATGCACTTCACAGGGTTTTTTTGCAAAACAAAATGTTGAGTCATGCCTGTGATTTGCTTTCACAGGGCAGATGAAGTACCAGTTTGCCTCTGCTCTCCTTTGTATTTCCTGTATGCTCAGCACAGTGGTGTTGTGCTTTGACTCCAGCTGTAAAAGGTCTCCGTGTAGGAATTGGCAGAATCAGGTTTTTACATTGCTTTCTCTGTGGCCTGTGAAAGCAGGGGCTTGATTTTTCCCAGTGGTTTCTTGACTGAGAGATGTTTCTGTCTTTTAGAAAGGATTTTGGGCAGGAGGTTTGCCTTTGCTGTAATGGATCCCAGGTCCATTGTCCTGTCTCTCTTATAACCAAAATGCTCAAGCCAAAAGCACAAGTTTTGTTCACACCTCATTTGAGAACAGAAGCTTTCTTTTTAATCACACAAAAAAAGGGCCAAGTTCTTTTTGCATTTGTCATGGGGTAAGGGAACACCAGACCATGTGATAGTGCTAAACTGGATTCACAAAGTGCATCAATGGAGGAAAAGCCCAGCAGGGAGAATGTGACACATGCACTGAAGCAGTCTTAGTACATACAAGCTATGGATGATAGAGTGACAGGAGAATGATACCTGGAAATGTTCACAATGTGTAATAGTGTGTGCCCCTCATAAAATACTCCAGTGAGTCAGTGTGGCCTCACCTGGGGGAAATACAGCACTCAACTCTGACCTGTGTCAGGCTCTGGGCAGTGGCTTAGCACTAACACATGCTCTTACACCTCGTGTCCTCATCGTTTTGGATATCTGCAAGGGTGTAGTCATGTTTCCCCGGAGTCTGTTTTATTGAGGGCTTCTAAAGCTACATCGATGTCAGCACAGCCTGGCAGCCAGGTCAGTCCACTTTCACCACAGAGCTTTCCAGACTTCTCCAGTTATTTTCTCCTGGCACTTTCACATCGTATGTACCAAGACTCCTCCCACAATTCTTGTCTGCACCAACTGGTCAGTCATGGTTCATGATATCCAGTTATTTTAACTTCTAATCAAGGCAAGTTCTTGATGCTCCTGTGACATTCAGTCTCTCAGCCTTTCTGTCACCTGTCAAGCACCTTTCATCCATGCACTCACACCTACAAACCAGTGATGCACAGTGCAAGCAGCTCAAGCTTGTCTCAGTGTATTCACCCACTGCACACTGAGTTAAATAGTAGTACAGCACAAAGTCAGCATTGGGCCCTAATACTATTAACCTTCACAAAAGCTGTTTTTTGTTAATCACCTTGTTCTCAAGGAAGCCTCCTGACCACTCAGTTGGTCACGACACAACTCAAACTTCATATGCATTTGTCAGACCCACAGCTTGGTCTGGGGTGGATGTTATGGATCAGAGTGCAGTAGATGCTCTGCAGGTGCCCCGTGCCCACCAGCCCAAGGCACACATGGGCGTTTGGACACCTGAACTGCCACAGTCAGAACACCTCCCAGCTATCCCCCAGCACTGCCCAGCCAGGCTCACCTGCACCCTCCACCAGGAGGGAGAGGCTTTGTCAGGGGAAAGCTTTACTCATTCACATGGTTACAGTGAACAGAGACCTGTCCCAGTGAATCAGCACAGCCTGAAGGGAACACAACACCTGCTCCAGCGTCAGGCTCTGGGTGGGCAGCAGCTCAGTATTCACACGTACCAGTTCCACCATTCACCCTCTGTGTCTGTGCTGTATCAGACACCTGCTTAACACTGTCTCCCCTCTCCCCTCCACCACTCTCTGTTACTCTGGGCTTTTAATAGCCAGATGCCAGCACTGGCTACCAACCAAATCAGCCCACATACACCAACATAGAGCTTTCCAGCAGTTTCAGGTGTTGGTCTCCTGCTGCTTGTTGACCCACAGTCCATACTAAGGCTTGTCCTGCTCAACTGTTCTTTTCAGCGTTGCTCTGTCAATGCTTCTTATACCAAACTACTCAACTTTTGATCAAGACAAGATCTTGATGCTCTTGTGACATCATTTAAAATGGAATAGGGATGATTATTTCCAATTATGTTGTTGATGCAAGCTTCTTGGTTTGTTGATTTTAACATTAGAACAGAACTTCTAAACCAGCACTAATCCAAACATTTTTATTTTGGTCAAGAATGAAATTGAACATCAATCTCTGCCCAGTTTCAGCCTGTAAAAAATGTGACTGAAATGAAGCCCAGTCTAGAGGAATCCATCTGTAGGTCTGAGCACTTCTCCCATTTATTCTTCTTTCCCAAGAAGCTTTGGGCTGTGCTCTAGAAGTAAAGTTACTTTTGTCTTTTACCTTCACGCAGTGATTTTATGATTATTCAGGATGGATCTTTCTCCTGCACTCACATACCCTTAACCCTGAAGCCTTAAGCAGTGTTGATGCAAGACAGAAGATAAAATCAGTTGCTAGCTCCTTCTTCTGTTTTCTCCTTTGCTATTTCAGCCATGCAGAGACACTCGTACTGAGAATTATCATAGCCCATATTTTGTTCTTCAGAACAATTGTACTGTTTCCTTCAGAACAACTGTACTTTTCCTTCCACCAAAGGAAAAAACCCCAAGTCACCGAAGACATATCCTGTGCCTTTGCTGGCAGGAGGGATACAGTGTGTAAGCTGCACAGTGCACAATTTGAGGCAATGGTAGAAGCTCATTAGACCCCGGGGGCCTGAGAGAGGGCAGAAAAAAACCCATCTTCAGTATTCTGCATTGAAAGGGTACTCCTTGTGATTTTTGCACCTGGAGGAAATCAAAGAGGAAAGATTACTCAAGGCTAAAATAATTGCTATATAGAACAACAGTGGGCACACAGAGGAGTCTTCAAGGGAGGCTCTGAATTGAGTAACTGCAGAGTGAACTTAAAGAGACTTAATAGTACAGAAACAGCCTAGAGGACCAACAAGTTCCAGCCTTTTTCTATTATTCAAGCACTGAACAGTGGTGGGACCAAGTTACTTTCTACATAAAGAGTTAAAATTCACACTGCTTACAGAGACTACAGCAGTTTCTGTGGCCTTGGAAGCCAAGACTTCCTGTCTTGGCTTCCAAGGTGCATTATCTGCTCAACAGATGGTCATTCCCCACCACAACCACCTCTGTAAGAGCTGACATCAACTTACAATACCCCACAGAAAAAAAAGTTACTGCAAGTTTAAAACTGCCTAATGCTCGTTTCTCCCACATGGACACAGTCAAAGTTATCAATTAAAACCCTTGTTTTGGAATTCCAGGCATACAAAGTTTCCTGGAAAATGGATTTACAATGAATACACAGCATGACTTATCTTTCAGTCAATAAAGTGAAAGTATAACAATGGGTGCTTCATCCCCCAAATTATTTCACGTTTCAAAATATACCCAATTTAAACAGCTACACAAGTTCCTATGAGATCAGAATAAAGATTGTTGAAAATATAAGAGTTTGAAGGCCACAAGCTGTCACTTACGTGAGCATTTCACAGATCCTCCAGTTTCTGTTTAAGCTGAGAAGGGTTGCCATCTCCTCTTTAGTCAGTTCAAAGTCAAACACCTAAAAAGAAAAAACCAGCTGGATTTAACTTCTTTGGACAAATCAAATCAGAAGCAAGAGTCACAAGATGGAAGAACAAGTTCGTATCAGAAAGGATGCTGGTTACAAGCGATGGTTTCATGAAACAGGGAAAGGAAAAGAAGTATCTTTGGATTTTCTAGACTCTACAGGCAGAGGGAAGATACAGAAGAACGGGAGACACCATGTGAAGTGCCTGATAAGGTTATCAGCACACTGTTTCCAAGAGCTCTGTCTATTCTTCAGCTGTAGTTTTCCCTGTAGCCCTGACTTCCAGACAGAAAGAGCCCAGTCCTCTTGCTGCAGGAGGACATGGGAAGGGTGAGAAAGGATCACTGCTTGCTGTGCAGGGAGAAGCCAAGCCATCCCTGAGGGGCAGCCCCCTGCTCCCTCCTGATCCCTCACCTGGAAGTTCTCCACAATGCGCTGTGGGGTGACAGACTTGGGAATCACAATCACATTTCTCTGGATCTGGAAGCGAAGGAGAATCTGCAAGAACACACAACTCAATCATTCCTCCTGCTCCAACAGCTGTTTTCCTTAAGCTGTACTTCTGCAGAGCTGCCTTTCAAATCATTCCTGTCCCTGCAATCCAGGTTGTCCTGCCTAGAGAGCAAAGAGGGATGTGGTGGAAGCCCCCATGGAAGGTCTCCTTTCCCATCTGGTTTTGGGCCAGTCAATTCCTTTTCTTTGCACCCAGAGTTTTGCAGTATATACAAGGCTTTCATTTTCTGCAAGAGGGCTTGAGAAGGGAAGTGACAACTGAGGATGAGTCAAGAACATTTTCTTGACTGATGGCCAGAGTTTCTAGTAGCATAACCTGTAGGCCACAGAATGGACAACCTGCATTGCTTGTTAACACCACAAAAAGCAGCACTGTTCACAGGTAACCCCATAGAGGCTGCTCCCTCTCTTCAGACATAGTTTCCTAAATTGCAGGGTTAGAGGAAGGGGTACCCACTGTGTGGCACCTACCCACCTGTGCTGGGGTCTTGTTGTGCTTGGCTGCAATCTCTTTGATCTTGGGGTCATCCAGAAGGGAAGGTGCCTCTGGCTTAGAACTAGATAAAGTGGGGGAGAAAAGGATGAAACAACAAAGAATCGCTTCAGAAAGATTCTATCTAGCCCCACTAATTAAAAAGAATATCTATATACACTGCACATTACTCAATTAGTCTGAATGTTTCAGACTTAAATCGCACGAACCCACTTGGAAATTACCCGTCAGGACGCCCAAGGGGACAGTATGCTGTCACAGTGATCCCTTTGGAGTGGCAGTAGTCAATCAGCTTCTCCTGGGAAAGGTATGGATGACACTCAACCTGCCAACACAGAGGCAGAGACTGAGAGCTGTAGAACTACTGCAGTTTTCCCTTGCTCCAGAGGTTTTCCTGAATCCTAATTTCCTAATTACAGGTTGCCTTCACCTGACCCTGCAGGTGGCCTGTGTGACAACACAAGACTATATAAATAGGACACCAACTTTTATACTGAGTCTTTATGTGCTTTTTGGATTTTGTTCTGAGAGGCTTTGTAAGAGTAAATCATTATGGCAGAACGATTGCTCATATCTGGATTCTTCATGCCTCCAGAGAGAATGGTTCCTAGCAAAATTCTCCAGAGTTAGTGGTTCAACAACATGAGACAAAAAGGAAATATTCTGGTTCTGTTTGTATGAGGAAATATCCAGAGAGAGGGATTTAAAGTACACACTGTGTCTGCTTTGTTCTCCCTTTTTCCACCTCCTCATTCAACTGTAATCAGAACTTTATAATCCCTGAAAAGCATTTCCTTGCAGCCACTTTGCAGCTTACCTGGTTATTTGCAGGCTTGTGTTTCAGCCCTGGTTTGTTCAAGATTCTTTCAGTCTGCTCACGGTTGAAGTTGGAGATTCCAATGGCTTTGACCAGGCCAGCATCCACCAGCTCTTCCATGGCCTGACAGAAAGTGGAGCCAAGTCAGCATGCAGTGGGTAAGACATGACTGAACACATTCCTCCTGACATGCTCTGGTTTTCTTCATGGGAAGCACATTTTTAAAAGCTACCTTTGTGAATTCTTGCCAGCTAATTCTGCATACATGGATGAACCATTCTGCAACCGCCAAAGCCAACACACTGCTGAGGACAGAAGATGTGACTGTTCCACTAGGGAAGAACTTACCTCCCACGTCTGTAGAATATCAGTGTTGCTGGGGATAGCCATGCCTTTGTCATCTACAGGGAACAGGTCCTCTCCTGCCTGTCAGTGACAAAGAAAACGCTTGAAAATCTCTTGAGAAGTTCACTGAACACCATGAGAGCTCACAACCACAATACCTTAAACTTCTAGTGCAAGGGTGCTAGTTCTTGTCTACATTCAGTCCTTCCTTCCTGAGAAGTGGAAGGAACTTAAGGCATTTTTGCCACTGACCATTCCCCATAAGGACAGGTTTTCCTGCTGGACCCCTGGAAGCGATGGCTCACCCAAACACCTACAGGGAAACAAACCAGTCTGAGCTACAGCCTCCAGCCTCACACGTGTTCCCTTCAGGTGCTGCTCTTTAGTTCCCACTTAGGAAGAACTGTTTTGTTCTTTTTCCAGAGGGGCATCAACGCTTTGGTCTACGCAACACCAGATCTGCTGAAAAGAGGTATTGTGTGCACTGACAGTTCTTCCATGAGTGTAGAGCCACCAACGCTGGGAAAATTAGAAGAGCCTTTGTGTACAAGTTATGAAAAGACACCAAGACTGAACTGTACTTAGCAGCTGTTTGCTGCTCTCACCACGAGACAGTTCCATTTTCACGGCTTTGTTAACACAAAGTTAAAATAAAGCATGAAAAAAAGATGAGCATCTCAAAGGCAACAGGTAGAATGGGGAGGGATCAGACTGCAGGAGGACAGAAAGGCTGTGACTAGAAATATTCAAACTGAGACATAGCTCCTTCACTGATCTTGGGGAGGCCTAAGCTCTCTCACAGAAGTTTCACCTTTTAAATTCCCATCTCAGTGGAACAACACTAAGGCTCCTACAAGCAAGGTCAGCTCAATCTGTACTGCGTTAAGGACTTGGTGATCAAACAGAGAAATGGAAAACAGAAATGCTTTCTTTTGCTCTCTGATTCTGTAACTCACAAAGGAAAATTGCAGAGAAGCAGCAAAGTGCAACCCTCCTTCCCACAAGGGGTGATTTTGAGATGAACACACACTGGATTTGCAAGAGAAAGGGAAAGCAGCCCGTCTTATGCTCGGAGCTGACAGACCTGTCTCTCGTTTTCAGGCCATCATTCCCAGGATCAAAGGGGTATGCAAACAACCGCCTCTGGGGCAGGGAGAGTCACATGGCCAGGGTCAAACTGAGCACCAGAGCAGTGCTGGCACAGATAACAGGCATGGAATTGTCAGCCAGAACAATCGCTGGGCTGTTAAGACAGTCACAAGAAACAAACTTATGGGCATTGCTGCTACTGTACCTTGAAGCCAAAAGGCCAGTGGACAAGGTAGAGATCCAGGTAATCCAGCTTCAAGTCTGCAAGAGTCTTCTGGCAGGCTCCCTTCACCAGAGGCTTCTCATGAAAGGTGCACCACAGCTGGAGACAATAAACAAGGCACACTGAATTCCTGGGTTAAAGCTCTCGGGTGCGCTCCTGCCCAGCACAGGAATGCTCCCAGTTCTTTGGAATGAGATGTTGGAATGAGGCTATCCTAGTGCTCTTCACACGCAGTCAGGTCTGGGCTGGGCCTGGCCCATGATACTGTGGCAGCACAGGAAACAATAAAATAGTATCAGGAATTATCTCATTTACGTTACAAGCTTCTCCAGTGCTACGGCATTTAACTATGCTAAAGGTCAGACGTTCCTACTGGTAAAAGTAGGAATCACAGGTAAAATCAGTACGTCCATAATCCATGGCCATCTGATCCATACCTTACTGACCACGAAGAGGTCCTCTCGTTTCACAACGCCTTCCTTGATTTTCTGCTGGATCCCATCCCCAACNGAGCTGGCTGAGGGCGCTCCGACCTTTCCCCTGGGAAAAGGGGGAAGTTCCTTATCGAGAGATAAGGCTGAGCGCAGGTGTGTCCCGGTCCGGCTATAGCTTCTGCAGGGATGGGCTCCTGCAGCGCCCTGTGCCACGGGTTGTCCGTGGGTATCTCTCTAGTGCCACGTGCCGGGGTGTTCTGGTACTCTCTCGGTTCCCTGAGAGAGACACAAGCATGGGACAAACAGTTTCGCTTCGGGGTGAGTTTGCGTGTAATTTCGGAAATAACCAGTGCAAATCACTTCATTTTAAATGTTAGGGGAAAGTGTGTTTTAGTGTGTTTTCGAAGCTACTGAAGAGCAGTGCGTTTTCAGTGAGTGTCACATTGCCCCTCTGTCTTTAGGGAAGTGCAGACCGTATTTCAGAACGAAACACGCAAGTGTAGAAATAAATGGCAGGTGACCTTTTAATTTCACGTTAGAAACTGACTTTGAAATTTTGGAGAGGCAAAATGTGCTGTATGGATGAGGTGCAGTGAAAAAAAAAAAATCAACAGGATCCTTTAAGTGCTCCACAATTGCATATTAGGACTGCTTGGGAGGCTGTGCTGTTTGCTTGTACTTGGAGAATTTATTCAGGTACAAACGTAAATCTGAAGTATGTACAATGGTGCATTCCTCTCTGGATGCCTCTCCCACAGCAGATGCGCAAGATTTTTTTGCTTCATTTAACCGAAGGCAGACAAGATAATTAGTTTTCCTTTTAATCTTCCTCCAGTTTTCTGTCAGTGCTATCAGCTGTCCTCTGCGGGATGCGGTGTTGCAGTTTAATCACGTAAGAGTTACACAGCTTAGGGCTTATCTTTCATTCTTTTCTGGGATTCCTTCTCCGTAAGATCTGCTCTGAGTCTGCTCAGCTTCTTGGTCTGGTTCATGGCTTAGAGAAGTCAGTGAAAAATGCAAAACAACGCATTTTGCCTTGTCTGCAGTGCCTTTTCTCAAGTGAGCCCATTGAGCCCCGAAGTGCCAGTTTGCTCCTGCTTTTCCTTTGCACTCCCAAGGCCCTGGAGCTTGTGGTGCTGTGTCGGTGATTTGTGTGAGCAGTGTCATGTTCAGAAGCAGTCGGTGGGGAGTGGGTTTCAAGGTTTGGCATGGGAGCTGCCGGAATCCATCGAATTGCGTACTGGGGCAGCAGCGGGGTGAACTGGTGCTGTCGGAGAGCTGTGCTCTGTGAAGGCATGCAAAACCTGGCTGTTTGCCCAGTGGGATGGGATCTCCTCCTGATGCCTATGTAACCNCCAGCTTCAAGTCTGCAAGAGTCTTCTGGCAGGCTCCCTTCACCAGAGGCTTCTCATGAAAGGTGCACCACAGCTGGAGACAATAAACAAGGCACACTGAATTCCTGGGTTAAAGCTCTCGGGTGCTCTCCTGCCCAGCACAGGAATGCTCCCAGTTCTTTGGAATGAGATGTTGGAATGAGGCTATCCTAGTGCTCTTCACACGCAGTCAGGTCTGGGCTGGGCCTGGCCCATGATACTGTGGCAGCACAGGAAACAATAAAATAGTATCAGGAATTATCTCATTTACGTTACAAGCTTCTCCAGTGCTACGGCATTTAACTATGCTAAAGGTCAGACGTTCCTACTGGTAAAAGTAGGAATCACAGGTAAAATCAGTACGTCCATAATCCATGGCCATCTGATCCATACCTTACTGACCACGAAGAGGTCCTCTCGTTTCACAACGCCTTCCTTGATTTTCTCCTGGATCCCTTCCCCAACTTCATTCTCATTCTGGTACACGTAGGCACAGTCAAAGTGGCGGTACCCGGCATCGATGGCAGCCATCACCGCAGCTGTTACCTTACCTGGGGGGGACTAAAGGGAAAAAGGGCCTGGGTGAGGGATTCCCAGGTGCTGTCCCGTGCCGAGGCCGGTGCGGTGCCCGCCTCACCTTCCATGTTCCCAGCCCCAGGAGGGGCGCGCTGCCGGCCGCCCCG
>VZRS01013286.1:192284-205725 GCA_013398055.1 Ifrita kowaldi | reverse complement strand
AAGAAAAGAGATAAAACTTACCAGGTGTATAACTTTAGAGATAAGGAAGTGTGTACTAATGAGAAATTGGCAGGACAAAGCCAATTATCCACAAAACAAGGAATTTAGGCTGCTTAAGACCAGATGGAACGAAGAGCACTGTAACTATGCATGCCCCAAAGACAAAGTTGAAAAGTTCAAGTGCTAAGAAGACTTTAGAAGCCTGCATCAAAGACCCCCAAAGACCCCCAAATTGGGGAAGTGCATGCGCAGTGCAAAGAATTCTCTAATAACCATGAGATCATGCTATGTAAATTAGCTCCAGCACGTATGTGGTGATGCTGTAATGACAGAGCAACGTTAAGCAAAATTTTACTGTATAAATATACCACAGTACTTGACAAAGGCGGGTGAGTTAGGAGGAGAAATCCCCCTCACCACCAGCGCTGCAATAAACAAATACCTGCTCTAGAGACATTGGTCTATGGGGATTTATTTCCAACCTATCTTTCGGGCATCACTCCCAGGGAAGGCAGAACTCTGCCATGTTTGTTCTCCTTCTTCTGAGCCTTTCCGTGGAGAGGTTTCAAAGCTCACGTTCCTGTGGCGAGGAGAGTGTGTGATGGCAGAGATGAGAAATGCAGTTTGTCCTTCCTCTCGCTTTCTCCTGTGAACTCATGTTCTCCTGTGAAGGCTGGTGCTTGGTTTTCCCAAGGCGTGCCGTGAGAGGCACCTTGGTGTTTTAAGTGAGGATTTTGGGCAGAAGGTTTTGTGTTTTGCTTTGTTTGCGCCCGTTGGTGTGAGGCCTTGCCCAGATCGTGCCAACACACGAGAGCTGTCAGTTGTTTCTGCCCTGAAGGTGTGGCTGGGGCTGTCAAGATGATGGCAGAGCCTTTGAGAAAAGAGTATATATTGGAACAGAATGTTGATGTTGCTGACAGGTGTGCATTGATTCAACTTCCAGATGCTTGCTAAGGCAGGAATAAAACAGGGGGATAGAGATTTAATCTGATTCTAAGACCTTGGCCTCTTTCTTGCACTGAGTTCACATCAAGCCAGGAGCATCCTCTGAGGTCCCACCACCCTCTCTGTGTCTTTTCAAGAGTTTTTTTGAAGACCTTAACCCTTGATAATTCTTGTATTTGTCTGTTAATTGGATGAGCTGACCAAACTGTGTGATTAAAATGAAGCTCCAGAAATGAAACTGAGCACGAACCCTAAGCAGGCAGCTCCGTCTGCGCATCCCTCATGCCTAGGCCTGATTCAGCAAGCTGATGTGCCTAAACCCTGCTGATGTCTCCTTGGTTTCAGGAGGTAGTATGTGCCCTGGGATGAGAGGAGAGACCCTTCAGCTGGGAGCAGGAGAGCTCTTTGGCATGGGTGGGGTGAGGCAGTAGGTGCTGCCCTTAGCCAAGGACGATGTGGATAAATTTGTGTGACTCAGCCCACAGTGGTGGCTCCATTGTTAGAGCAAGCGTTTGATCAGCAGCTTTCCAAGGGAAGGAGGGTGTGAAAGGTGGTAGAAATTCCCCACATCTTTGGCTCCTATGCCATATTAAACATTGTGCCTTTACAGATTCAGTAATTTTTTCGCAGGATGATATCTTACCTCTTACCCCTGCTGGGTGCTTTATGGGCTGCTTCCTTTGGGAAGCTGGGAGCCACATGGTCTTGGATTATATCTTTGTGAATTGAGAGTGGAGGTTTTGGGGAGAAGATCCTCAGGTGTTGGCAGTTTGGCTCTGCACTGAGGGGCTGAGCCTCCTGTGCCAGCAGACACTCGGGTTGTGTGATGGCCAAAATGTCCAACAGGGCTGTACCCAGGGCTCGGGGGCTGTGGCTGGTGAGGAGGGGACAGTGTGGGTGCTGGGGGGTGGCAGAGGAAAATGCTGAGTGTCCCAGGCAGGATCTGTGTCCCCACAGTGCAGGTGGCTGCAGCCCACACCTCTGTACGTCTCTGGGTGGGAGGGTTTTGGGTTTTTCCTACAGTAGACAGAAAACTTTCAGCCAGTTAGGTTTTTGCATTTTAAAGTTAATTTTATTTCAAATCTGTGACACCTCTGATGAAATTGTGGATCTGGGGGGTGTGTTTTGTGGTTTGTCAACATCTGGTTTCTGCTGATGCGAGACTGAAGGCAATCACTGAATGGTGGTGCTGTAGAAAATACTTTTTCCTTCTTCCAAAACCCCCAAATTTCATGGGACAAACATCCCATGTCTTCACTGGCAGCACCAGGGCAGATTCAATAAAAGAACTTGATAAAGTTAGAGCAGAAGCAAATGAGACACCAGAGGTCTAGTGAAGGCCACGTTACAAACACCTTCAGTATTCTGCATGGAAAGGGTATTCCTTGAGATTTTTGGACCTGAAACAAATGAAAGAGAATGTTACTTTCACCCGTGATCTAAATGTTATATAGAGATGTGTTGGGTGCATGGAGGAACCACCAAGGGAAGATCTGCATCATGGAGTTATAGCAAGAATAGATGGAGATATATGTCCTCCTTTCTCTAATACAGACAAAGATGAGTTGAACATCCAGAACCCATTTTTTGCAGTTCAAGTTACAGAGAGTTTCCTGAAAACTAAGAATTGAAAATTAGAATGTAGTTTGGTTTAATTTTTCTGTTTTTAAAATGAAAATATTAAGCCCTCTCCTGACAATGTTATTTTTTTGGGACAAACCAGTTGGAGTTTGAGTTGGTGTGATTTTTAGGTAAATTGAATTTCATGCTACCTAGAAGCTGTGAGACAAAATTCCTTGTAAAGGATATTCAAAACTTAGAAGCTGAAGGAAACCCAAGCAGTGTCACTTACATGTGCATTTCACAGATCCTCCAGTTTCTGTTTAAGCTGAGAAGGGTTGCCATCTCCTCTTTAGTCAGTTCAAAGTCAAACACCTAAATAGAGAAACAGGTGGAAATCACTTCTTGGAACAAACCTAACAGAAACACAAGAGCAGCTCCACACTGGAGAATCCATTTTCACTCATGGACCACTGAATTAAGAAGAACAACTTGTTTGATGGACACAGGGACTGCTAATTCTAGATAAGATGTTTCTGGCATGTTTCCGTGTGGGGATTCCAAGCAAGCTGTGCCTGCTCATTCATCCACAAGCCATGGAGCAGGGAATATCATGTAAGGATTGTTGATTAAACCCTCAGAAAGTAGGCCTGGGTTAACATTCAGGTTAAGCATAAAGAAGGAAGAAGCCCAGTCCTCTTGCTGCAGGAGGACATGGGAAGGGTGAGAAAGGATCACTGCTTGCTGTGCAGGGAGAAGCCAAGCCATCCCTGAGGGGCAGCCCCCTGCTCCCTCCTGATCCCTCACCTGGAAGTTCTCCACAATGCGCTGTGGTGTGACGGATTTGGGAATCACAATCACATTTCTCTGGATCTGGAAGCGAAGGAGAACCTGCAAGGACAGAGAACCGAGTCAGAGAGAGAATGGCTCCTGCTCTGGAAAAAGCAGAGCTGTTTTCCCTAAGCTGCACCTGCTTCTGCAGAGCTGTATTTCAAATTATTCCTGTCCCTGCAGCCTTGGCTGCACTGCTTGGAGAGCAAAGAGGGGAGTAGTGGAGCCTCACAGGCAACCTCCCTTCCCATCCAGGTTTGGGCCAGTCAATTCCTTTCCTTTGCACCTAGGATTTTAGCAGTCTATGCAAGGCTTTCATTCTCTGCAAGAGGACTTGAGAGAGGAAGTGGCATGCGAGGGTGGGTCAAAAATCTTTTTGAGGGCCAGAGTTAATAGTAATGTGTCTTGGAGGTAATATAATTAAAAAATCTGCATTGTTAGGGAAAAATCAGAGGAGTGCCACAATTCATGGGGCAGGAATAGAGGTTTTACTCTTTCCTGAGCTCTGTTTTCCTAAATTGGGAAGGAGTACCCACCTGTGCTGGAGTTTTGTTGTGCTTGGCTGCAATCTCTTTGATCTTGGGGTCATCCAGAAGGGAAGGATCCCCAGGCTTAGCCCTACACAGAGAAAACAAATCAGTGGCAAGAAAGCTCCACAGAAGGACTCAGCACAGCAATAGAGATGTGTGTTTAAATGAAGAAATGAGTGGTGCACGTGGGGTCTCAGTGCTTCAGTCATAATCCCCAGCAGCTCCCTGGCAGATTGCAAAGCAGCCTTACCACGGTCTGTCGGGAGAGCCCAGGGGACAGTAGGCTGTCACAGCCAGCCCTTTGGACTGACAGTACTTGATCAGCTTCTCCTGGGTGAGGTATGGATGAGATTCAATCTGCCAACACAGAAACAAAGAGTCTGACAGTGGCAGAACTGTTGCAATGTTGTTGTGCTCCATAAATTATCTCCTAATCCACTTAGAGGCTGCTTTTTTCCCTAATTTGGCAGTGGCCTGCATGATAATACCCATCCTTAGTATTAAAACCACCTGTGTTGATATAAAGTGCTTATACAGTTTTTGCTGGGGGGGGTTTCACAAAGCTCATCTCTGGGCTCTTTATTATTCCAGAAAAACTGTTTTCAGGGAGATGCTCCAACGTCCTTAAACAGTGGTTCAGCAAGGTGATAAAAAACACCCCAGAAGTATCCAACTGAAATATCCATAGAGAGGGATTTAAAGTACATGCTGTGTCTACTTTGTTCCCCCTTTTCCCATCTCCTCATTCAACTGTAATCAGATAATTATAATCCCACAAAACCAGTCACATTGCAGCTCACCTGGACATTTGCAGGCTTGTGCTTCAGTCCTGGCTTGTTCAAGATTCTTTCGATCTGGTCATGGTTGAAGTTGGAGAATCCAATGGCTTTTACCAGCCCACAGTCCACCAGCTCCTCCATGGCCTAAAATAGCAAAATCATCATGCAGTGTGCAAGGCAGCTCATGATGATGTTCTTCCTGATGTGACTTGTTTCCCACCATGAGCAGCACAAAACAACTATTTAGAGTTGCAAAGGTCTCTGAGGGAGAAGCAGGTGCTGGCACATCAATGCCATCTCACCCAAGCCCAAATTCTCATTCTCTGAGTGTGTGGAAATCCACACTGAGTTGCACGAGGAGAAGAATGATGACACTCAGTAATCCCCTGTTGTGCAAGCACTGGAGGGCTGTACTACCTACTGTAGGCAAGATCTCAAAACCTAAAATATCTTTATTTCTGTGAAATTTGTTTGAGCAACTCAAGAAAGACACAAGAACTGTGGTGAAAACAATTGTACAGTTGTTATTGTTCCACCATGAACTTTTTCTAGCTTCAGACTGATGTGCAGCTCCACTGGAAGTGCTTGTGCAGCTCCAGTCAAGTAGGACACTCACAAAATAGGAATAACCAGGGAAGGATTAAGCATGCCCATTATGAAAAGCTACTTTGTACTGCCTTAGGTTCCTTCCAACTAATTTTGCGTGAATGAGACACCAGTTCTGTGACTGCTGAAGGTAATGGAAGCCTGGAAAAGACTGATGAGGTCAGAGGACATTTCTCTTCTCTCTGGCTGAATTTACCTCCCACGTCTGGAGAAGGTCACTGTTGCTGGGTATAGCCATGCCTTTGTCATCTTTGGGAAACAGGTCCTCTCCTGCCTGTCAGAGAGAGAGAAAAAGCTTGAAATAATCTCTGTTGAGACACTTGCTATGTAAAATCACCCAACAGGGATGTAAGGAGGTAAAGCTAATATTGCATTAAAAAAAAACCAAGTAATTCTCATCATAACTTAATTAATTCTTTAGTCACTTCTTATTCTTAGTTCATGCATTTTCGTCATCTACTATCCCAGTAAAGACAGGGGTTTCTACTGGACCCTCTGAAGTGATGATCCACGAAATACATGCAGGGAAGTGATTATAACTTACAGAACAATATTCTGGAGTCTTACATGAGTTCACTTCAAGTACTGTTCCGGTTTGCACATTTAAGACTCACAGTTTCTATAGATGTTTTTAAAAAGGTATAGGGAGGATTGACTGTGGCCTTGCAAACACAGACATTTGTACTGGAGTGCATCTGCTGACAGATGTCCCGTGGGGAGGCTCGCTGTGGAAATGGCTGTATTAGGAAAATTAGAACAGCCTGTAGCTAGACAGTATGGCCAAAGCAATTTGAATGATTGGAATTTTATAAATGCCACAGTATTGTGCAGTTTCACTTGACAGCTTTGTCCACTTAAAGCTAACTAAAACAATATTGGAGGAATGGAGTTGAGTTCAAAAGCATAAGGTAGAACAGAGATTTCTATAGGTATGTGTATATGTATCTATGCTGACATAAATGCTTTGAAGTGCATGTAGTCTGTGGAAACTTGATCCCAAAAGCCTCATCTTTTGAAATCCAAAGTCTGTGAAACAACACTAAGGCTCTTACAGACAAGATCAGCTCAATCTGTACTGTATGGAGGATTTGGTGATTAAAGAAAGAAACGGGAAACAGAAGTGTTTCCTTTCACCGTGTGATTCTGCAGCCTGCAGAGGAAAGAATTTCTGTCAGGCAGCAAACTGCACCCCTCTGTCCCAGGGGGTTTTCTTTCAGAAGAGCATGCTTTGGGTTTGTAAAAGAGCAGGAAAGAGGCGCAGCTTTTTCTTGCAGCTGGGAGGCCTGACCTTAGTGCTGGGTCTGCCTCCCCGTTATCAGGAGGGCAGAGGACGCTGTGCAGGCAGCGGGGCAGAGATCAGGGCCCTGCTGATGGGGCAGAGGAAAGCAGCACGGGCAGCACTGGGGCAGCGCTGGCACAGCGGGCACGGGCTCCTCCAGTGGTGCTGCAAGCACTCCTGGCACTTCTGAGGAGCTCTCCCGGGGATGAGATCTGCTGTTAGCTGTACCTTGAAGCCAAAAGGCCAGTGGATGAGGTAGAGATCCAGGTAATCCAGTTTCAGCTTGGCAAGAGTCTTCTGGCAGGCTCCCTTCACCAGAGGCTTCTCATGAAAGGTGCACCACAGCTGGAGATAAAACAGGGCAGACTGTGACCTCCTGGGTTAAAGCTCTCGGGCACAGCACAGGAATGCTCCCTGCTCTTTGGAAGGTGGCGTGGGACGAGGCCATGCTGGTGCTGTTCAGATGTGCCAAGCTCTGGGCTGGCACTGGCCTGTGGCTGTGGGGGCAGCGTGTACCAGTCTCTGGTTGCATTAGTTCACACACTGTTTGTGCCACCCCCTTTTGCCCAGGGTCTGCCTTGGCCGTCGGGGGCTTTCAGAGGCAGTTGTGTGTCTGTCGTTCCTGAGCATGCACAGGACTCCTGCACTGCGTGGAGCAGGCAAAGCCAAGAAGATGTAAGAGGAGCCACAAAGAGTGAGTCGTTGCCACCAGCCTTTACTCAGGTAAGAAGTAACTTCAGATTCCAGCTAAGTAGCCTGATTTTTTGTAATAAGAAAGAGAACCCACTGAGCCCACCTTCCCTGAGACATGTGCTGAGCAGATTACAGTGTCCCAGGGTGCCCAAAACGACACCTCCCACTGCAGGGACACCCCTTTGGAATGCTCTGAGCCCAACTGCTGCAACAAGCACCAGGCAGTGCCAGACCTGTGTGCTCTGCTGTGCTTTAGCAGTCACCAAGGTGTCATTAGCAAGCTGGTTCTGCCTCTGTCAGTCCTTTACACTGAGTGGTCTCTGACCTCTACTTCAGGTGTTTCTACCTTGCTTGGGGCTACCTGGCCCACTCTGCCTTTTCCTGCTTCCCTTCTTTTGCACCCATCAGTCTGCAGTTGGCCCCCCCCATCCATCCCCCATCATTGCTGGGTCACCACAGTGCAGACACAGTGTATCCTTCCTAATTCTCCATACAGAACGGGCTGAAGCTGTCAGCTTGCGTCAGGAGTCGCCTGAATGCTGTTATGATTTGCTTTATCCTACAGCAAAAAGTTTGTCTCTGTAACTTAAGCTTCCTGCTAGCAAAATACTCAAGATAAAGCATTCCCCCAGCTGTGCTCCAGGCTGCAGGATCATTGGATCTTTACCTTGCTGACAACAAAGAGGTCCTCTCGTTTCACAACACCTTCTTTGATTTTCTGCTGGATCCCTTCCCCAACTTCATTCTCATTCTGGTACACGTAGGCACAGTCAAAGTGGCGGTACCCGGCATCTATGGCAGCCATCACTGCAGCTTTTACTTGCCCAGCTGGGGACTGAAAAAAATGCATAAATATTAAGAATCTCAAATCAGTGCTTGTTAAAGACCTGTATCCTAGCAGAATAAAACCAGGGAAACCATGGAAAGCAATCCCCCCCCCACCCCCAGGTGGGTGGGGGTTTTTTCCTTTACAAGGACACTATTTCTTGCAGTGATAAACATGGACTCCAGGGCTGGAAATCAACCTCCAGCCACTTATCTGTAGCTCCACTCCAACTCACACACTCCAACTCACATTCAGCCAGACAGAGCAAGGCACCAGGACAGCTCCCCAGAGCTGGACCAGGGGCAGTGAAGTTTTGTGCCTGGGAACTCTTGCAGTACAGGCACTTTTCTCTGAAGTTCTTACCTTCCAAGTGCCCAGCCCCACGAGGGGCATCTTGGCAGTGGTGTTTAGCTGCACGTAGGTCGCCATGGTACTGCGCTGCCTCCCCGCAGCTGCCTCTTGCCTGCTGGGTTTACCAGTGCCTGGTCACTGGCCAGGGCAGGGGTTGATGCTGGGGCGTCCGTGGTGCTCTGGGTCCTCCCATATCTGGCAAACAAGGCTGTGGCTTTTTCTCTGTACTCTCAGTTTACAAAGGTTAATGTGAAAGCCGAAATCAATTAAAATTGAGGAGGTGATTACTTGGGGCGTGGCAGTGGCGCGCCCTGCGGACTTTCCCTTATCAAAAGATAAGGGTTGAGGGCAGGAGTGTGCTGGTCTGGCTGGTGTTTCTGCAGGGATCAGCTCCTGCAGCACCCTGTCCGTGTCCCAGGGATTGTCCGTGTGCTCCTCTTGTGCCATGTGCCGAGGTGTTCTGACACCCTGTTGCAGTTCCCCTCATAGATTTCCTGAGAGAGAAGGTTTCATTCAGGGGCACTTTGGCCCAGGATTGTTCCTGATAAAGCCCAGGGGTGTCCCGAAAAGTGTCAGTAAACAAGTCCCAGGGTAGGGCATGATCCAGAGGCCCCTCGCTCCCGGCTCCCGGAGCTGCTCCCTTGCTGCCGGGTGTGGGATCGTGGGCTGAGCCCTTGGCTGGAGCAGAGTGTCCCCACCACAGTGGTGGTGGCCTGGGCTGGTCTCCCCTTGATGGAGCCTTGTCACCTTGTTTGCTGGTGAACTGAGACAGCTGGAGAAACCTCAGTGTGAGTTTGCAGAGGAAGATGGAGTTCCTTTTCACCCCCTCAAAGGTGTTGGTGTCCACTTCTCAGGCTGGAAGGTGAGGCAGTGTGGAACAGGGAAGTTCACACAGGGCGTGTGTGCCAAACGTGAGAAGTAAAATTAAGTCCCTGTTTTTCCTCAGTCTTAACAGGATCATCCCTCTGGTAAAATTGGAGTGCTGCCTTTTCTTTCTTTTTTTCCATTTCTTCACTTCTTGCTTTATTATTATGGGCACCAGGTATATCTCTATGGCTCGTTTTTTAGCAGCCAGTGCATTCCTAAAGGAGTTTTATAATGCAGAGACACGTAAGCATAGAAGAGAAAAGGTGTCCTGTAGCTTCATGGTCACCGTGGATGCCGTATGTAATTACTGCCAGAGACTAACTCAACCTTCAGCCCACAACCACAGCAGGGTCCAGGTGGATGGATGTGTTTTCACGTTTGCACACACGGGGGCAGAGTTAAACTTGTGTGTGGCTTTTGCCTTTCTTCAGTCTTAACTCAGCAGATTGAATTGCATATTTTATCCCTTGGATTTTGTAGTAATGAGAAGTTGGAAATCTCTCTTCCTCTGCCTCTTTTCCTAAAACAGGATAAGAATAAAAAAAGAAAATAAACGTGGCTTACATTTGCACTAAATAGACTTGAAAATTTTCTGGTAGGGACTCAAAAGATACAAACTTGGGTTTAAAGAGGAAATTAGCCAGTTATCACTAACATACCAATTTTCTGAATTGTCTGACCCTTAAATTAAAGACACAAAAAAGAATTTCCTTTTCCCTGCTGTCTTTTGCACTGAAATGTAAGAGATGTATGTTCTTCTGCGTCAGCTCACCACTGTGTCTCAAAAATATTCCAAAATTTGCACTTTTAAGCATTATTATGCACGTGGGAGGAAAATCAAGTCTGTTTTCTCTCTCCTGTTAAGGGGGCACTTACTTTCAACATTTATGTCCGAGGAGAAGCAGAAGGACTATCTAAATTTTCTGTGTGGTTGGATTTACTGTGACTGGGAGCGCTCTCACGTGCTCAGCACCTCCAGCTTGATTTTGACTGCAGCCATCAGTGGGGACTGTGGGCCATGTGCAGCTGTAGGAAGCAGGGTGTGCTGTACAGACTGGGGTTGTTAACTACACATTTGCAGCCAGAGGCTGCTCCCATTGGGAAGTTTGCCATCGATTCAATAGCATGGAAAGGAGCCATTTGTTAAAAAAGTCTGCCAGCAGTGCCAGCTCTTTGTTCAGCCACTCTGGTACCAAACTCTGTCTAACCTACTGTGTATGTTGGCCCTGGTGTCCTTGGAAGGGCTGGATGTTGTGATTTTGGCACTGTTCTCCAGTGCCTCATCCCCAGAGATCCCCTCGGTTCCCCCTGCAGCCCACAGTGCAGCAGCGGTGGTGGCTCGGGCAAAACGGGGGGAGAAAATTCCTCAGGATCTGCATCCCGTGCTGGCCTCTAGGGGACGAACCAAGAACAGTAAGGAGAGTCAGGATTGACCTTTTCCTTTTTCCCAAGCACGTGCCCCACTCTGTAGAGTAAACCAGTGAGCTCAAGAGGTGCTGGGATACCGTGCCAAGCTGAGAAAGTAGCTGCTAAAAATGGCCTTTTTAAAAATGGCCTTTTGCTCACTCACTGTGTGTCACCCTCTGGAGCAAGATGGGCTTCCCAGGAGGAGTAGTCACAGTCTGACGTTTCCACAGCACTGGGCACACAAGAAGCCTGAAACAATATATTTTCGGTTCTGAGAAAAACCCAGCCAATTGTGGTCTGAAGCTGCAGTAACTATTGCTGTAACAAATAGAGGAAAGGGGGAAATCTGGGGAACGTCAAGTTGAAACTACCCTGAAGAGGAACCTTTTAACTTAGCAGAACTGCAGGAAGCTACAGTTCTTGAGAACTACATCAAATGGGGTGGTGGTTTGGTGATAAAGAGAAGTGTAACTTGCCAACAAGTGGGTACCTGAGGGTAAACAGGACAGGAAGAGATAGTTAATAAAACTGTCAGGCAGTGGGGAGCAGACCCCTGGAGGCAGTGGAGGAGGTGTTGACAGCACACAAGGGCAAAACAAGGCATGTTCACGATATTCCCAAAGAATAATATAGTTACATTTTTTTCTGAGTCTTGTCTACTTGAAAATCTTGCACTGTTTCATTATGTTGATGCAAATGCCTTTTTTGGACAGGTATCAGTTGAAGTACGTTGTGTATTGATTTAGCTTAAATCCCTTCCTTACCACTTCAGTTGAAACAGTAGAAAGCACTCCAGCAAAAAAACATCCATCCTCCCACAGACTTCACATTAATTTAACAGCATCGGTTTTTGAACTGGTTTAATTAAACTGCAACTTCCTTGCACAGGCCAGGACTGGTTGCTGTGGAAGCAGAAACATGTCTTTTGTGTCTTTTCTTTACCCTGTAAAAAGAAACCTTCTGATCACAGACTGGAGAGGTGGATTAATGTGGGACTGGCAAATACTTTGCTTGATTTTCTCTAGGTCAAGCCCTGTAAAAAGAGCAGGTACCAAAGCATCAACAAAGACCAAACCTCAGTTGTTTCTGTGGGAGAACAGGCTTTGTAGTGAGGGGATAGGCAACTTCAATTAAATAGGAAGAACACCATGGCCAGCATCCAAACCCATCTCATCTATAAATGGAAAATTCGCCCATCCCAGACCTACATTCCTGTCCAGTTCTGTTGGTAGGCATGGTTATCACAGGAATGGGATTTTCCTTTCTTGTATATGCAGACTGTAGGTTTTCCAAAGCTCATCACTTTAGAGAACAGTTGACTATTTTTCTTGCCAAGTGGAGGCTCTTGTTCTCATGGAAAAATATTTTCATGCTTCCTTTCAAGTTTCAGCAGTAAGCCATATCTAGTTTTGACAAGGAAAGGGATGCTTTGAATGTCCTAAGAGAGGAGGAAGAGATATGTTTTCCTTTTTGAAAAACACAAAAAGTTTTGAAAAGTGTTGGAAATATTTTCCTTGTGTTTGAAAAACAAGCACACAGTTAAACCAGTGAGTTCATCTTGATTAGGAACAACATGAAAAAGACCACTGTGGAATCTGTACAGTTAGAGCTGAATAGAAATTGCTTTATAACCTGAACTCGTACACAACAGGGGAGCCAGATGGTTTTAGCTGACTGAGTTACTCAGGTTTTGTAAATAGGAGAGCAGAACCTCATGCGGTGTTTCTCCCGTCACATGGCAGGACCCGTGGGCACTATGAACATTTAGTGGGGATGTGGAAGGTCCAGTAACTCCCACAGAAGTTTGGCTCATTGTCCTTCACTAATCCATGGCTGTGCAGTTACTGCGCTGCGTGCTCCAGGTCTGCTCTGGGCTTGGTCAGATGGGCTTCCGCGCTCTCAGCACCTGTCCTTTCCAGAAGGAATTTCCAGGGAATTCAGGGGAGGAGGCCATGAGCTGCACATTGTTCTAGCACGAGGCTTCCAGCAATTGTCTTGTCCGGGGATGTGGGAACCCAGAGTGCAGAGAATATTTCTCTGCCTGTTTTGAAGGGTTCTACCCCCCTGAACAACACTGGTTTTGACTTTTGTGCATGGAGAAAATTACCTACACTCTGGGAAGGATTAGAATCAATGCTGGTGTAAACTAAATGATAGAGTAGTTCATAAGATTGTCACAGGGTGAAAAATTTAGAGGTTTTGGGTTTGTTAATGTAGTAAATAGATAAAAGCTAAAAACTTCAAAATGGAGGATTGTTGTTCTCCAGGCCTTCTTCTTCTTCTGCTACTCCATATTCTGCAGTAAAAGTAAATTGGGGTGATTGGATGAAAAATTCCGCAGTTCCTGTACACGCAAGAGGGTGATTTATTGAACATTGGTAGAAAAGTAAAAATATCTTTCATTTTAAGCTTCCATTGGGTGATTTACCTTTAAAAGGGCTGTGTAATCATGATAAGGGGGGCTTTCTTCTGCATTCTTTGCTGGGTGCTGTGTCCAGCACTCTGTTCCTCTGATAAGACTTATTAAAACAACTATCTAGAAGCAAAGAATCTGAAGACTCCTCTCATCTTTTCAACCTTCTGGCCAGGACTCTGTAAGTCTCCCTCATCAGGGGGGATTCCATAAATCACAGTAAAGTGATACGGGGACTCTGCTTGTCCTGCAGCCAGAACGCGTGTGGAACTCCAGGGGCTGGGAAGAGATGGTGGCCACGTGTGGGTTGCTGCAGAAGGCAGGAAAATTGGTTTGTGATCCCAGCTGCCCCCC
>VZRS01013286.1:132141-192278 GCA_013398055.1 Ifrita kowaldi | reverse complement strand
GCCCCCCCCCCCCCCAAACTACATGCAACCATAAGAGCAGATAAAGTGGCTTCTTCATCTCTAAAGTTTCTGTATCTTTAGAAGGGCGAGAGGCCTTGGTCCAATAGCACGGGGCTCATTTTGTGGTGTCTTTCTAGAGACATTATACCCATCCCCCAAAAGAAGACAGGTAGTTTGTTGCCAGATATATCTACTTGTGCAAATGCCTTCTTAAGAAGGGCAGGACCGTATTGCCCATTTTTGTCCTCCCACATCCATTGTATTGATCTTGGCCCAGTCCCTTGTTTGATACATTACAGATGCAGACTTGTACAGAGAAGGGTAAGGACAGCAATACTGAATGTTTAAACATTCAGTGCTTGACCTATCCAAAATGTTGAATGTTGGATAGTGCCTTGTGTCTCTGGGAAGCAGAAAAGTCTCTTTCTTTGTAAGATAAAAAGGAGATACTGAATTATAGGCAAACTATTTTTTCCAGGCCCTTCTGTGGATAGCTAGATCTGGTGACAAAATAGAGGAGTAGACTAATTCTGAATCAAAAAAGACTGGAAGTCAGGCACAAAATTGTTTAAGTGAATGGTTTTCCCTGTAAGTAAAACGGATGAAAATTCGAATTGAAAAACTCTGGGAAGTTGGATAGTCTGACTCCCCATCATGCATGATTTATTAGTCCTGTCTGTCTTTCCACTCATGCTCCTTTTTTGTTAAAGAAATGAGGCAGGGTGGAGGGGGAGGAAGCATGAATTAACTTGTGATACACAGCTATTTATTTAGCAACCTAACTCCTAAAGTTTCCTGGGAAACAATCCTGTAAAAGAGAGGCCTGATTTTGTTGCTTTTTAAGGTCAGGAGCAGCCCCACTGAATTCTGAGAAGTTCCAGTAAAGTAGAAGAACAGTGCGACTCAGTCCTTCTCTTGATATTATCTAATCATGACACATAGGACAGACTTTTTATATAGGAAACTCATTTTTGTGCTCCATTCAAAACCAAACTAAACCTCAGGCAGTCTTGTTTTGTAAACTGGTGTGATGCAAGAGAGCCACATGCCATGGACAGAAACATAAGAAGCAGCAGAAAAAAGTCTTTGTGATTTGTAGAGTGTTTGTGAGAAAACAAACATAAATACAGACAGAGATAACTCTGCACACACACATCAACAAGGTCTTAGTTAACCCAGGGTTCATTGTGGAAGTAAAAAACTTTAGAGCAGCTTTTTTTTTTGAGGTGAACCATTAATTTTTCATAGCAAGACATTAATACACACGAACTTGAGTATGTGTGGTGCGTGTTTGTTGTTCTCACCATTCTCTGCAATGACACTGAAGTGCCCATTTTACCCTTTTGGCTGTATTTGCTCAGATTGTTGTGTGCTGTCATCATGCTCTAGTATCAGCACTATCCAGTCTGTTTTCAAAATAACTTATCGTGACTACACACCACCCTGCTGCTTTCTTTTTTTCAAAGCCCTTTTAAATTATCTCTTCCCAGACAGTTCCTTACTGACGTCTGGTGTCTAGAGCACTTTGTTTATCATGGGGGAGAAAAAAGGCAGATTCATCACGGGATTTTCTTTGCTTTTGATACTGCTGCAATAAGTTAATTTGTACAATACTGGGACTAAAAAACCAGTTAAATGCTCCAAACCAAAGCCTGAAATGTAAACCTCTCCGAACCCACAAAATTTAAAAGTGAACCTTGTAAATCTTCAAATTCTGTTTCTGGCTCTAGAAATGGGAAAACTTCTGATTGTGAGAAAGGATTTTGTTTTCCCAGCCACTGACACCTTGTAAAACTTTTTTTAGAGGTATTTTTGAAGACTGGAACTGTATCCGTGAGCATTTCTTCAGAACATTGTGTTCCACACACTTTTTTGTATCTTCTAGGCACCTGCTGTGCTGAGGTGTTTATTTGGAGATGACAATGTAATGGTTTTAAGGGCATAGAGAATATAAGTTTTTTCCCCCATTTGTATCTTCTCAGCTTGGGATATGCAGAAATAAAATACTTTTTTAAATTAATATTTCAGAAGAACAGACAGAAGTCACCTTTTGGACTTCAGTATAATATTACCAGTACCTCACCATTGGGATTGCATAAAAAATTCAGTTGCCACTTCAGGTTTAGAATACAGTGCCTCACAAAGCAGCTTCCCTGCATCTGTTTTGCATATAATGAAGGCTTTTATGTTTTTTCTTCCTCTTTCTCGGTCATTTATTTGGTGTTAATGATTCAGAAAAACTTCTGCACTTACTTAAAGACTAGAGCTCTGATTCTGGTGACAAATGCAGGGTTAGTTTAAACGCTTACACTCTTTTTTTTAAAACAGATTTTCCTTCCAAGCGATGCAGTTAGAGAGGGAGAGAAGAAAAAAAAAAGGTAGAGTACTTTGTTTGCTCTTTTCATGGACTAACACTTCTGTTTTTGATATAAAGAGAATGTACTGGGGTAGTGAAGTTGTGTATTGCCTCCATACCCAAGCAGGATGAAAGCCCCACTGTGTTCATGAAAGCAGCATTGTATTAAGCAGGTGTCAGTACCTAAATTAGTAAAACAGAAGGTGAAAAAGGGCCTTTGCTAAGGAGCTTAAATTGTAATTGGGTGACTACCCTGGCGTGCAAGGTGTGCCTTGCTGCTCTGCCAGGTGCACCCCCAAGTTTTAGGTAATAACAGGCTTGGTTTAAGATGTGGTGGTGAGATATGTTGACAAATAGGGATTAGGTGTGTGACGAAAAATTACCCACGCACAGGTGTGCTCGAGCCAGGGAAATGCTGAGAGCCACATGTGTGGGTACCACAGAGAGAAGGAAACCTGGCACGTCCTTGCCTGCTCCTGCTCCCTGAGTTCTGATGGAAAAGGGTTCTTTGTCCTTGTTTCACAGACCGAGGTCTGGTGTGTAGAGCCGCATGAAGAGATGGGTTTAGCCAGAGTCATTTTACGATGTTGTAGTTCTGAACCCTCAGGAGGCAGTAAGGATGTTTTTCTCTGCCTAGTATGTTGTATTCCCAGAGCTTTCTCCATACAGATTTGTCCGTGGGTGAAAATGGGCCATCAGAATAGTTGCAGAGGAATGTGAGACAATAGCATGGACAGCAGACAGAGAAAAAACAGGATCTAGGTCTTTTGTGGGGGGGGGAAAATGTCAGGTGTTGAAAATGGCGTGAATGGGCCTGCATCCAAGAAAAAGGTGAGGGAGGATTCCCTGGGCACACGTCTGGGTGGCAGAGAGAATGGGCTGGAAAGGAGTAGGGAGCGTCTAGAAAAGGAGACATAAATTCATGCAGTAGGAAAACACACAGGAGAAATTTTAAAGAGAGGGTTTCAGAGTGATTAAAGAGTGCAAGGACTTGATTACAGAACTTTATTTTGAAGATGAAATTATTAATGAAGACAGATCACATATCAAATAGTTCTAAACAAAGAGCCCAGGGTTTTCTGGAAATTGGAATGGCTATGTCTGCAATGCTCTGTGGCAACCACTGGATCTGGCTTTGAACAAAGTAACTATTCTATGAAAGAGTACCAAGGGCATAACCAGTGAAGAACGCTCCTGTTTACCACAGTTTTAATCAATCATTAATCAGCCTTTCTTCTTTCCAGTTCTGTTTTCTTCTGTTTCTGCCTTGCTCAGCTCCAGGCCTTCATTTGGTGTGGTGCAGTTGCACTGGTGCCCCGGCGGAAGTTTATGTGTTGAGGAAAGGAGTTTCCTGGACTAATTCTGCCATAAACATTCCAGCTAAATGCAACAGCCTGGAAGGGCTCCAGAGCAGAGACCCTGAAAAACACAACCCAGCTGGTCTGAGAGATAATAGCTGCCAAGTGAGTGTAGCTGTCTGCAAGAAGTCACGCACAGGGGTATGGCTTTGACTCATCTGTCCTTGGATAGTTTGAAATGTGAATCAAAGTCATTAAGGCTGTTTTTGCCATGCTAACAAAGTGCTCTTGCTTAAAGACTAAAGGAGACAAAAATCTGTATTTAATGGCCATAGAGGTCCTGAATTGTGGCATGGGTCACTGTCTACTCACTTACAGTTACGACTGCATATTGGCATAGAGTGTTTCTGTTAATTGTATTCCTGATGATTGACATCCAGCCAATGCACATAGTGCTGATATTCAAGAACATGTATTTTTCCTTCTGTCTCTAGGAACTTTGCTTCTTTTCCTTACAAAGTCAACCGACCACTTTGCCTGCAGGCAGGGTGACTGCATACGTGTGGTCATGCAGTGGGATGTGGGAGCAATTGTCTTCACCAGTTCGGGCTGATGTGTGGCAAATCAAACTCTTCTACACAGTGAACTTGAGTATTGCTTTGATTACATAGGCTGGACTGGGTTTATACTGCAAGTTCTGGCTTAGAGAAGGTTGACAGAAGTGAAAGGTAGTTGTTAATATTAAAATTGGTGGATGAGGTGAAAAGGATTTTATGTGTAACTGTTAAGTACAATGCACGTCCAGTAGAAATATTCTGCAGAAGCAGCAGATTTTATTGTGGTTCTGTGATGACGTCAGGGATAGCTCTCTCAGGAACGGCAGTGAAAGTATTCTCCCTGAGATGCAGAATGCTTTCTAGAGCTTCCCAAAGAAATGAGGAACAAAGTCAGTGCAGTAACCACCAAAGAGATGCAGGATGCTGCTCACCAGCAGCCTGGCCACTCTTACCACACAGTGCTGTGAGCCTGGCAAAGCAGTGTTTCATCTGGCTCATCCTTCTTTCCCACTGACATCTTAGGATCTAATCCCTATAAATGTAAAATTAGACACCATTTCTCCTCACAGCATATTAAGAGACATTATTTTAATACTTCTGTCCCAAATTTTCTTAAATTTACTCATGCCACTTTTTCCTATTAGAATCTGAATCCCCTATCTTTTATTTTCATGCACTATCTTTTTAACTTATTAAAGAGGGAAGATCACCTCTATCCCCTGTAGGGAGGATGACAGAGCACCTTTGGTGTACATCCAGTTTGTGGCCCTCTAAGATGTATCTTGTGGCTGGTTCCAGGGTAAGCATTTAGAGAAGAAAATGTGACTGATGGGGTATGAAAGACGTGCTCTGCTTCTTTTTAAAAATAAAATCAGACCTATGGCAATAGAAGCACTAAAGGACACCATCTTCCCACACCACTTCCCTCTTGTTTCAAGCCAGAGCTGCTCCATCCACTTGTTTTTGTTTTTAATTACTTTAGATTGGGATTACAGCCTGTGGAAATGAGCTAGCTAGCATGATCCTTAGGAAGACTCACCTATTTTTTTTTTTTTTGGGCTGCTGATTTTATTATGGATAATGAGATTTTGCTTTTCAGCAGAACCAAAAGGTCCTAAAGCGGGAAGAAGAAGTGAGCCCTGCCTGGGAAAGTCCCCGTGTGACTGACCCTGTGCCCCGTCTCCTCAACTCCTGGGAACGAGCGAGGGGGTGCTGGACCGCAGCCCACGGCGCTGGTGCCACGCTGCTTCCTTGGCACGGAGGAGGCTGGGCAGGGCAGCGGGAAGGATGCAGGGGCTGCGGGCAGCCCAGCGCCTCCCTTCGCCTCTTCCCTGAAGCGGCTANCGGGCGCGGAGGCGCCGCGGCCGCAATAAGACGCGCGGTCCGCCCCCCGCCCGGCCCGGCGGCGGCTCCGGCGCTCCCGGTGAGGCGGCGCGGCTTCAGACCGGTAATGCCCGGGAGCTCGGGGCCAGGCGCGGGTAGCGGCCGTGGGGGACGGGGGGGAGCGGCCCTGGGCTCGGGGGGGCTCCTTCGGCGGGGCTGTTCCGGGGGGGGGTGGGGGTGGTGTCCCNCTAAAGCGGGAAGAAGAAGTGAGCCCTGCCTGGGAAAGTCCCCGTGTGACTGACCCTGTGCCCCGTCTCCTCAACTCCTGGGAACGAGCGAGGGGGTGCTGGACCGCAGCCCACGGCGCTGGTGCCACGCTGCTTCCTTGGCACGGAGGAGGCTGGGCAGGGCAGCGGGAAGGATGCAGGGGCTGCGGGCAGCCCAGCGCCTCCCTTCGCCTCTTCCCTGACGCGGCGAACGGGCGATGCCTCCCTCCCTCCGCTGCCGCGGTGCCCGCCAGGGCGGTGGGAGGGAGCAGGAGGTGCCCCGGGGCCAGACTGAGCTCGGCAGGAGCGGAGCCCATCTGAGTTAGGCGGCCCGGGGGGGTGGTTTCGGGAGAAGCCGGAGAGGTTTGGATGCTTCTAGTCGTGTTGTGCGCGACCCCGTTTCTCCGTTTCACAAAAGCGCCGCCTGCGTGCCCAGACCGGCGCGGGGGCAGCCGGCATCTCTGCTGCGATGGCTGGCGGCAGCTGGGCCCGCTGTGGGCGGCGNGTTCCGGGGAGGGATGGTGGTGTTGTCCCCCGGGCGAGCGGCGGCTCCCCGAGGGGGCGGTGGCTGCGGGGCACGGCGTGTGTGCCCGTGCCCGTGTTTGCCTGCCCGTGGCTGTGTTTGCGTGCCCGTGGCTCTGGCTNACGTGGCTCTGGCTGTGTTTGTGTGCGGGTCGCCGCCCCGCGCTGGTGGCCGCGGGTGTTTGTGCGTGTCCGGGAGGTGCTGCCCTACTTCTGGCTGAGCCTCCTGCCCGACCTCTGGCTGTGCTTGGGGAGGGCTGGGACACGCAGGTGCTCGGTACAGGGACGCCTTATAAAAGGGATGAGCAGGGGAGCTTGTCCCGGCTGGAGCAGGGGCCTTGAAACTCACCGCCTCTGGTATTAGACCTTAAAATTGTGTTTGGGTAAGAGCTCTGCCGGTGTAAGATGTTCCCCTGAGCACCGTGCGCTGCTCTGCTCGGGCTCTGGGTTTCTGTTCCATCACAGTGAGCCACAGAATGGTTTGTGTTGGAAGGGACATTAAAGGCCGTCTAGCTCCTACCCCCCTGCCATGGGCAGGGACACCTGCCACTAGGCCACGTTGCTCGGGACTCCAACCAGCCTGGCCGTGAACACCTCTAGCGATGGAGCATCCACAGCTTCTCTGGACAGCCTGCTCCAGTGCCTCTGTGCTGGGTCCGGGCCTGCCGTCTGTATCCTCCATGGTGTCCCAGAGCTTTTGGTAGATTTCTGCACTCTAGAGCTATGGTAATTGCAGCCTAAACGAATCTTAGGAAGCAAATGATATCCCGGGGCATGTGGGAGACGTGAAACTTCCCCTTGTTGGAAATGTAGGAGCTGTGCGTTGGCATCTCTTTTTTGGGAGAAGGCGTTTGGTAGCTTTCCCAGTCCGTACGAGGGGTGTGTGCTCTATTTCTTTAACAGCTTTGATAGCAAATGGTGGCTGGCATAGCCATTTGCACTTGTGGGCTCTTTCTGTGAGCACTCGGTGTTTATTCTTTCCCTGCAGGTAACCAGCCAAGAGTGTGTGGTGGCCTCGGTACAAAGCAGCTCTTGAGTCTGTGCTGGGATTTGTGTAGGTTGTTCCTTTGCCATAGGAAAGGTGAGTAGGATTATTTCCATGTGTTGCTCTAAGGCTTTCTAGTTTAAATGCTTCCAGAAGTGGACTGATATTTAAACAACCCTGTGACTGCTAGTTCTTTCTAAATTTGTTTGAGAATTGTGCTTCTGCCTAATGTTTTATGTAAGTGAACTGGAGTTTATGGCACCCAGATGATATTTGGTCTCTGTGTATCTTTTACACTAACTAAATTTTTTATTGTTTTTGGCTAAAAGTACCAACTAAACTTTTGCAAAGAGGTGCATCACCCCTGTTGTTGGGTCTTAATTTGGTTTTGTAAATCATATAACCTATTCCTGTGGATAATAGAATCAGTTAATCTGAGTAATGAGGTATCTGCAGAGATAGAGCTTTCTATGGAGCTGTTTTATGTGTAGTAGTTCAGGCTGTGAACACACTGCAAATTTTTTAATTGTATCTGTGGTATGTTCAGGAAGGACCGGTTGCTTTAGGTGGAAATGCTGTCGAATCCCTGTTTTTGTTATAAACCTAGGATCTTAAAGGGTGTAGTTTAGTGTTGTAGCTGATGTGACATGACACCTGAATCCTAGCAATAGCTGATTTCTTTGCTTAATGTGCACCTGATTATTTGGAGTGGAAAAAGTGGACCATGCAGGGGATTTTGTCTGAGATGTTCCTTGCCATACACAAATCTCAGCATGCTTATGCATGAAATAAGACTTCCTTTTGTATTCATCAACTGTCTGTTGTGTGTCAAAAAATACCTCCTGATATTGTCTAAAAATCTCAGTCCTCAAAGGCTTTTTAATCCTGAGCTGTGCCTTTAGGCAGAAGTTAGAGCTGGGGAGGTTTTGCATAGTGCCCTTGTGTGATGTATACTCTTTCTTAACGTGAAATTAGAGGCTGCTGTTACAAGCAAGATCAGATTCCTGAGTCTGTTAATGAATTCAACTTTTCTAGACACTTTTTTTGAAAGTCTGGAAAAATGAATGGTGGTATTGTGCTGGGTGTTTCCCAAAACCCAGAATGCATGGGCCTATCCCATCCTGCTGACCTAATTCAGGGTCACAGTGGGCCTGAATTTGAGATGCTTGGAGTGTGATTGAAGCAGCTCCAACTGATTTGAAGTGATGGGAGCTCCCTTAAGTGTGTTTCTTATGGAAATCTAGCCCAAGGTTGGGTGTACAGAAATCAGAGCTCAGTCTCCCATGACTGTCCATGGCTTTGAGAGCACTTAATATTCATCTGGTGTATAGCAGTCCCCCCAGTGCAGAGAGCTGTATTTTTGTATTTTTTCCCCTGCTCTGTCCATTGCCATCTAGCCTGTGTCTCAGGTCAGAGGGGTCAGGTGGGGCTTTCAGAGCTGCAGTCCTTTGTTAGATGGACCTTTCAGGCATCCCATTGTCTGCTCCCATAGCAGATCTTTGACCACCTTGGCAGACACTTGGGTGTGTGGTCAAAATGTCTGTCCCACTGGAGACAATCCAGAGGTGATGCTGCTTGGTCAAGAAGAAAGAGAAAGGTACTATTTGACTTTATGAATGTGTAGTTGTCTGACTTAATGAGGGCAGCAAACAGGCTTTTTGTGCCCACTCCAAAAGTAAAAGCATTAATCCTGGTGCCTGAGAATCTGGCATTGTAATTCACAGACAAGAGAGGAAAAATAGACTTGAAAGTCAGGAAGAGGATGGGATAATCTGTGTGGTCACTTGTGGGCTCAGTGAAATGAGGACTTGCTAGTTGTACATTGCACCCAGAGTATCTGTGTTGTCACACTTGAGTGTGGAGGAATGATGGAGGAGGTGGCCTGGGGAAAAGATCAAGCATAGACTGGCATAATTAGCAGGACAGGATGGGGATATGAGGAAATTATGCAGAGTGTGACTGTGTTGACATCTCCTTTGAGAGAAGCTGATAAGGTTCTGTGTGTTGCCAGTTCCAGTTCTGTGGTGCCACTCTCCAGTTCCTCTGGCTGGGGGCCACAGCTGCTGTCTGTGCCTGCATTCCTTTGGAGCAGTGAGGATCTGGACAGCCCTTGTGGGCTCGAGCTACATGTGGCACCTCAGAGTTCCCCAGTGAGGGAGATCTGCTTCTCTGGGAGCCTGTGATACTGAGTGAGGCTCTGTTTAAGCACTTGAGGGAAACCCGTAGGCTGGAGCAGCTTGTACAAATCTGCTCCTAATCAATTGTTTACAGTGGGCTAGTTGCAACAAGCTGGGTGAAGGATGGCACTTTTCCTTCCCACATGAGGTCTCCTGGTTTGGAATTCCTCCCACTCTCGATTGTAAAATCATACTCAGCAGACACTTGTTTCTTTGGTTGTTTTGATTCTGATAGTTGTTTACCTTTTACTGCCGTATTGCTGCTTGTAATGCATCATCTGTGGGATGTTTGATTTTTCTGTCTCATGTCTTTGTCCAGATGTATCGTTATTAGATGCCAGACCAGCTGCCATCTGTGCTAAGCTGCAACCAAAATGGCCAAGTATAGGCTCGTTCTCCTAAGACATGGGGAAGGAGCCTGGACCAAGGAGAATCGCTTCTGCAGCTGGGTGGACCAGAAGCTGAGCAGTGATGGGATAAAGGAAGCTCAGAACTGTGGCAAACACCTCAAAGCGCTGGGCTTCGAGTTTGACCTCGTCTTCACCTCTGTGCTGAGCCGCTCCATCCAGACTGCCTGGCTGATCCTGGAAGAGATGGGCCAGGAGTGGGTCCCCATTCAGAGCTCCTGGCGGCTGAATGAGCGGCACTATGGAGCGCTGATCGGGCTCAACAGAGCGGAGATGGCTCTGAATCACGGCGAGGAGCAAGTGAAGATCTGGAGGAGAAGCTACGATGTTACCCCGCCTCCCATCTCGGAATCTCACCCCTACTACGAGGAGATCTACAACGATCGCCGCTATAAATGCAGCGATGTCTCTCAGGATAATCTCCCAAAGGCTGAAAGTCTCAAAGATGTGCTCGATAGACTCCTTCCCTATTGGAATGAAAAGATAGTGCCAGAACTGAAAAGTGGCAAAATGATTCTTATCTCTGCCCATGGGAACAGCAGCAGGGCATTGCTGAAGCATGTGGAAGGTAAGGGTCTTTGTTTTAGCCTTCCCCTCTCCTCCTTACTCAATGGCTTGGAGCTTTATATCTTGTTCTGTAGTGTGTATTACTTACCTGGATGAGGTAGTCATGTCTGTGGTCTCCAAAGAGAAAGTAAAAAGTTGGTCAAAGAATCAAACCGGGAGAATTAGTTAGGTTAATGTAGTTAAGAAAAGGGCCAGATGCTTTCATTTTATTTCTCAGTGTTCATTTAAAACTACTGTATTCAAACCAACTTTGTGCTTGGCTTAGATAGGCAAAAACTCTGCAGGCTCGAATTATCTTTGGATTTTTTCAGCTGCTTTGTCAGGTTTGAAATAATCATCTCTTCACTGAAAAAGCATTGCTGTAACACAGTGGAATAAAAGTGCTTGACTTGGGTTGTGGAAGATGTTCTTGACTGTTACTCTGATGGGTCACCCTGATAATTTTTTGCTTAAAAGTTATGTGACAGGGAGTTCTGCAGAGAGTAGGCACTTGCTAGAGCTTGTGGAAATACTGTAGCATATCCCAATACAGAAAATGCATCCCAATAAACAGCCAAGTTGGTAGCTTAGCATAAGGTTTATTTATCACAGAATGGCTTATGTTGGGAGATGCCTTGTAAAGGCCATCTAGTCCAGTCCACCTGCAGTGAGCAGGGACATCTTCAAATAGATCAGGTTGTTCAGAGTCCTGTTCAACCTGGCTTTGAATGTTTCCAGGAATGGGATATCTGCTGCCTCTTTGTGCAACGTGTTCCACTATTTTACCAGCCTCATCAAAGAATTTTTCTTTCTTATATCTAGTCTGAAACCATCTTCTTTTAGATCAGAACCATTCCGCCTTGTCCTATTGCAGCAGGCCCCTGTTTCTATAATTCTTAGAGGCCCTCTGGAATCTTCTCTTCTCCAAGCTGAACAGCCCCAACTCAGCCTTTGCTCACAGGAGATGTGCTCTGTTCTTTTTTATGGCCCTCCTCTGGTCCTGCTCCAACAGGTCTTTCCTGGGCTGGAAATCCCAGAACTGGTCTTGAAAAGGACTTACTTGGGACTTAACGATAAAAAACATCCTTTTCATTGTTAGATTCTTCCCTCCCTTCCTCTTTCATCTCCTGGCTTCTTAGGCCATCCTAAACTGGAAGTTGAACTATATTAATTTCTTTGTGGGTAGAGCAGAATTTAGTGATTAAGTATGTGTGAATGCAGCCTGCTACAGTCATAGTTACAAATATGTGCAGACTGGATTGTGTCCACTCAGGTTCTTTTTTCTTTTTTAGTTATAAAATCCTCTATTCTGTGCCTCTGTGGCTCTGCTTGCTGAGTACTTTCTGCATTTGACCATGCTGAACAGTCAGGACATCAGGAGTCAGAATCCTGGGAAATAAGCAGGAGGTACAAATGGCTTCTGGAGCTAGGGAGGCTGTGAATCCTGGGCTGCAGATCACTGCTTGGATGAAGGAGGAAGGGCTGGTTCAGTCAGTTCCATGGTGTGGTCAGAGTGGTTGTCCACACTGTGTGAAACGATAAAGGAAAAAGGGGAAGAGGGATCTGCAGCTGTGGTGACTCCCCTGCCTCTCAAGAGCTGAACCAGTTCCATGAAACCATGCTGGCCAAGCCCTTTGGAGGTGAGATGCTGACAGCTGAATGTAGCTTCCAGCAGAGACCCTGGGCCACCTTCTGTGCAGGCCTGCCCAGGGGCTGGCAGCATCAGGGACTGGGAAGGGTTACTTTGGGTTTAGCATGGCTGGGTTTCTTGCTGCGTTGGCATCAGAGAGGAACAGGGCTGCAGAACTTTTCTTTGGGACGATTGCTAACTATGTGCAACTCTTCCAGGACTGCCCATACTCAGCCAAAATATCATAAAGCTATGCTTTGTCTTGCAGTATACCTTGACCCTCCCAGCATATGCTTACATAGGGAAATGTGAGGAATCCTTGGCACAGGATCTGGTTCTGTTGACCAGGGACCATCTGTGGACTACCCCAGCTCCCACATAGGAGCCTGCTGGCTCTCCTGCCCTTTATATAGTAGAGATTGGATTTCTGAAGAACTGGCCTGAAGGGTAGCACGAACAGAGCCGGTATTGCAATCTGCCTTTGTTGTTTTATTTTTGCTTTTTTTTCCCCTCCCTTCGCCTAAATCTAGCTGGATCTAAGAGGTTCCTTGTCTGCATTGCTGACTGTCTCTCCCTTTCTCTCCTGAAAAGTTGTGAGTTGCTCTGCAACCCTGCTAGAGTTGGACCTGATTCAGCAGTGCTTGAAGTTTGCCAGTCTACTGTATTTATAGCACCCACTGTGAGATGGGCTGTGTTTTTGTGGATTTTTTTTTTTTTAATGTAAGCTTAGTATGTCTTGCACTTGAGTGAAGTTTTCTAAGTCCCTCTAGCTTAGCTGGAACCTTTTTTTTTTTTTTTCTTTTGGCATTTTGAAAACTGGGCTCCAAATGCCTCAAGCAGCAATCTTGCATGGCTGCTTGGATGTCTTAGTCATGGTGTTAACTTGATCTTGAACGATGTAGCTCAAACTTTACATGGCAGGAAATATGAATGTTTTCATTCAGTTGGATTTGATGAAACAATTCTAATTGTTTCAGTGTTAATTTGATTTTTTTTTCCTAAAAGACTACAGGGTGTCCCTTGAAGTTACTATTTCAGGGAGCTATTTTCTGAAACAAGCCTGCAATTCTCTGAATCTCTGTGTTTTCCTTGTTCTGAGTAATTGGTAAAGAGCTGGAAATGTAGTTCTGCTTTCTACTTGCATGCAGTCATTGGAGCAACAGTATCATGCTCAAAAGGCTTTGATTGTGGGTTTGGATTTTGTTCTTGTTTTCTCTTTGCACAGAGTGGACCTCGTTGATGTGTATGAAATGTCTGTAGGATCTGTCATGCTACATAAGCATCCTGGATGCACAGGATCTATTTGCAGATGATTTTTCTCAGTTCTTTGAGGGAGGACACTTTTCTCTTCATCTAGTAACCAGTGTTTCATATTTGAACCCTCTTGACAGTGTCCCTTTTTGAAGACATTAGTGTGATACTTGTGACCACCTTGCCCTGTTTCTGTTGAAGTACTGATTGGAGACCAAGTCCAATGGCAGAAGGATCAATGGGCTGTCTTTTCTTTCTTCCCAGCCATTTAACCCTGGGGACTGGTGTCAAGTACCTCAAAACAGGGCCTTGTGGAAGGCCTGATTCTAGAATTTCCAGCCTGTTGAAAGGTTGTCACCTCTTGCACGTGGTGTGGTGGTCACTGAGCCTTGTCATGCTCAGGGTTGAAACTGGAGGATAGGAGTTTCCTGGCCTATTGAAGATACAGATGATGTACTCCCTGGGCTTGTTGGGTTGTCACAGGGCTGGGACAGATCTCTGGGACTGGGCTTGCAGGCAGCATGTGGTGACTCTGAAAGCCCCATGCTGGTTTTGCCACCTGGTGAACAGGGAGAGCAGTGCCCTCAGGATTTTACTTCCTTGCATCACTCTGAGTGTGCAGTTACAGTATTCCAGTAGTTTACATGCTGGAGCTGCACATTGGGACAGCTGGGGTGGATTGTGTGCTGAGGGCTTCTTAATAAGATTATTTCATTGATTTGGCTGCTTAGCCTTCTTAAGGAAATGCTGCTTATGTGAGTGTGGTCTCTGAGTGCAGTTGCAGGAAACAGCTTGAGCTCTAACAACTCAGTGCTCCTAAAATGAGATGGTCTTGCTCTCCCTGTTATTTCCCCCAGTCTTTGCTCAGTGCTTCTGCTGCTTATTTCTTGTGAGCTCGTTGGGCCTTATTGCAAGTTACCTCGGCCTGTGTTTTGGCCACTGCTGAGCAGTGCTCCCACAGCATCAGGGCTGCCTCACCAACATTGTCCCCAATCAGGCTGGGGCTGGGCAAGCTCTAGGGAGGGGATGTAGCCAGGAGAGCTGACCCCAACTGACCAAAGGGGTATTCCTAACCCCTTATGATGTCTGCTCAGCAGTAAACGATAGGGGAAAGGAAGAAGGACGTTTGTAATGACATTGGAGCAATAGCTCTGCATACTGAAGCCCTAATTAGTGGGAAGTGACTGGACATTGTCTGCTGATGGGAAGCAGAGAATAAATCCTGTGTTTTTCTTTGCTTCTGTGCTTGGTCTCTACTTGTGCTTTAGTAAACTGCCTTTATCTTGACCCACAAGTTATTTTTTCATCTTTTCTCCCCACCCACTGTGCTGAGAATGGGAGTGATAGAGCAGCTTGGTGGGCACCTGGTGTCCAGCCAAGGTCAACCCACCGCAGTTCTTTTTTGGTGCTGTGCTGTAGCCCCCTACTTCTAAAGCCTGGCTGTGCAAATGTAATACAGACACAGAAAATCTTGGCAGGCATGAGTGAAACAAATGCAGATGGTATGCTACAAGCATGGTTGTAGCCCACCCATCTTTCTTGCCTTAGACTTTGCACAGCAGGATAACATTCTGTCCAGATCAAACACCAGATTCTAACGCTGTGCTCATTTCCCTCCTCTACCCTGCAGAAGTTAGATCTTCAGTCAGCCTGCAGGGAGGGCAGAAAGTGGCTCTGAGTGTTTAACTTACTAGGCTAAAGCCTTAGTATTTTCATTAAGCATGTGGCAAGGATGCTGTGACCTGATTTGGAGCTCAGTTACAAAGCATCAGTATTAAACAAGCTTTTGTGGCTGAAGTTATGCATTCGATCTCCTGTATGATCTTTTATTGGATGAATCATCTGGCCTCAAGTGCAGTTGACATGCAGGGGAAGAGGGCTGTAGTTATTCTCAGTAGCTCTTGTGGGTTTTGGGTTCCTCTGACCATAAGAATAGAAGGGAGGAACTTGGTAAGAACAGGTGAGAGGGAAGGGGAAGCTGAACCAGCCCTTGTAAAAGTGCTGTAGGTGCTCAAAATCAGTGGAGTTTGTCTCTGTAGGACTTTGTAAGGTACAAATATTTCAAAACACTCCATGGGCTACCACGTGAAGGTGAATTCTTAAGCTTGCCTGGATATACTTCCAGTTTGTGTGTTTGGTTACCCAGTTCAGTTAAATGGAGGGTAAGTGAGCTGGGGAAGAATTTTGAATGTGATTTTGAAAGGTCTTTTTTATAACAAGTGCTGTACCAAATTATGGCAGTGTTCATGTACCTGGCTGCTTCCTGCTGTACAGCTAAGGGACAGCACTCTCAGGACAGAGCAGGGGAGATGTCCACTTGAGCAGTGCAGGTGCCTGGTCAGCATTTGATCTGTGGTCCTGAGGAAGTCATCCTGAGTCCCTCAGTAGTGTCTGTACATAGGTAGGACCTGGGGTTTAAACCTTCTTGGGTAAAGACTGCTCCCAGCAGCACAGTACTTCAGCAGTGCTGAGACCCAGCTTTGGTATTAAACTGGAGGGAAGAGTGTTGCTTCTTCAGTGGTCTTATTTACCATTGCACCTTGTACTCAGCAGTAGAGATCTTGCCCTGATTTCACCTTTCTTCCCTGTGGCATGGGCTGGGTTGTGACTCAGGCCAGCTCAGATGGGGCACAGGAAAAGGTCAGCTGGTTATAGTTACAGCACATGGAGTAACTGGATAGCAGTTAGCTCACACTCCAGCCATTGCAAGTGCAGGGTGTGATCCCTTTGCTGGCCTGCTGGCTGGGGAGTGTTCTGGTGAGCTCTGCCTGCAACCAAAGAGCTTGTGTGACCAGCCTGCTCAGCTTCCTGAAGAGCACAAATACCATACACAGCAACAGGACACTGTTGTTTCTTTAGGATTTTCATCTGACTTCAGCTTGTGTTTCCAGACTTGTGGCTGTGGGGCAACACTTCTGTATGAGGAAGAGTCCTGAGGAGAAAACCATCGTGTTTGCTGCTGTGTGTTTATCCTAGACTGCACTGTTTTGCTTCATAAATCAATACTAGTTGACATTGTGGTCACTTTGTGTTCTGTAAAAACAGTAAAATGCATTTCTGAATCCATGTAGCTACAGCTAGTTTTGTTTAATCTATCTCCAGAGGAAACCTTTAAATATCATGTCTCCTGACCACATTATGTGGTTTGCCTAAACTCTCCTGCATGACTTCATCTGCTTTGTGTATACATGAATGGTTTAGTCTGGGAGACTGAATTTAGGAGGTGGGCAGAACACTTCCTAGGCACAGATTCTCTGGGGATGTACGTGGTGATGTGGGTGTTGTTAAAATCTAATGTTTAAGAATCCTTGAAATAAGAGCTCAGGCAGGTTGGCTGCTTGTTTTGCAAACAAAGTCCTTGAGAACAGCGCTTGTGCCTGGTGAATGGATGCAGTATTTTTCCTGTTCATTTCTGTGCTGTTTTTAAATTTTAAATTTAAATTCTTTGAGTTTTCTTGCCCTGTAGGTCTGATTCTGTGCCCTACACAAGGTAAATTATTTCTCCCTTCTATGCAAGAATTGCTTAAGCTGTCTGAGTGTGACTTGTTTCAATGGACTGATGCTCAATGTGTAACAAGGTCTGAGTTTCTTGTGAGGGTTTGTTTGTAGTGCTCCATGTCTTTCTGAAACTTGGGGCTCACCTGAGTGCTGAGCATAAAGCAAGAATAGGTCACTGCCAAAGCTGGGTGCTGGTGTAGTCTCTGGGCAGGGGCATATGGTCCTCACTCATGAGTAGTTCTGGTTTTTCTGACCTGTTGTCACCCCATTGTTGCTGAGTTGCTTGACTCGTGTGTGTTTTCCTGTAAATACGTTGGCTCTGCTTTTCTACTTAATGTGGAAACCACTGGTGAATTCACACCCGTGTGTCCTGAGGACCATCTGTTTTGTCAGCTGCTCAGGAGGATGTTTGCTGGGTGCACCTTGGTCTAGTTTACGTGGTGTCATCACTTTAGAAGCTTGGTTGTGTGCATTTTTCAAGTGTGAATTACTCAAAGCTGCCCTGCTTCACGATAGCAGGCTGCTGCTGTGACCTCAGTGCTTCCAAAAAGAGGAGGAAAAAAGCAATCTTGACATTCCCAACGACACCAGCTTTCTTCTGCCTGATTTTTTTGAGGGATAATGTCTTTGCAGTCACTGCTTTTAATGCAACTATTTAGACCTTGTGTGGAAACTTTACTAGGATGTTTGGTCTTGAAATTCCCTTGGAGGCTTTGGATATGTGTTTGATATAACAATAACCAGCAATTTCATTGAGATGAGAGCCCCAGAATATTTTAATTACACATCTGCATGAAATAAACTTTGTTTCCAGGTACACATTCCTTTAGTTAAGTGGAAAAAAGAAAAATGCTCTGAGCTGTACGAGTTGACTTTCTGCCTCCTTTTTCTTCCCCTTCCCCTCATTTGAAAGTGGAAATGAACATGCTGTATGTAGTAACTCTGAGAACAGTACTGTGGACCCTGCTATAAACTTGCTTATGAGAAATCAGATGTGGGTCAAGAGTGATTCTCACACAAGAAGAATTAAATACTGATTTTTATGACAGTGTGGGAAGAGTTGCACAGAAAATTTAAGAGAAAGATTAACCTTGTTATCCTGCCTTTTTAAAGAGTGTGTGTTGGCTGCTTAGCAGAGGTTGTTTCATGTTGGAGTAGCACATGTGGACTCTCATCATCTTTTGTGATGTGTGAATTGGGAAATCATGGGGGGGGAACCTATGGTACTCCATGTCCTGTATTAAAGGAACGGTGCAGTCTCCAGGGCAGTCCCTTCCTGTTTATTTCACACGTGTAGGCTACAAAAGGGAAGAAACTGTCTTCACCTTGATGGGAATTCTCTCCTTCAGCTGTTCCTAAAGCACTTACCAAGCTGTGGCCTAGCTGGGAATTGACCTTTGAGTGTCTGGTGGTGTTGATGGAGGCTGGAACGTGTCCTTGACTGTTTTAAGACTGGATAACCTCAGAAATAAGGCAGTAGGCAATGAGGAAGCTGTAGGTGTAACTCTGTTCTGTTTTTCTTTGGCAGGCATCTCCGATGAGGACATCATCAATGTTACCCTCCCCACTGGTGTGCCCATACTTCTTGAACTTGATGAGAATTTGCACCCTCTGGGCCCTCACCAGTTTCTGGGTGATCAAGAAGCTATCCAAGCTGCCATCAAAAAAGTGGAAGATCAAGGGAAAGTAAAATCTGCTGAGAAGTAAAATCCCACTGTGTAACACAGCTGTGTTCAGTGTGGTAGTAAGTGACGATGTGTGTATGACTGCTCGGTTGCACTGTGTGACTGTCTCAATTTCAAGCACTAAATAATTGGAAGGGACAATTGTTGAGTCTCAGGTTGGTAGTTTAACCCTCTGCCTTCTCAGAAACTGGAATTTAGATTGCAGCATGAGGTTTTCGATACTGGAAAAGGAAGGGATGATTCAGGTAATGGAAACTTGCAGGGCAGTCTGCCCCAGATCCACCACTGAGGATGGCCCAGTAGGGAAATAAAGGGATGTGTTATTGGTGTCTGCCAACAACCAGTCCTTATCTGTTAAGGAGAAAAGCACCAGCTTACTGGACTAAATAAGTCCAAGTTGTTATGGGCACTAAACCTCTCACTGTTAAAATGGAGCCAGGTAACTGTTCTCAGCTACAATTCTTCTGTGTCAATAGCCATGTCAGTCTGTTCTGGATGGATTTCCTTCAGTCTTTCAGAACACTTCCAGCTGGACAACTCTCTGCCTTTATTTTGAGTCTTCTGTGGCCAGTTCATGGTCCAGAGAATTTTGTAGAGATGTTCTCACTACTGGAGTTATCATAGTTGTCTTTTGTTACACTGTACTCTGTTTATAAGTAATCTAGAGCTAATCCCTTTTCCTCCACCATCTTTGCAAAGCCTGGCATCCCTGCATTTTGCTGGCTTGCAGTAATAGGATTTAAGTCAGACTTTAGTCCATGAAAGAAGCACAAAGGTTTTCTGCTCAATGTTTAAACTAGCATGTAGCTCTTAGTGAGTGACCTGAATACTTTTGAAACACTTCAGTGACATGTACTAGAGGTTTGATCATCCCTTAGTCAAGTTTTTAGGATAATTCCTGCTCACCTCAGCAAAAGTGACATACGAAAAACCCCTCTAAGCTTTCCTGAGTTGCAAAGGTATCGTGATAAATGTGCTCCACAGCAACATTACTGTGGCATTATCTGTATTGAATTCTCTGAAGGGCTGGAAGAGATGCATGAAGAAGTGTTACTGGGTGCAGCTCATTCAGCCGCCCTGCTGGCGAGGAAGGATATTCTGCCACGCCTGAAAGTGTTCTCCTGTAAACCTCTCCTCACAATCATAGCTTGATTCCTGCTGGGTGTGGCCCTGCTGTTGTTTGGCACTGGATTTGACCAGTTCACCCCGTGGTTGGATGTAGTGTGGCACGTGTGGCAGCCTGATGTTCTCTTTATGTACACAAGTGTCAGGGTAATTCCACTTTTGAAGACTTCCTCTGAGTCTTACCTGCAAATATGAAACTGTTACTAAAGTTTACATCTGACCCACTGTCTCAGCCCCTGAGCATCTGATTCTGACCTTGGATATCAATGTGGGTGACACTTGTGTGTGTGCTGCTTGAGCTGAATGTGTTCTCAGCATGGCCCAGCTACAAATCTCAATGCTGATGAGGATTTCCTTGATCTGATGATAAAGTTTTAAAATCCTAGAGTAGCTGCTGCTTTGCAGTGAGCAGCTGTGTAGCTTGCTTTGTAAGTGTGAGAGGGTGTTTTTTCCTTCTGAGGAGAGCAGTGTGACAGTGTGGTGTGCCTCTGACAGCCTTGCTGACACGTGGAGCAAGGCTTTCCAGGTCTGATGCCAGCTCACATTAGAGTAGCACATACTCCATAAAAGACCTCTTGCTAGAAGGTAGTTTCTCAAGTGTGAATGGTGCTTGGGCTTCTCTTTGGTTTTGTTTTTGTAGCCCTTGCAGTAGGAACAAAATTACATGTTTCTCTTTTAAACATAAAGCTGGTAGGTTTCCTCTTTCTTTGTGCAAGAATGATATTTCAGTGTTTTTTGGTTGTCTTGATTTGGTTTTTTTTTTTCCCTCTGAAATTCCATTAGCAGCTTCTCTGCTACTTGGTTTGATACTGACTTAGTTTCTGGGGTTTTAATTTTCTGTGCTTAGAGTAACTCCGAATCTTAGTTGACAGCTTACTAGTGAGTGTTACAGCGTTAGATTGCTGATCAGCAAATGTTCACCTCTGAAAGCCCTGAGAGGGGCCACTGGCACTCAAGTGGATAAATTCTTCCCCAAACATTGAATGATGTGTGAAGCTTAATATCAAGTAAATGTTACTGTAGTGTCATAAACAAGACCAGCAGAGCCACCTGTTGTCAGTGGGAGCTGTGTGCATCCACACAGGCCATATCCACATCCCTGTGGCATTGTGGAACTGTGGTGTAGAACTTCTTCAGGACGTGACATGCAGCTGGAATATACTTGGAAATGAACCCAGCTGAACTAGGAGATAGGCTCTCTCCTCCCCTTCTCTGAGAGAATCCTTGATCTCTTCTGTGGATGGAAAGGTGGATGAGGGAATTTGGGGAGCATTAATATTTATTCTTGCAACTGAATGGATGAAATTGACTGAAATCATCCTTTGAGAGACAGGAACAAGAGAACATCAGTGTGATGTTTTCAGGAGGTGCTGTTTCTGCAGTGCTGCTTGGGGTGTGAGTAGTAACTCTGGGAAGTTTGACTTTGCTTGGATTGTGGCTCCAAAGTGATGACAGGATTTTATGTGCACATCTGGCAGCAGTAACACCTCACAAAAGTATCAAGTGGAACCAACTGGGGATTTCATTGTGCTCTTTAAGATTATTTTAACGCCTTGCACTTCTGAGAAACCTTTTAATTAAAATCCTGATTCATAAACCATCTATATTGAAGAACAGAAACCAACTTCCATCAACAGTGGCGTAAGGATTCCTGATCTTCAGGCATAGCTACATCAGAGGGAGAAGTGAGAATCTTGCTTTAGAGATCAGTGGTTGGGAAGCATTTTTCCCTATGTTTGAGTGTGCCTCAAAGTCCTATAAGGTCAATGGTGTTTTTTCAGTTAACTTAATGGAGGTGGTTGGTTTGGTTTGTTTATGCATTTTTAACTTGTGGTTCTGTAGCAGTAATAGCTCTAGATCCTCTTGAAAACCTTTGTAAATATGGTGGAGCTGGCAGGTTCTTTATAACTCAATAAATTCACCTGAAATAGAATTTAATATGGCTTCAGTCTTTTTTTCCTTCTACTCCTATCCCCTTTGTTTCCTTTTCAGGGCTGATAAGTTGAATAAAACTGACCCTCAGGGTTCCAACACTCCTCAAGCAGTTGTTTATCACACATCATACAGTCAATTGGGTTAAAACAGTGTTGGGGTCAACACTTGCTCATGTTTACATGTAAAGAAGTTGGGTTGGAGGGAATAAATACTCCTTCAAAACTATGCAACTTTAACTCCAGAACAGGGGATCTAAACAGATGCTTACTGATTCCTGTGCCTGCTTTGCCTTTCAGTGAGAGGCATTACTTTCTGATGGTGTGTTTAAAGCTGTAGCTTCTGGAGACAAAGCCAACCCCTCCACTCTCCAAAGCACTTCGATGCCAAGCAGGGTTGGAACTCCAGTGACAAGCACGTGGATCTGCCAGCCTGCTGAGGGCTGCCTCTTACTGATGACCTTCACAAGGAAAAAGCCTTGGATGCTAGGATGATGGGAGGCAAAAGTATAAAAGTCCTAAGAAAAGTTGAACATTCAGATAGAAAGGGGGAAGACACGGCTGTGGGGCTTACAAAGAAAAGCATACTAAAGAAACAGACTTTTTAAAACTTGGTCTTGTGATTGTGTTGAGATTGAGTGGGGAATGGAACAGATCTGTCTGAGCCATTTGTGTACTGATGTTTTTATTATTTTGCAGTTAATGTGGCACTGCTGCCAACCAGTTCAAAACTGTATTGGTATTTTAAGGTGTATTCCCTCTCTTTCCCCCAGTCACTTCTTGCACTTTGCTTTAGTAACACCTCAGGTTGTTCCAGAGCCATGTCCACTGTTTCCTGTGTTGGGAAAAGACCATCTGAAGCCCAGCTTGGTTTCAGTCTGGCATACTTCTGGGCCAGGGAGTTTGCTTTGAACTTGCTCTGCACAGCCTGGGGAGAGACTGACTCTTACCTCTAGTCACGTTTTCAAAATTTCAACTTTGCTTTTCTTCTTCCGTCTCTTTAAATTTTTTTTTTTATTATTTTAGTCTGTGGAGAGTGCTTGTTCTCCAAGTTCACAATAGATGACACTTGCCTTGTGTGTCTTCTGTGCTGGCCTCAGCATCTCCTCAGCCTTAAATTCCCACGGGCAGGAGGGGAAGTAGACATGACAACTCTGCTGCTCAAGAAAGCTCTGAGCCGTGGTGGGGACTGACTAATGATTCAGATGGAAGGTGCAGGAAGGTTTGGGATCTCCCTCTGAGAGCTGTGCCACACAGCTGTTGCTGCCTCTCCCTTGTGTGACGGTGGCCAGAGGTTCTGGGGGTGGGTGAATACAAGAGGGAAGCTCAGCTTCGTGCAGAGAGCAGGATGGCTGTGACAGGGCACTCCTCCCTCCCTCCCCTGCCTTATTCCTTGTTAGCCAGCAGCCAGGCTTTCCTGGGGCTGCTCCAGCAGCATTTAGCAGCCAGGTTGTGTCCCCATGCTGCAGGGGAAGAGGCTCCCTGTGCTTGCTCTCCCCGTTATGCTGACAGAGCAGGGGAGGGCAGCAGATACCAGGCTACGGCTGTCACTGTGCTGTGAAGTCCCTCCCCGTGCAGTGAAGTGGCCTGAAGATGACTTCTGATGGCTCTTTTGAAAGGAGAGGCGTTGACCCACAGCTCAGTTGGAGATGGCGATGTAGATGATCCTTGTGGGTCCCTTCCAGCTCAGATTATTCTGTGCTTGTTGCTGTGGTGCTGCAATTGCTCTTACCGGGCTTCAGAAAGCAGTGGTGGCCCTAAGAGGGCCCCTGGCACTACAAGTGCTGTGTCTGTAACTGTTAATGCTCATTAATTGAGACATGTTCTTCCTCAGGTCTCTCCCAGCTGCCCCTCAGCACAGCACGTGAGTATTTCCTCACCTTTGGTCTGGTACTTGCATGAAAGTATTAGTATTTATTAATTTGGTGAAAGAATCTCTCTCTCTCTCTCCCCCTCTCCTAGGAAAGCAGTGTGAATCCAGTAACAGCAACTCCTACATTTTGGTTGCTGTTGGCCTCAGAGGAGCCAGGCAGTATTTTGCTGCTATCTTCTAGGCTGGTCATTTCTACCCATTAGGAGCAAATGGCACAACTGAATGCACACAGGGAGCACCCTGATGCTACCAGAGCCGTTCAGTGGAAGTGCCCGTTTCTTTCAGTAAAACACTTTTTTTTTCTCCTTGTTCCTGATGATAATCTAGCAGAAGTGCTGGAGAGTAGCAATGTGCATGTGCTATTAATCCCATAACCTAGACTGAGGATGCCTTGCTGGGGAATTAACTACCTAGTACATCCTGCTTTCCTGCCTGACACCTGTCAGGCTCTCAGTAACTGCTGTGATTAAAGCTGAGCTCCATCTCTAAGTCAGATCTGTGGTTCTTCAGCTGCTCCTGAAGTGCAGGTGGGTTTTTTCAGAGTCGGTGTGGAAGGCAGTGATACTGGCTGTGTTAGGAGTGAGAAGCCAGGCAGAAAGATCCCTAAGCATCCCTAAAGGCAAAGCAATTGCACCAAGTGCAGCTGTAGGTGGACTTGTAGAAAAGCAAGTGGACAACAGGTGGAGCAAGTGCATTGTGGTGGAATATGTGCAGGAAAACGGGATCTGTTTTACACTCCTGTGTGGTGGACATGGGGACAGCAAGGTGTGGCCAGCCTCTCCTCAACTTTTATCTCTACCAGCACTGCCCTGTGGTTTAACAAGTGGTGTGAGGGTGAGTTAGTTCTGCTGTGGAGTAAATTGCAGTCATCATCTAGGGTCGCCTGTGCAGATTAATCCTACTTGAGTCTCGCATCAGCAGCTTCACCAGACTAGTCAGTGCTGCATGAGGAAGGGTGCTCAGCAATGAGAAAATGCCAAATTAAAGAAGAACATAAATTGGCATGTGCCTTGGATTTCAGGGATCTGATTTCAGATACTCTTGTACTAATTTTTTTGCAAGGACTCTTGATTCCTCTCTCTCTGTCAGAATTTGTGGAAATTTATGAGCATTTATATCATGCTGTCAAATTGAGCTTTGAGGCAGATAGACAGCTCAGACACCTCTTACACCGATCTTGAAATATATGGACTGATGTGAGTTATCCAAGTAGAGTGAGTCTGTAGGTGTAGCTGACAGAAGAAGACTCCTGCAAAGCAAATTCTCGTTCTGCAACCTTCCCAAACACATTAGTGTGAAAAGTGCTCGTTAGTGACACAAAACTCATGAGCTTTGGTTTTGCACTTGGTGTGCACTTCAACTCAGACCCCTAAAGGAATTTTTAAAGTATGTGAACATACACATTTCAGTTTCATGAAATGTGGGAACTGGTACTCAGTTTTTGTTGGACAATAGCAAAGCAAAATAAACTTTCCCAGGGCTCATTTTCTCAGGTGAAAGCTTTAGGAGACCCTACTGAAATGAAAAGGACTTTGTTTCAATACTGGAAATCTTATGTTCTGTGCTTTCCCTTCCGTGTGGTTGGCTCGAGTGTTTTCCACAGCCAGAAATACCTCCTTTCAACTACTAGTACTTTATATCCTATTGTCCTCCAGTTCCTTATTTAGCTTCTCTGCCCTTTCCTTCTGATACCTTAGAACTCAAATTCCACGGGAGCTTAGATTTTGGTCCTGTTTCCTTAGCTTGGAAAGCATGAGTCAGATTTGGTCAGAATCCACTAGAAATACTGACATCTTTGTTCAGAACAATGAAAAAAAAATGAAGGTTTCCATAGAAAGCTGCTGCCTACACAATAAGGAAACAAATGCCAGTTGGCTGAAAACCCACACGGTCCTTGGTGTTTGTTTGGGGAGAAGAGTTATCACTCGGCTCTGGATGATCCCTTTGGCTACTGTGTTTCTCACATCTTCTCAAGTCTGGGGTTTTGCCCTGTCCCCTGATGTGGCCTCGCCCTAAACTTCTCCATCCAACCCCGGAGTACCTTCTCCAGGTGCTCCCATGCAGCCTTTCTTCCATGGCATCTTCCTCGATGGCGTGTCCTGCCAGCTTCAGGCTGCTTGTAAGAGGTGCTTAGATGGGGGGAGACAGGGTCAAGTGTGGAATAGGTCTGAGAGGGAGATACATCTGAAAAAGCCTGAGAACTGCTGTGCTGAGGTATGGATTTCCAGCTGGATCGCATTTTATATTTTACAGTCCTGTCTGCATTCCTACGATGCACAGGGGAAAATGAGGATTTTTACATTTTAGCTGGAAAAAGCCACCCACGTGAGAGAAACACTGAGTGACCTGTTTTCCTCTTAATAATTTTTATCTGCTTGTTCTGTTCTCCCTGTTCCTCCAGTGAAGCTCTCTCCCACCGTGATGCCCAGCAGTTTTTCACAGCTGACAGTGGTGGGACTTGATGCATAGCAGGATCTGTTGGAGGCAGTGGAAGGGCTCTGTGGCCTGAGGGGCTCTTGCAGTGCATTTCTGTTGTGCGTGGGCTCAGCAGTGCTGCCTGACAAATGACTTTTTACTGCTGTGGCTGGCCAAAGACTGGTGTGTGCCTCTGCCACTGCTGGGGAGATTTGTGGTTGTTCATCACCTCATGGATCAGGTCTTTTGCTAATGATATCCCTCAAAAAAGCATCATCCTTAACAGCCACCGCTTGATGTTAATTCCTTCAGTGTCCAAGGGTGGCGTGCCAGGAATGAAGAAGAATTGGTTGAGTTAACTAATGGAAAAATCAATTACAGAAATACTAGGGGTGCTACATTAGATATGCCTGTACTCCCCAAAGGATAATCTAAGGGCTGTCAAAACACTGGGCAATCTGTTTTGTGTAGCTTTGACTTGGTTTTCATGGAGATGAGGAAAAAGGCTCCACAAAGCCTGGTTGTTTGATCTCCGTTCACAAGGTGCTTAATAGGTTTGCCTCCTATGTGCCTGTTTTTGAGTGTTGTGCACAGTAATTTCCACTGAACTCAGCGTTTCTGTAAAAGCAGGTCACTCAAAGAGCTGTCTAACTGGGTGCAGAGGGTGTGAACGTGTGATCCTGTCCAGCCTCTCCGAGACAGTGAGGGCAAAAAGGATGAGGATGTCGCGCAGGTCCAGTTGCTGGGCGAGTGTTCAGCCCTTGTGTGTTCAACTGGTGACCACAGAACCCCTGGCTGAAAACACGGTACTGAATTTAGCTCTTTACGCTCGTGTTTTGCTGTGTTCACCTTGGTTTTTGTAACCTGGGATCCTGATCCTTGTTTTCCTTGCAGTAAATTGTGGAGGTCCCGCTGACTGCAGAGGGAGAGGGCCAGACTCCCCACCAGCTCTTTTTTCCCCTGGATGCAGAAATAAAGAGCAGACTTTGAAATGCAACCTTCGTATCTTGTCAGCGAGATTCCTGGGAGGGCCCTTAACAACAGCAGCCTCGATGGACAGACAGGAAGAGGGCTAGACATTGCAGAGCATGAATAATCCTGAATTCTAGCCTGGTCATCAACCTAATGGAGCTCTGAGTAATAAAATGAGGTTTCTGGGAAAGCTTGAGATTTCTACCTTACCTCCTGTTTACAACACCTTTGTGCATTTTATCTTTGCAATGTGCTAAAAAGATTCATTGGGTTTTAAAATGGAGTTTCCCTGCCTCTTCACTCATGCTATGGAGAACTGTAATAAGCGTTTATTATGTAAACATTGTAGAGAGAGTAGAGCTCAGAAGTCTTCAGTGGCAATTTACATTAGAATCATGCCATAGGTATCTCTGCAAGAGTTCATTCATGCGAGTAAATCAATATCCAAAAACAGTCCCACCACTTCCAGCTCTGCAAAAGGCATGCAAATTGTTCTCACAAGTCCTTCCAGTGCTGTTGCAAATGGCCAGGCAGTTTTTCGAGTTCAATTCAAGCCACCATGATGCCAAGCTGGAAGTGGAGGAAGAGTTCCTGCCTTTTTTGATGAAGCACTTCAGGGCATGTTCCTGATAACACTGTTTTCTTTACCAAGGGGGACTGCTGGGACAGGCTTTACCTCACCTCCTTGTACATGTCTGCAGTATAAATATCCCCACTTGAGCAGGGCTCTCCCTCGGCTCCTTTTATTGACAAGAAGGACTAACAGTCCTTTTTAGGATGTGAATCATCACACCTATTTTAGACATTTCATTTAGGTGACATTAATAGTGGCCTCTCACTATTTTCTTCTCTCCATTGGCTCAGGGAGCTTCAGTGTGACTAGCTCTGATTCAGGATGTGTTTTACAGAAGCCTCTATCTGCACAGAGGCATCACCATGCCTGCTTAGGTTGGTTTCTGAGCTGCAGAGTTGATTTTGGTAGGTGATACACGTCCATTTATACCCTTTTGTGTCATTTGCCCCAAAGCTGCATTTTGCTGTCCATAAAGATGACCCAGCAAACCTGGGTGGTCATGTATGACTTCGGCTTCTCTTCCACCCCATCCAGGGCCATGGGGCCGGCTTCCAGGGTGCCTTGCAGTGTTCTGTGCTGCCCAAAACCCCCCTGAGAGGATGTCTGCAGACTGGTGTCTGTGCTCCTCAGCTGCAGCACAGGCAAATCCAGTGTCCAAAGACATCCTGGGGCCGTGACCCTCCTCCTGGTTCCAGGCTGGGATTGCACAAGCCAGAAGGATTCCACCAGGGTCAACACGGTGTGACTCAGGAGAGAAACGCATCCACATCTTTTCTTAGAAAGTCAAACGCTTTACAGAGCCTTGGTTTTCATTTTCTGTGGGCTCCAGCAGGTCCTGCTGGGGAGACGGGTCAAGGTGGAGGGAACTGGGCTCTTTTCTCTCATTATTGGAGTGTTAAATGTTTTACAGAATTCTGGTGTTGAAAGCTGCAATCCGAACAGCTGAGACAAAGTTCAGACCTGCATACTTAGCTTCCAGAAAATGCCCACATGAATTTCTCTGATTGAAGTGGAGCAACCACAAGGGAAATTCTCAGGACAGACAATTTCAAATTCTAAATAGAAATGTAACAGGAAATTAAAGTAAAAAGGAAAGACCTATGACCAATACCCATAAAGAACCATTTGACCAGTGTCTAGATTTCAGCTTCGTAACAAATCTAGACAAACCACCAAGAAATACGCATTTGTTATGCTTTCCCAGTTATGTTTCTCAAGCTCAAACCACTTGAAGTACATAAAACGGCCTCAGGAACTCAGTGTATTACGGTTCTCATTGATGCAATTGTAACTGTCAAACATATTTTACAGTATTAATGTCAGCATCCAGTCACTGCTTTGCAGTCAGTTTAATTGGATGCATCTGATAATTAAGAGCTCAATCCTGACCCCACTGGTCCTTTCAGAACTGCTTCCTTTGCACGGCTGAGCCTGTCAGTGTCTGTGTTTGGTGTATGTGACCAACAGGTAAGAGAGATTTCAAATGAGGAAAGCTCCAGTCTCCCTGACAGCAATGTCTCAATTGCCTCTTTGTTTTTGGGAGACAGTGGAGACAGCACAGGAAGGACATCAGCCTGCTGGAGCGAGTCCAGAGGAGGCCACCAAGATGATCAGAGGGATGGAGCACCTCTCCTATGAGGAAAGGCTGAGAGGATTGGGATTGGGCAGCCTGGAGAAGAGAAGGCTCCAGGGTTACCTAATAGTGGCCTTGCAGTGTCTGATGGGAGCCTAAAAGAAAAATGGAGAGGGACTCCACGGTCGTGTAGTGGCAGGGCAAGGCGGAATGGCTTCAAACTGAAAGAGAGCAGGTTTAGATTGGGTATTTGGAAGAAATTCTTTACTGTGCGGGTGCTGAGGCCCTGGAAGAGGCTGCCCAGAGAAGCTGTGGATGCCCGGGGCAGGCTGGATGGGGCTTTGAGCACCCGGGTCTAGAGGAAGGTGCTGCTGTCCATGGCAGGGGCTGGAGCTGGATGGTCAGGGAGGTCCCTTCTGCTCCAGTGCAGGTGCTGCGGGGGCTGCAGGCTGAGCTCTGGCTGCGAGCCCGGGACAGGAGGCTGTGACCTGCAGAGCCTTTGCATAACAAAGGGACCTGTGAGGACCTGTGACCCAGCCAGGGGACACCCAGGGACGCGGCGAGAGCCCAGGGCTCGGGAGGAAGAGTGGGAGTTTCGGGTGCTTGGACCGTGCGGGGATAAAAGCCCGGGGGTTCCTCAGTTTGGGGCCCCTCCTCAGAGGCACCAGCGTGAGCTCTTTCTGTGTTGCTGCACCACGAATAAATTGCTTTGAGGTTCTGGACGTCTGAGACTCTGCTATGGGAAACAGAGCTGAAGCAGTGAGGAAAACTTGTCTGGGTGTGAGTGTGGGGTGTATGGGGAGTCAGGAGGGGATCCGTGGGGTCACTGGAGCTGCTGCTGCCTCAGTCCCGGCAGTGAAAGCCTCTGGTGGTGGGAGTGTGGCTGCCAGAGCGGCTCCTGCAGGGTCAGACTGGGAAGTTTCCCGAAACTTCCAAGCCAAACCGTTCCGTGACTCTATGATTTATGCAGGGGCTTGGGAGCTGCTTCATTCAAAGTCAGAGGTTAAGACCACGGGTAATTAGGAGCAACTTGTGAATCCTTCACCCATGCAGGAACTTGAGGAGTTTCAAAACATGTCAGGGACACGGGCAAGCTGCACGACGCACAGCCCCATTTTCCACATAAAACAAGGCAAAAAGTTAGTAGGTGGAGATAAAACATATTTCCTGAAAGGCCATAAGACAATGAATATATGTGCCTCTCCTCCATGCAGGACCATAAAGTTTGACAGTGAGAATCAAGCAAACCTGAGCCAGAGGCCTCAGTCTCACTGTGCACAGATATTTAGCGAGATAAAAAAGAACATGCAGCAGTTTTCATGCCTTCTGCTGCAGAAAGAGCAATCCTCCTGCCACCTCCTGCATGACTTGGAAGTCTCCCATCTAATCCTGCAACAACATGTGCTTATTTCTATATAAAAGAAGGCAGGAGCAAGCATATTAAGCAAGCATGTACTACTATTGTGAAGAGCTGGTTATGTTCTTTTTTTCCTCCTTAGAGTATTTCAGAAGACAAAAGTGTTGGTTTTTTTTTCATTGATTTAAAAAAATGAAATGAGAAACCACAACTTTAGGGTACAAATATTTTGTTTATAAAAAACTGGAAATTATTTTGGGAAGTGGTTTTTTTTTTTTTTTTTCAAGATTCCTTTTTAATAGAAAATAGTCTAAGAAAACAGAAGAAAACTCAGTTTTAAGTCTATACTTCTCTGTCAACAGGAAAACATTTTGTGAAGACAAAAAGATGGAGGGGAAAAAAAGCTATTGTAATCTGCTACAAAAATACTTGGCATTTAAAAAATATTTTTTATGCCTTTGTTTGCATCTTGCTCTGCCTCTTAGTTGTCGTAATTTAGCCTTCTCAAGATGCAATGTTACTTACCCGGGCATTTTGTGAAATACGTCACGCTCTGAAAGGAAGGTGGCAGAAAGGACAGATCCTGTCGCAAGACAGCATTCCTGGGGGAAAATCACTGTGCTACAGCTCTGTGGAAGGCAGATAAATATGTTACAGCAGGATTTCATCCCACCAGGAATGTTTGCTGTGAGTTGTCTTTTCCTTTCCTAGAAGTACGGCATGTACATCACCTTGCCTAGTGATTGTTCTCACATCAATAACTTCCTGTGCTGAGAAACTGCAAATCCCTGTGTAAAATTGCAGCTCTCCAAAGGCTGCTGAAAGGTCAGGATGGGACTGCCTTATGGGGTGGAGCAAGCTGGGGAGAAAGGGGACTTTTTCTCCTCATGTTGCACCAAAGACTCGTTCTAACCCTGGATTATCAAATATTGGGGAGAAATGATCCTTGTTGTATGATTTGTTGGTAACATGAGGCAGTTTCTGTAGGTCTCTGACTGTTTGTCCTGTAATTTCTTCTGGTGAGAGACACAGGCAGCACAAGTTGGCAACAGGGCTCATAATTAAGGTTGCTGAACATTTAAAAAATATCCTTAGGCTTGTCTACATCCTATTTTCACTTGTTAATATTGTTGTTAAACTTCAGCCCTGGAGAATGGTGGTGGTATTTTCCACATCAGAAGTTTTCCTCAGAATGGAGTATCAAAAGCCAGATCACCAAGGACTTGCTGAACCTCCAGTTAGGAAACAAACTGGGTTTTGCCACTGTGAAGTCTCAGGAAGGAGGAGGAGAGGATGCAGTTTGCCTTGAAATTCCCCCTGATCTTTGAGTATTGCTCAGCTACTGAAGCACAGCACTGACATTGCTGGGGTAAGTCGAAAAGACAAGAGCTCTCTCCGTGGTTTTCCGAGGCTCGTAAATAGAGTTGGGCTGTCCCAGTTCTGGGAATCCCACTGGAGTACTTTGGCATACCTTCTACTATCTAGATGCTCTTGCTCCATCTAGTGAGTAAATTTATTGCTCATCCTGGCTTAGTTTTGGCTCTGGAGAGGGCCTGGGGAAAAGTAACATAATTTATGTATTCGACCTATGCAAAGATGGGAATTACCCAGGAAGATTCTAGGTTTGATTTTGTTAGAAGAGTAAGAATGACAATGATTTTAGCTTACAGCTGCTCATTGACATATCTATTAAATTCTTTTTAAAAAAGACTTGAGGGCTTTTTTAAATGAACTTTCCCGTGGAAATCTATTTATGTTTATATTCAGTGGGTGGATTTGCTTGTTATGTGAATCAAATGGGGGGGGAAGAGATAAAATGAAAAAGTTGGTTTAAGCAGTTTGACTGTATCAGTTACAACCCATCTTTACTGTTCTTGTTCAGCAGCCAAAACACATTCCTCTTTTATAAAAGAAGGAACACAAGGGCACCAGCTCACAGATCTTTAATGCAATAAAAACCTGTGTCCTGCTGGGCACTGAAGAGGGAAGAGCAGAGCCAGGGTGTGGAGCACAGAGATGCTCAGGATCCTCTCTGGTGCCTGCCAACCCCCTGGTGAGCTCAGAGGGGTCAGGATTTGCCCATTCCTTCTTCTACCCTGCCTTGTCTTTCTACTCTGGACACCCTCTTGCCTAACCCTTGCCAGACACATTTCGTGTCATATTCCCCCTTTCCTTTGTCCTTTCTCTTCCCCAAAAGACATTCATTCAAACCCTGAGCGCAAAGCAGATAGAACAGGTAAAAAAAGAGACCATGGCATTTCCTTCTGGGACTTTATTTTTGGGGTTTGAAGGCCATGGAAGAAAAGTGTTCTTTCCTGTGGGGCAGCCCCTGGGTTCACCCCACAGCCTGGCCTGTCCCTCGCAGGGCTGCCCGGCACCGCAGCCTCCTCTCTGTGTCCCCATCACCCCTTCTGTGGCGGGGGGCCATGGCTGGGGAGGTGACCCTCCCGACAGGCTGCCCAAAACTGCTGCTGGGCTCACCCTCCACCCCCTCTTGGGGGACCCCCTGGCCATGCATGGCCGTGGAAGCAGCAGGACCCAGCCCCCTGGGCTCTGTCTGAGCAGGGAGTGACATTTATGGGCTGGGGACAACCTGATGTGATGGCTGTGAGGCAGCAGGGACACTTGAGTGCACACAAAGTGCCATTTTCTTTGGGTACAAGTTTCCTAATTCTATTTGAAAACTCCTGTTGTTACTTCTGAGTTTGGTTAGGCTCGTGCAATAGATATATACACACCAGATATTAAAAAAAAAAAAAAAAAATATATATTCTGAAAACATGCAAGCTGAAGACACAGGGCTGCCATGTCTAAAGGGATTTTTTGGCTTTTAAGTGAAAACAGTTTTTTAGTTTAAAAGTAGATTTAATGAAGAAGGTTCTCTTCCTCCACCAAAAAAAAACAACCAACCAAAAAAAACCCAACAAACCCATAAAAAGATGTTAGTATTATTATTTGCCTGTTAAAGTCCAAGTTTTACAGGGCTTACAGAGACTATCTCAGTGCTTTTGGATGGCCTTGGCTGCCTTCTTGGCTGATCATTAAATGCCAGAATAACGGTGAGCAGCTCATACACCATCTGCAGAGGGCCTGATGCAGTCGTTCCCTCTGTACAGTGCTCTGCTGTTAAATATCCCTGGCATAATTCTTTTTCCATGGTATCATTTTCATGTTTTCTGGCTGTCATCTTCAATGCTGCCATCAAAAATTCACCTCTGACCTAACGAGCAGAGTAACATTTGCCAGGTAAAATTACAACAAAAATCAAAAACTGGCCTAGGGGAAATCAGAATCTGCTTTCCTGAGCTAAGGAATACAAACAGGAAGGTAGAGAGAAAGAATGCAGAAGGGGAAAGTTCTGGATTGATCAGAAATTGTAGAAATCTGACAAACCAATATTATTTTTCCTGTAGGGCAGCGCTAAATGCATTCAAAGGGCAAAAGACAGCATAAAGCAAAGTGACTGCTGACTTTTTGATACCATGGAAGAGGAATGGATGCACTTTGGTGAAAAACAGCAAGGAGAAGCCTTGAAGCCAAAATATCTGACCTTGGAGCCCTCTGATGAAGTTCAGGAGTTGGTGGGTGCCTTGTGGAAGATCTGTGCTGGCCTTAACCACTGCTGCCCCTGGTAGGGTCTTGAAATATTGCCATGGGGTTTAGACAAAGGTAAAGAGACTCTGTCTTAAGGAAACGGGACAGCAGGACTGGGCTGAGAACCCCTTTTAAAAGACCAAAAACTGTCCTAGAAGGTTTTGTATTTAATTAATCAGTTTACCTAACAGATAACCAGGCATTTCCTGTCATGAACACAACCAAAGGCTTTTAGCTGTGCCTGGGAAAATGTGGTTGAATTAAAGAAGCTCAAGTGGTTCCTTGACAGATGTAGTGAGGAAGATGGATTACTAGGAAAGGACAGTGAATTTATAGAGTTCCTGTGGAGAAGAAAGCAAGGTGTTACAGTGGGGTGGCAGCCACTGAGCAGACCTTTAGTGTGGCTAATGTGTATAATTCATCAAAGGCAAAGAGACTGCCGAGCTTTTTAAAACATACCATAGTTTCCTGAGTACAAATGAACCAGGCATCTGATTAGTTTTTCAGCTCTCTGGTCCTTTGAAAGTTTCATGTTGGAGGACATTCACTTCCCTTGAACTGGTCTGTATGTGCTGACTGGAGTCCTGCCATGGGGGAATGGGAGTAGGGACAGGGGCAAAGGTTCCTCTGGTGACAAAATTTCTAAGGGCAGCTTTTCATGGACCACAGTTCCATCTTTAACCTCTTGTGAGAGACCCAGTCCCTCAGCTGTGAGAAGCTCTTTGAACTCTTGATCTGCATTGTCTGGGGGATCACTGCCATCGGGTCTGCCAACACTTGAGTTTCCTCTGGGAGGCTCCCAGCAGGCCTGTCCTGCTTTCTCTGACCATGGCTGATCTGATGGAATCACAGCCCAAATTGTCTAGACCAAATCGATGGTTGGCAGAACCCAGTTTAGTTCAGACTGTGCTTTAAACAAAAAACCCAACCAAAACCCCCCCAGATACTTTACTTTTCTTCAGGAAATACCTTTCCACAAACAGTTCAAAGGCACTTTATGGCATTCAATACACTCTGTAGCTGAAAGGCCAAAAGATGCATTAAATTAGGATGGTTTATCTCATATGGGATATGAGTTGGCACCTGAGGACACCCCCTTGCACACCTTGCTTGTGGGCCCAGGGGATTCCAGTTGGGATCCAGCCTGGGCACCAGGTTTAGTCTGAGCCTGAGCCATCAGGTCTTCATCCCTGTCTCAAGTCCCAGCTGGGGCTTGGCTTTCAAGCTTCAGAACATACAGGGGATGGGCTGATTTCTGTGCACGGTTTCTGAAGTCCTAAACTTGGTTGTGCATTTTTATTCAAATGTTCCTCTTTCAAAGACTGAACAGTGCAATTCCACACAGTGTGTTTGGATGCACTACAGAAGTACAAATAATATTGGCAGCCCATTACTGTTATTTTTGCAGTTTATTTTACTTAGCAATCAAATATAATTTTTCAACTCTGTATTTTTTATTCCAAATCTTTAATGTCTTCCAGATCCCCTCCAGGTTCACTAGACTGGGTGGTAACTAAGTCTTAATTTTGATCCAGAGGAAGCTGCCATGCCCATTTTGAGCATTCCTTATTTGCTTACTTTTGCTCTTTTATTTTTAGCTGTATTTTGTACTGCATTTCTCTCTCTCTCTCTGTATTTAAAAATTATTTTAGACTTTTCATTATTATGTGGCATTGATTCTTGGCACTGAGGATAAAGTCTGGAACTGAACAAACCATGAAATTACTGCCTCAGCACAACCACTTGAAAGTCTCTGTTGTGTACTTGGCCCTGTGTTTGTCAAACCTCTGCTCACCCTCTGTGTAGGATCCTACACAATGTATTCCTCAGCTGGGGAAGAGGGAAGAAAAGAAGGGGATGAGAATACCAACCACTCATCATTTACCTGGTTCAGAATTTGCCTACTGGGCCCTGAAATGATAAGTGTTCAAAGCTTTTTCTTGTAAGTGAAACATTATAAACAAAACCCTCTTCTTTTTCGGATGTTCTACCCCAAGGACTGCACCACCAACAAATCTGATTTACCAGGGGGAAGTGCAGCAGTAATGGCTGCACTCATGCACTCAGGGGAGAGTTTCCCTCATAAATGCCCAGGATGGGCAAAGTTCCAGGCTGGTGACTGGCATTCCATGCACAGAACTGCCATGACTTTGAAATCCCATTATTTGCATCTTTTTGAGAAGCTGGAGGAAAGGAGAAGAAGCCCACATGCATAGGAGAGAGAGGTTCTTCCGTTTCCTGGTCATGCTCTGTGCTTCAGGAGGACAGTCAAACAAAGCTGTGATGTTCCTGCTTGGCAGAGGCATTACATAGACTCATGCAACCATTTATTTAGGTTGGAGAAGATCATCAGATCCCACTGTAAATACAACACTGCCAAGCCCACCACTAAGCCACATCCCTAAGTGCCACATCTCCACGCTTACTGTCATGGTTTAGTATAGCTGGGAGTTGTAGTTAAGTAGGGCTCCATCAAAGATCACTTTTGTGATAAGTTTCAGTGGCAAATGCTTCAAGCAGGAGCTACTGGTAGTCTTCTTACTATTTCCATAGCTACCTTTAGATAGGCTTTAGCAGCATCACTTTGAGGCTGAGAGATCACAACAGGTTGTCCTGAATCACACGTCTCCCATATATTAACATGCAGTGGAATGCCTCCCAAAATATCTAATCCAAGGGTTTTTGCCAGATCTCTTACACCATCAGCTCCAAAAATATGTGTCTCATGCTTACATTTGGGACACTGGAAAACACTCATATTTTGAACCAGTCCTAAAACAGGTACATGGACTTCTCTAAACATTTCAGCTCCTTCGCGTGCATCCAATAAAGCCACGTCTTGTGGAGTGGAGATGATCACAGCCCCTGCAGCTGGAATATTCTGTGATACTGACAGCTGTACATCTCCAGTCCCAGGTGGCATGTCAATTACTAAATAGTCCAGTTGACCCCAGTCAACCTGTCTCAACAATTTTTCAACAGCTGACTTTACCATGAGCCCTCTCCACACAACCGGTGCAGTCTCTTTTATCAAGAAACTAATAATGGGTATTTTGAACCAAACCACGACACTAAATTGGTGTTTCCGCCCCGTTTACGAACTGAACCCGCTATACCTACCAAACCCCTCCAGGGACGGTGATTGAACCCCTTCCCTGGTTAGGCTGCTGCAGTGCTTGCCAAGCTTTTCAGTGGGGAAATGTTCCCCAAGAGGTCACAAGCAGAGGTGTCTCCTGGCACAGCATTTTTGCTGTTTCCACTGCACCCTTCCCAGCACTGGCACGTGTGTGTGCAGCAGCCCAGGGGCTCCAGCTGCCAGCGTGGAAAACCCCAAAGGTAACACCATGTGCTGAGGGTGTGTTGGCCCCTGCAGCAACAGGGAGCATTTCTAACCCTGAAAATCTCCAACAGTGTCACGGAGTTGTGGCTCCATCCCCTCTCTGCAAAGGGGGTGTCTCCCGTGCTGACAGGGTCGTGTCCCCAGTGTAGCACATTGGCTTTTCCCTTCTCAAGGCCTCATGGCACAGCAAACTGCAGCCCCAGACCTCACCGACCCTCTTCTGGAAGGGTTCTTGGCCTGGAGCAGAGCGAGGAGGGTGAGAAGCCATGCTGGCACAGCAGGCAGCTGGCAGCACGGAGGCATCGTGTTCCCAGAGCGTTGCGTTTTTCTCGATGTAAAATTAATGTACAATGGGGTATTATAGAGGTTCCTGCTACATCTTAGCCACAGTTAGAGGACTTCAGTTGTTAATGCCAAGTATAATAAAAATGATTTCTAATCTTGATGGAGTTCTCTCTGACATCTTATGTTTCACTGTCTTTTTTAACATCCAGCACTTTTCTTTCTATCAGGATTCTCATGTGTCTTGGCCTTCATAGTTCCTATCCCTTTTTAGGGCCTTCTTTAGTTGGTTGCAAAGTGTATTTTGAGTTTTTGCTCTTCCTTTATTAACATGTTTGTTTGTTTACAGAGAAACAGTGAGGGAGTGCTTGGGGAGGATCTCTACTCCTTCCTTTTGGTTTAATATTCTGTCCATCATTTCATATCACCTCCTCCTTTCTGTCTTGTGGAAACCTGTCAGAATCTCTAGACTGGTGACAGCACTGCCTGACTCATGCCAGGTTGCTCTGTCCTGTGTCCTTTGCCTCTGATTCCTTGCAAAACAGAATAACTTGAGTCTTGCAGGTTATTGGATGTGCAGGATCCTAAAAAGCAGCAGGTGAATCCATGCAAAATAGAGGTATTTCCCTAAAACCCAAGCCAGAGCTGGGTTGACACTTGCTCCTGCCAAAAGCACCAAAGCAGCAAAGTCAGGGAATTATAAAGGGTTCATCAGTAAAATGTGGGTTCTTCACATCTTTGTGGGGAGTGATGAGAGGGGGAAGTTTGAAAAAATATTGTGATGAAAAATGGCTCCTGTTATAGACCCAAACTGGTCCAAATCCTTGTCTTCTCTTACTGTTTTGTTCTCTAGTGCCTAAGTTGAGGGAGGTTTCAAATAGTTCCAATATTTCCAAAAGATTGGAAAACCTGAAAACACTTTTCCTGAACATTTTTAATGAAATCTTTCTGGTATTCTTTCCTTTTCACTGGTACTGACTAGAGAAGCTTTACCCATGGAATAATGTGCCAGTGCAGGACAATGCCCTCACCTCATGCACGTTCCCAAGTCGCTTCTGAGCCCATACCTAGGGATCATTCCCTTACCTCTGGGCAGGAGGCAGGGTGCCAGGGTCCTGCCAGCTGCACTGCTCTGCAGAGGGGAAGTGAGGAGGCATTTTTCCTTTGGGATGACAATGGAAAGTCTTACGTGGACAGAAATGTGGTTACCTCAGCCCCAGTTTACAGGAGCACCCAGGACTCCCTCTCAGGAAAGAAATGTGCTAGAGAGGGTTTAATACCCAGAGATGTTCAGAACGCCTGCGTGACACGAGGGCTGTAGGACAAGTCTCCTTTTTCCCTGAGAAGTCATCAGGAGATTGATTTAAAGTGGCAATAAGCATTTTGGGAGGCAATAGACAGATCAAAGGACGCTGAATATTACAGCTGCTTTCCAAAGCATTTTTTTCACAGGGTGAGCATGTCTGATCCTCTGCTTGATGGAGCTGGTGGTCCCATTAAATGTTGCTTCATGGGTCACTGGGGCCAGGATGCTGGAGGTGACTTTGATATTAGTCTTCCTTGCTGACCATCTGTCTGTCATCATCAATAACCCTCCCAATCATTTACCATCCAGGTTCTTGCTTGATCTTGGACCAAAATTGATTGTTTGAAAGGTTAAAGTCATTCATCAGCCATTCCTGAAGCCAGATTTGGGGGCAAAATAAATAATACCAACTTAAAAAAAAAAAAAGTTTAATGGTTTTCTCTGTAAGAAAGAGGCTGGTGAGACAGCAGGGACTGCCTGAGAGTTTCCAGGGCCAGCCAACACTGCTTTAGTACATGTCTGAATAGAAAAACGGGCCCTGGCCACCACAGAGAACAAGGAAGGAGCATTTGCAGCTGCAAACAGGTATCCAAAGAGCTGGTTCACCTCAACCTCTGCCTGTTTCTTTTGTCACTTGTTCTTTCTTCTTAGACCAGGACCACTGCTCACTCCTTCCCTCTTCAGCTGTGATACTTGTCCTTAGCATGAGGATATCCCTTGTTCCCTGCCCAGCAAACACTAGTGTGGCAAAATACCTTCAGGGAAGAGAGGGACAACTTTAATGCCTACTTTATGTGAAGGATTTTCAGGAACAGTGCCTCCCCTTTGGACAAGAGGGTTCCAATTTGACTGCAGTGCAGAGGCACTCAGAGACTCAAAGGTGAGACAAACTCCCTGTCAATGGGAGCATCACACAAGTCTCAGCGAGGAGGGGACAAGGAGGGAGACTGGGAGGTGGGGTTTGTGGGGTAAGAGATTGTAAGCAGTGAAATGAGGACAGGGAGAAGCAGCACACTTCTGGTGTGCTTTCTGTTGTCTGTTTCGGTCAGGAAAAGAGTTTTGTGTTGGGAAGATAAACCAAGCCCTGAGGAGAAGGAGCTGATCCAGGCTCCGTGGGTGGTGCCAGCCCTTCCCCGCTCGCAGAGCCGGGCCAGCCTTGTACAATGGAGTGCATTCTTCTGTGTGTTTGCACCGCTTCAGAATGCTTTTTTTCTTTTAAACCTTGACATGTGCTTTGCCCCAAGGGAATAATGTTGATTGCACTGCAATGATCAGCTCTCAGAGTGGAAAGCTGGCCACGAGTGAGCCGGTGTGTGAAATTCCCTGCTACCCGTGGGCTGCCCAGCTCCAGCCTGGCCACACAGAGCAGGGTGAGCGAGTCCTGTTCACTGCTGTCAATGCAGCTCTGCTGGGAGGGCAACATTTGGGGTGTTCAGATGCACATGCTGGGCTGTGTTTCCTCATCTGTAACTGATGCTCCAGGTAAGGGGGGTTTTAGGAGGGAGAAGCACCCTCTGAGCATCCCCACAGCAGTGCAGGCCCTCATGCACAGTGTCCATCTGCTGGGGGCTGAATCCCATAGGAAGTGCACACAGCAGCAGCAGGATGCCTGTGTGTGTGGCCCAGATGAATGCCCCAGAGAGGGCTCTGTTACCTCCAGGATGCCTTGGAGGTAACACCACCTCTTGAGCACCACAGCTGCTGCAAACAAGTTTGGTTGATTGAAAGCAACCTTTAAATAGGGGAAACCCTGTCCGTGAGGCTTCACGTTTTCTCCCCAAATGGCTCAATTTTTCTGCTTATAGGATGACAAATAGCAGCTCATGTATTTTCCAGCCCTGGTGTAATGCATCCCTGGATAATTGTTATGGGGGTTCCTTTTTTATTTATTTATGTGTTTGTTTTTTAACTTCAGTTGCCAGGGTGGTAACTGGTTACTTTGAGTCAGTAGTCTCAGTGGTATACACAGCCTGAATTTCTCCCAGCTTTCTTAACGTGGTTTTGGATGCTTATGTAAAACTGTACTTTCAAAATGCCAACTGCTCTACGCTCCTCTGCGACAGCAACTTCTGCTTTGCAGGCTTTGTAGTGTGCACTGTAGCCACATAATTAAAAAGATGATGAGCAGTTTATTTCATCCTCTGTAGCCAGGAAATAATGATGATTGGCAGTTATATTAAAATTATGGGTTGGACTCTGACTCCTTTTGCTGCAGGTTGTAGACTTGCCAGCCCAGTTACTTTCTGGAAAGAGCTGATTGTTTTTCTTGGCAATTCAGTGGCCTAGTCAGTTCTAGACATCTGTCTGCTGAAGAATTCCAGATCAATTTGTGCACCTATAATAGCTCGGTGTGCTCAGGTTTGGAAAGTGGCTGCTGCACATTCACGAGGATGCCAGGACGGATGCTTTTGGCTTGCTGTGTGTGAACAGGCTGGTTCTGCATGCTGGTAGCTGAGCTCCTGGGTGCTAACAGGCCTGAGCTGGGCTAGTACTGTGTGGCAAGACTTCTGCTGCACCATGCACACTGCTCAGGATTCCAGCTGATGGAGCAGGAATCCGAAATATTGCTGGAGGATGCTCCATCATTACTATGTTGACACTGTTTTTGTCACTCAGCTCCATCTTTGTACCCAGGTGAAAGGTGATCCAGAGCTTGCTCATCCTCTGTGAACACTGAGTGAAAATTGTCCTTCATTAGAACTATCAGATGTGTTTCCTAGCAGGTCTTGCAGGACAAGATAAACACACTCATTTTGCATGTAAATGACCTAGTCAAGAGATATGCACCTTTTTAATGCCTGTGCAGCTCAAGTTCAAAAGCAATTTCCAGTTCCCAGAATGTGATGTGTTGCTATCTTAAAGCTGTGAGTTAACATTTCCATCCATTGTGTTTCAAACCTGCTGCACTGTGGGACAAAAAACACAAAACAGGAGGAAGAACAATGCTGGAACAAAGACGTGGCTTTTTTTCCTGCTGTCCTTAAGTGAGCCAAACCCACCATCCAGAACACATTTAAGAGATCCAGCCGAATAGAGACCCGTAACTGGTGTGATTGTTGTGTTCTGGCTCTTTAAAATGCCTGATAACCCCGGCAGTCTTGTTTTAGGTCGTGTCACTGGGGAGAAGCCCACATGCAAGGAAGGAGGGCTCAGTCTGAAGTGGTGCAGGATGGATAAAGCAAAAAATCACGAGTCCCCCTGTGAGCAGTCCTGTTTTACGGAGCTGGCAGAGGAACAGGCTCTCTACGAGTACCAGCTAAAGAGAGCAGTGCTGCTGTGGGAGTTTCTCTCTTGTTTTATATTCCCCAAATCCACTTTTGTCACCTCCGGATTTGGAGGCATTAAGGCAGCTCATTAGGGGCCTTATCCAAACCCCACGGATGTCACTGGGAGTTTGTGCCAGCAATGGGACTGGGTTGAGTTTAGTCATGAGCCTTTATCTTTTTCCACATGCATGGAGATCTGGGATGAAACTATTAGTGAGCAGTGAGTCCAGGTGAGTCTCTGTACCTGCTCCTTCTCTTTGGGGTGGCTGTAGGGTTCAAAGTGGTGAGTTTCACCTCCCCCTCTCTCACAAAGGCTCATCCTTTGTTTCTCTCTGCATCTATCGGCCAAAAAGACGCCATCTCCAGTGAAAACACATTCCATTATTGTAGTTCTGCTCCTCGGAATGTTATGACACATCCCTCAAATATCAGCTTTGTTAACTGTCAACAAATTAGTGTCCTTTCACTCCCAGCATGTGCACTCACGGGTCCTCTTGGCTCCTGCCCTTACAGAGAGCAGTACCAAGGCTGCAGTCCAGGGAGTACTCCCTCTCCTGACCTTCTGTCCCAAAGTTCACCTTCTTGCCAGCTGAACAGCAGGACAGCATCCCCTCAGCTAGGAAAGCTTCCTCTCCTTCTGTAGCATCAGGAGAAAACGGCTGGCACTGAAATTATTCACTGTTGCCAGCAGAACTTGAGGCAAAAGCTACTGGGCCCAGCCCTGAACCAGCTGGGTTATCCCTGCAGTCTGGATTTATTTTATATCCTCATTAAAGCAGATGAGGGCCTTGAACAAAACCACTTGGATGGTACTCGCAGCAAAAGCTTATCTGGGTGCCTGACCCAGCAGAGAAACTGGTGCTAATGGGGGAAGCCACAGCCTACAAAGGCAGGAGAAGGAAAACAAAACCCAGCTTATCTCTGTTTTATCTTTCACCTTGTTCACTTAGAGAACTGGGGAAGAGAGAAAGTCCTGGTGAGTTTTCTGCACCATCCTACTAAGTTGTGGCTGGACAAAGGTCTGAGCCTGCTTTGCTTCAGCAGATGAGCCACAGGACCGTCTTTTCCCCCTCTCAGTAGCCCACAAGTCCCCCTTGGAAACCCGATGCCATCCCAGGCTGAGGAGTTGTGCTGGAAAAGGCTGAGGGTGGCTGTGCTCTCTGCACTGCAGCTGACAGCCAGAGCTGGGTCTGGATCTCAGGGTTTCAATCAGTGTGAGAGATCCCAGGATGTGGGTCCTTGTGATCTGGGAATTTTAAACCAGTCATTTAAATCACATGATTACAATTTAGATAAACAGCCAGGGAGTAACCAAGGCATGTCCCCCAAACACGGTGTCAGACACACCATTTAAGGGAAATGAGAGGGAAATAGCTTTGTTCCAGCCCAAGGCTTATCCTAAAGGCATTCCAGCCCTCAGCTTGAGGCACTGGCAGGAGGAAGCTCAGCCTTGCAGGCTGCTTCACTCCATTCTGCCTGCAAAATAAGTATGCAGCTTCACAGCTGTACCAGAGTGTGCCAGGCAGCCCGGTACCTTCGTGATGTGCTAACACAGCTTTCTGAAGTAGCTCCTGTGTATGCCCAAGGTCAATAAATATTTGTATTAACCGTGCACTGAATCCCTACTCTCTGCTCGCTCCTGGAGAGGGTAAGCAGCTGAATCAGACTTCAGAAAAAAACCCCTCCGGATTTTCTCACTTAGAGACCTGAATTTTAGACGCAGATGTACCATATCTGAATTTTTGGGGGGCCTCCAAGCAATCAGACTGACCATGACAGTACAACAGAGTAAGTGAAGGGGACCTGGGCATGCTTGTTAGCCAGCTCTGCTTTTTCACCCTCGCTCTGATTAAGAATCCTGCCTTTTCTCCTCTTTTGAAGGACAAAAGGTAAATTGAAGGTGAACTGAGGCATGCAGAATTTTTAATTTTTTTTTTTTTTTAAATTTTAATGCCAGTCTTGCTTTTAGAGTATAGAAAATGCTGCATGGTCTCCAGTGAAGTCAGTTTACACTGAAGTCAAAGCCTTGCAAACATTCAATTAGGAGACCAGTCAAGTATGTGGGATTAAGTTGTTTATATAAATGTTTGCAGAACCAGAGTGTGAGTTCACTGGCAGGCATGGGAGCTTTGGTTTCCCAGCTGATCCATAAAAAGGGTCAAACACAGGATACTGATAAATGCAGTATACTTACAAAAAAAACCCAGCTAGCCTCACTCCAGTCCCGACTGGAGCTTCCAGTACCAATTCCCAGTTGTTTATCAAAGTTGAGTTGGAGGCTGATGAGTTTGCAGGATGTGTAATTTAAAAACAATTTCAGACTCTTCCCTGGGCACCACTGCACATCTCATACACACACACACATGCAGTTGGGAGCTAAAAGCAGATTCTGCTTTAAGTAAACAAAGAACTCCCACTGATTACCCAGAAGCAGCTCTGGTGTGAGCAAGAGTGGAAGAGGCCCCATGGAATGAGGTCTGGAGATACAGGGTAGAATCATTCCCTGGAGTTTTCTGCTTTTGCTTCACTTTACTTCTGCTTCTGGTACCAAACTCCTGAGAGAAGCTGGAGAAAGGTCCTGGTGTTCAAAGCCAGGGAAGACAGAGGAGGAACTGAACTCCTGTTATGAAGAGAATGAAATGCCTTCTCAACTCCAGCCTGAATTTTGGTGAGCCCTGGTGGGATTGATAGAGTGTACAGTGGAAGACAAAACTGGGCAAAAGAGTAAAAGGCGAAAAGATGAGAATTTCAAAGAATTGTATTTCTAAGATTTCATTTGGGACTGGTGTCATTTTTGCAATAACTTTCCACAGTCTCACAGGAAACAGAGAAAAAACAAGGACTCCAGTGTTCTGAAAGTACTTGGTGCCTGGTTCCCTGCTTTCTGTGCTGATCAGGACAGGGAGACACGAAGCCATCAGCAAGCAATCAGGAATTTACCCAACCCCAGTGGGCCAGAAGGAGGAGTGACTGTATTATGACCGGTTTTTTTTTTCCCCCTGTGCTTAGCTGGCATGAAACTACAGGGAAGTCCCTTACACCCTTGTATTTTTTTAGGGCAGTTTCTTTAGATGGGTTATGCTGTTGAGAGTGTGCAACTGGTGTCTTCTGAGACGAAAGGTGCTGTGTCAGTGCAATACGTTGCTTTTGTTGCTTGAATTTAAGTACTGATATCTGCACTGGAGTTATTAATAGGCTGAACTGTCCAAACAGGGATTCTTCACCCCTCCTGCTGCAAAATGCATGCTGTGTTCCTGTTGCTACAGCATACACTGCTAAGTTACAGCTAGTACAGTCTGTTTTTCACTAAGTGCATCAGTGAACAGTTTAAACAAAGTTAAACAGGAAAAAAAAGAAAAGTACTGGCAACAAAGAGATGACTTATCATTTGCAACTTTAAAAAGGAGCCTGCAGCTATACGAATCTGGAAATAATATAAACTTAACCCACAGGACTGTTGCATTGGTTTTAGAAGAGCTTACTTTAAAGCTGGTATGTGGGCTCGCTAAGAGACTGAGTGGTTGGCAAGGATGCTAACCATTTATGGAATGTGTCTTTGGAAAGGATTAAAGCAAAAAAACATGTTGCTTCTTACCAGCTCTGAGCTAGGAATATAGCTCTGAGGGGTGAGCGTTAAATTTTAAGCATCCAGTATGTAAAGCTTTTAGAGAATAAATTTTTTTTCTTCCCTTGCCCTGGTGCTCGGGATCAAATTCAGTCCAGACCGGATAGACTAAAAATCATTCCCATCTGACGTCCGGGAAAAGGTCAGGAGTTCCAGCAGTGCTGGCAGTGGTGGAGCAGTTCCCAGCTTGCGTAAGTACTATTTGTGAACTGCCCAAGATAACAGTCAGCATTTTAGCTCTGACTGTTCCAAGCCTCCTGTAACTGTGCCTATTCATTTTGTCCCTCTAAGCTGGGTTTGGAAAACTGCTTTGTACCAAGTAAAAGCACAATTAAAACTGAAGCCTGAGAGCCCAGTTAAAATGCAGAATCCCTATGACTTGGCTGGGAAATCTTTCATTTTCTACTTTCATTGGCCCTGTTATGACTCTTTCTCTGACTTAGGTACTTGTGGTGCAGCCCCTCACTGTGTTGTCTTCCTCCTGTGGCACTCCCTGTCCCAGGCTGTACATGAAAAGACAGTGGAAAATGTCTCTAAGTGGCATCATTTTCCTCTAACAGAGATTCCCTGTTACTGATGAAACAGCTCCATGTTTTCCCTGTGTTCGTGAGTGGATGTGGTGTTGCAGCTGCGTGAGTTTGCAAAAGGCACTAAGAGAGGACCTGCAGCCAAACGCAGTTTGCTCCCCAGCGTGGAGGAGAAGAGAAGCACGGTGCTGTTCTCAGCTCTGACATCCATCAGCAAGAGCAAAGATCTCTTCTAAGCAATCTGTCTGTCCAGCTGCTGCCTCCTTAGCAGCTGCTGCCACTGGCAATGCAGTGGCCACGGTTATTGGGCATCTCCCAGTACTGGCAGACCAAAATGTTTGCAAATCTACAGCCACTCCCACAAGGTGAGGGCAGCTGCTGTTGGAAATAGGCTGTAGAGGTTTAAAAGGTGCTAGAAATAACTTCCAAGGGGGACAGTGTCACTTTTCCTGCAAGCATGTCTGCCACCCCCTTGTCACCTGCTCTTTCTCCACTTGCTTGCTTGGCTGTGCAAGGAGAGCCCTGGATCAAGGGGCAGTGCAGTGTGATGCCAGGGTGTGTTATCTGCTGCTTGTCAACACCTTGGGGGTAAAATCATGTGTGAGTCTGACCCTCAGGTGCAGAGCTGGGGGCTCTGGATGTGGAAGATCACATCAGTGGGCCGCAGTCATTTTGGAGAGCTTCCACTGACTGTGGCAGTTTCTTAACAGGATCCTTCCCCCGAGAGACTTGTGTTTTTCTTTCTCTCCAACCATTCATGAAACCCAGAACCCAGTCCTGTACCATGAGGATGTGGGCTCAGTCTAGGAGTGATCCATGTTAAAGCCTTCCTCTAGAACTTGCACTAAATGGCCAGAGTGTCTTTGTAGCCTCACTTTGAAATCTTTGAAGTTTTACTGCAGAAACTGGCTGTGACGGGATTTGTGTGTGACTTAATTTTATCTGCTTAGTAAATAGTCTGACATGCTTTATTTGACAATGAATGTGTACATCAGTGCCACAAAAGCATGATATCACACTTACTATGAGGCTTCTCAGAAGGAAAAACATGGCTAAAATGTGGAGGTGAGCACCGCTCTCTTCTTTAAAGTGAAAATCCTAAAGCTATGTCTTCATTGTTTAGAATAAGTGAATTTCCTTCCAAAAGAATTGCGTTCTATGGAATGCTCACCTTTTTTTTCCCCATTTTGGTTACCCTGATGAAGTTCCAGAAAAGGTAATACCAGCTGCTCCTCGTGAGGGCCCTAATGGGCTGTAATGTCCCTGATCAGCTTCACCTGAGTCCTGCACCCACACCCATGGGCACAGGAGCCCTATTTAACCTCAGCCCCAGCCCCATTATTCCCTTTCCAGGGACCGATGTAGGAGGGTTGGTCTGAAGCTCTGTACTTGGCTCTCCCTCCTGAGCTGGTGTTAGATGTGTGATTTTAGCAGCTGTCTCCTGGTTGGGGTTCTCCAGGGTGCATTGCACACTTCCAGCTCTCTGACTCCGTCTGTTGCTGCTCCTGAGAGGATCCCTGGATGGACCCTGGACTTGCTTTGCTGCTTGCTGTGCCTGGAGCTGTTGCTGGCCCCTGTTACCAGCACCCCACGAGGCTGCCTGACCTGTGTCCTGCCTTCCCTGCATTGCCCTCAGCTCCTCAGCAGTTGGGGAATTTTGTGCTCAAGTGCTTGGCAAAGGTAAGAGGAGAATTTGTAGCTTGAAATTAACCTGGTAACGATGGAATCAGCAAAGCCTGATTGTATTTCATTCCCCTCCACTACAGCTTAATGATTATGGTGTTTTGAAGATGTTTCCCATTTCCTTCTCCCATGCAGAATATCTGCACACCTGCCTTTGTGCACCCCCCAGTCACTGGCTGAGTGAAAGGCAATAATATGTCTGCTTTTGAATTGCATGTGTACTCACAGCCACCTGAAAGGTCAAGCAGCACCAGATAACCTGTGCTGCAGTCTTGCTTTTGAGATGGGTGCAGGTAACCTGCAGAAATCATCGTGAGTCAGTACAGCTGCAAGGGTGTAAGGAGAAAAAAGGAAAGGTTTGGGGTGAAGTTCTTGAATCTTTTCAAGGAGGCTTGCATCAGGAGGGCCTGAAGAGTTCAGTGAGTAGCTGCAAGCATCTTAAAAAGTATTGAATGTAGGCCTGTGGCAAAGAAAGGAGCTTTTAGGTGATTAGCAAGCCACCTTTCCCACACAGAAAGGCAGATGGAGCTGAGGATGGTGCACAGCATTCATGGTACCTGGAGTGATGCTGTCCAGGTGCACCCTACTGCCTCTTACACGAGTGCTCCTGGACTCCTTAGAGCTCCTGGGCTTTTGCAGGAGGGGTTTCACAGGTTGCCCTGGGTGTGCAGTCAGTGCAAGCTTATCTCTGTGGCCCTGGATAGACCCTTTTGAAAAGGACAGCATAGGAAGGCTGAGCTGGTTCATGTGGGTTTATGGGTTCAAGGACCAAGCTGTTCCTACACTTTTTCTTCTGTGGCTTTACTGCTCTTATGACCCCTAGTAAACCTCCTGGAAAAGAACCTGAAGCTAATTAAGAGGGTCATTTTTGTGGCATTGGTTAAATGGGAAATGGAATTTCTTCCCATTTGCATGAACAGAGGTCTGGCAGCAGTTGCAGGCCACTGCTGGAAAATAAAGGGGAAGAGGTCTGAAATAGGTTTCAGAAGAAAAATATTTGTTTAAAATGAGGCTTTACAGATCCGTGTGCCTAGATAAGAAATATGTGCCTTTGCATATTCTGTTCTGGCCCTTAGTTGTGAGGTAGATCTTCAGGCATCTGACCCTGTGGGGAATTCTCAAAGCTGTGTAAGGACATGTAATATTAATGCCCCAATACCCTGCCTCTCCTACTGCTGCACAAACTAATAATGTGACCCATAGTTGGTTAGATGTCATCATTGCCTCAGGAAAGGGATACTTAGGTTGCCTTTTGTGTTATGATGTAACTATAGGCATTCTGGTTTATTTTGGCAATGGTTTGGGCTTGAAACAAACCTGGTTAATTTGAAATGAAAACAGCTGGGTCCTTTATGCTATTTATAATGGGGGTTGCAGTAGTTGCTTACTTAGAAAGGTGATTTCGTTGTTCATTGGAGGTGGTTCAGAACTGTGTGGTTGACACAATTAAATTTGATCATTGATGGATTTCTGGGTTCCAAATCTAGATCTGTGCTTAGTTCTGTTGTCCAGACTGATATGTAGAAAGGGTAGGTGGGACAGTGAGTTTATTCAGTATTGACAACACTGAACATTCCAGGATCCTGAGTCAGACTCCTCCCAAATTCTGTACTTGGTTTAAGTTAATGAGACTTAGAAAAATATTGAGTTATCCATTTTTCCCCTCTGCAATAGTGAGACCATAGTTTCCAATGAAGCCTGTAATTTTCCCATGAGCTTTTGTCTCCAGGTGCTCTCAAAATATTGCCAATTACTGAAAAACTTGAAGTAAAATGTTTCTAGTCCTCCTGTCTTTAAGCTAGAACAATGGACCTGTTAAAATATTTATAGTTAATGTTAGGGCAGCCTGTGGGAATTAGGTTTGAGAGTTTCATTCAGACTTTTTTATTCCATACACATATTTATGTTCTTACTGAGTAAGCAGTGGTTGCTGCAGAGCTGGGAGATGGGTTAGGTCTGAGACCTCTGCATTTCATTATCTTAATTTTGAGCTGTGGCTTTGGACAGTGAAGAATATTTAAATTTTTTGTTTAGCACAGTGTACATCTGATGATCTGGTAAATGTTTCCCTGCTGGTTGGGCCTGGCAATGTTTATGCCATGGTACATTCTGCACTCTTGCTGCCCCTCTCCTGAAAGTATTACCAGTTCCCCATTGCTTAGTGCCCTGTGAGGACAGGAGATGCTGGTTTCATTTAAAGAGAGAACCTAGAAGCCTCAGATGGCCAGGATGCTTGCCCAGATCAGGCAGTAAGGTATTTTTTTTAGTGGCAGGAGCAAACTGTGGGAATCCTGGCTTGCAAGGTTCATTTGCACTGGGAATATTTTCCACCCCACTGAAGTACCACAGAAATGGGTGAAGGCTTTCCTCAGCTGTTTGTATCTTAGAGGATGACTTTTTCCTAAGCACACACTGGATCTTCACCCAAGAATTAGCAAAAATGAGGCAGGATCTAATCAGATAATAAGTAATTCTACCTGAACCAACTGTAACTTCTGTGAAACCACTCCAACAAAACAGGGTTTCTGTTTCTCTTTCTCTACAGGAGAATATGTCCTCACAGGAAGAGAACTCTGCTGTTTTCAGTTTATCAATAGTGTGTTCAGAGTCTGGTATTTTTTTACATGTGAGTTTTATTTCAGAGGATTTTGCTAATTCTTCAGTCTCTTTCTTTTCAAACTAGACAAACCCATGTAATCAATCTCAGATTCAGTGTTCTGCTTACCTGCTGTTGCCCAAACCCATAGACTCTGTTTGCCCTCAAGCTTTTTTGTCTTTTGGCAGCTGCTCTCACTCCAATTACAAAATATCCTTGGAAATTCAATACCTCATTTTTCTATTATTGAAATTATGGCTCACATTGTAGTTCAATGAATTTAATTAAAGCATTTCATCACACACATGGTGTCCATGTGGATAGGGAATAAGAACTTTTAATCTTAAAACTGGGCACGTGTAATAGTTACAGCACAAAAGATATTGCCTCCTTCAGGTAAGATGAATGTTCTTGTTGCCTGGAGGAAGACATAATCTGCATGAGCTGCCTTTAAATCCTTAGGTAGCAGAGGGAATAACCTGTTTTAAATAACCATGTTGTAAGATGTGACCTAGTTGAAAGTCTAGGAGTAAAAAGCCACGGGGCTGATGGAATGTTTGGGCTGTGGTGTAGCAACACTGCAAACAGCATGGAAACCTGGGACACAGGCACTCTCTTCCAGTGCTGGTGGAGATCTGGGTGTGACCAGATCTTCCAGTGCTGGCTGGGTGGAGATCTGTGTGTGACCTGTTTCTGCTCAGTGAGACAGGTTAGTTTAAAGAGTAGGAGCAGCTCTCCTTCAGTCACGCAGATCTTTTGAGCAGCAGTAGGCTAGGGAGCAGTGCTAGTGAAGGGACCCATCCTGCATGGATGGGGCTGGGCCCAAAATTTCATTCGCAGCCTTGAACCACCTGCCCTTAGCCAGACTGTTTTACAAAATAGGTGAACATGCAAACTGCACCCATCAGGAACCTTCCACTGAAGTAGGATGCAGTGTGAGCTGCAGCCAGGGGTGAATCAGCTGTGAAACCAGAGCGTCCTGAGCTGGTGGTGCATCTTCCCTCAACTCATGTCTGCTACCCATCGTGGTCTCAGGCACTTTTTCCAGGACTGGGCTGCTAACCCACTTGTTTAGGAAGCTCAGATCTTTGTGGGATGTTGGAGGAGTGGACCAGGACCTGCAGATCTGGGAGTTACCTGGTGGAGTTGAGGCTGTTGCTGCCTCAGCCCTGGGGCTCTCACCAGAGTTACTGGCTTCTGAAAGGGGGTTGTGATCAAAAAGTCTCACTTTTCATCACAATGAAGGCTTGCAGATCTGAGTGTTAATTTTGTGGTAGGAGTTTGTCTTCAGAACATCCAAAGCTGCCTTGTAAGCTTTCTTTTTGAAGAAGTTATTTCTGTTAAATTCCCTTTCTGATGCAGTGAAGAGGATGCTCAGCTGATAGCAATCCCTCTCTTTCTCCACCTTCCTGCAAGCCTGTTGGTTAAATTTGATTGAACTTCCAATCTTAGGCCAGCTTTAATATTCCTTGTTTAATTAAAAAAAAAAAAGGAAACAGTTCCAAGAGAAAACCAGCATCTCTGTGTAAGACTGATGAAGGCAACATATGCAGCATGGACTTGATATGTATTTGGTTTGTCCCACCAGCTGAATGGCCACCTATGGTCCCTCAGCCCATGCTACTCCACTGGAATCTGTGGCTGGAGACTTCATCAGGAGATGAAGGTGCTGAAATGTTTGTTCCCAGGGCAAGGGGAAGTGAATTTTCAAGAAGTGAGGGCTGTCGTTATTATGGTGTGGGGGCTGAAGGAGCTGTTAATATTTTTCAGGGAAGTGAAGTTTAAGGATGTGGGCTATAACCCATAAATAGCTGGCCTTCAGCAGTGCTTTTGCTTATGTGAGGACTTGTTTTGTTTCCACTGGAGTGCGAGAGTTGTCATCAAGGGCCAAGCCAGTGGTGTGCCTGGTCTGTTAACCTCTCCGAATGGACAGCACTGGAAGCATCAAGGGAAAATTGCAGCTGGCAGCTGTTGAAAAGCTCCTTAGGACTAAGCAGTGGCTGCTGCAAACCAATCTCCCTTTCCCATCCTTGGACACCAGTTTGTTTATTGCTGCTTCCTTCAGGAATGGAAGACACTGTGCTTTCAGGGGTGTGTGGACACTTGGGATGGGTGCAGCTTCTCTTGTCCCAGACAGAAGTTGATGTTGTGACTCTGCAGTAGAGTATCTTTGCTCTCTTGTCAACCCTGGAGTGATTAGCTTTTTTTTTCCTTTGCTTCCTTCACTCACGATTCCATGCGTTTTCCTAGAAAATTTACGAAGTAAATGCAAACCCAGCTACTGCATATTTAAGATAACTCAAGTAAAGACACTCAACAAATTAATTGGTAACTGTATTTGGTACACAGTCAAGTCTTCTACAGGCAGGAAACTTGAAAATTGTGAAATATGCAATTTCACCAATTTCCAAACCATGTACTTGACTTTACTGGTTTTTGATGCTTTTGCAAAGCAGTGTTCTCAATCCCTATGTCAATGTAAGTGATTTTATTTCACCATGATCATGCTGCTGTATGGAGTTGACCTAACAATTTAGCATTCTAGCGAGATGATTAATTCCAAATGTAACCAACTGCTTGCATTGAAAAACCCTTTAATTCTCTAGGTTCTTCCCCTCCCTTGGTCATAGCTCCAAGTGTGGATATGGAGACTACTTGCCTCTTCTACTCTAAAAACTGCCAGCTGGTTTGCATGACTTGGAGAGCAGCTCAGCAGCTCCTTTTGGGCAGGTACTGCTAAATGAGAGAAAATATTTTCTTACTTCAAGTTCTCAGTAATCGTGGCAATTCTGCTACGGTGATATGGTGTTGGTCACACTCTTGGATGCAGAGTGCAGTAAGAAGCATGTTCAGGACACAAGTTGTTACTAGTGAAGCATGTTCTTGAGGAAGGGAAGTGCTGTGCAGTAAATGCTATTACAACACCTTAAAGGCAGGGTAATCTGACTCCATGGTATCATCTGCACTCGACAGCTTGTGATAACACTGAGTTAAACCACTGCTGTGGCTGTATGAACTAAGGAAAAGTAATTTTTAATGATAAGCTAATTACGTACACAACTGCAGGACCTCTGAACCTTGGAAGTGAGTCAGTTATAACATTCTTCTTTGCTGAAATATCCTAACAAGGAAGCTACTTTAAGCTAAAGGTAATCCATGGTTAGCTTCTAGCTGATTGCTTGTTTCCTCAAAGTGTCAATTTTTGCAGCTCTTCCACCCAAAATTATTTTAAAATAGATCTCAACATAGCAACCATGTTTTCAGCTACCAAGGTGCTGTCATCTCTGAATGAAGTATGGTGCCAGTGTGACTTTGCCATGTTTTAATTTCTCCTTTGCCTTTCCATGATATCAGTGAGAACAAATGTGTTACCAACTGCACTGGGCACAAACAGATTCTGGTTGCATCTGGCAAGAATTTGGGGGTAATCTGCTTTGAAGCAAAGCTTGGAAGAACTTGTCCTGTGCTTTGATAGCAGCAAACTTCCAAAACATGGGTTTCCTGAACCCTTTGGATTTTAAAAACCTCACAAATGAGTGATCTTCTGTCAGTCTGCCTTTCCTTGGAGGAGATCCTAAGCAATGAAAGCATGTGCAGTGTGCTCTATTTATAACTCAGAAAACAGAAATACTACCAGTGTCTTTGGCCACATTACTTTCCTTGTGTTTGCAGAGCAGTTATGAAGCTGTTCTGCTTTGGAAGTGCAAAAGAAGCTCTGCAATCTCCTCCCAAGCTCCTATATTTCAGCAAGTAAAGGCTGAGAGGATGTATTGCATGTGTCCAACAACAACGGCTTTAATTCAGCATCTGCTCTATGTTGTGGGAGTCTTTTGGCTTCAGAACATGTTGGATGAGGTCCTTTGGCAGTATCACCATTAGCAGTATCTTTTGCTCAGTGCATGTGCTAAATGACAGGGAAAATGTGCCAAAGAAATGCTGTTTGCATGTTAGTCTTGCAAACTGGGTATGGTGGTGGCGTGTTTCCCTTGTCCCTCAACAAGATGAAAGGGGAATTTGTCTAAATAACTTAAAACTCACCCTGAACAAGTGTGTCCTGTAAGCAGATTTGGGTTGGATTTAGCCAGGAGAACTATATTATACTTTTATCAGAGGGCTCTTGAGATGATAAAATAAGACTCACTGATGGTGATGTTGTTGGTGCACTTCCCTGTGGGCCTGTGGAAGTCACTGAGGCTGAAGGCCTCACCTGGCTCACAGATCCCACGTGGATGCTTGAGATGGAGGGGTTTTATCTGGACCATTGGCTCACAGGCTGGGTTTGCAGCCTGGTGGCTGGTGCTGTGTGTTGGCTCCTTCCCTGTGCAAGCAGCCTGCAGCTGATCTGGAAACCTGCGAGCAGCAGCTCCCAAGGCTGATGTGTTGACAGAATTATATCAGGAGGAGAGCTTTGTGCAGTTAAAATCATAGATCTGTGTGGGTGTTGTGCTCAGGATAGTCCCTGCAAGTTTGGGATAAACACAGTACAGGGTTTAGTATTTCTCTGCTCAGGCTGTCAGAGGCTGACTGTGCTCCTGATGGATCATTAGGATTAATTACTTGGGTCCCAGTCTGCCTCAGATGAATGAGCTCTGTCACCTCCCTGCCGAGGGGTGAAGCTGTTTCTCGGCTTGCTGTGACACTTCTGACATGTCACACCCACAGTGCAATTAGTTGTGCCCCGCTGTTAGTTCCCAGCTGGGATTAGCAGAGGGCACCACACTTGTGTTGTATCCTCTGCCAGTGCTCGGGCTCTCGTGGGCAGCCTGGCAGGCTTGCAGACTTGGAGTAAACTGAGTGTGAAAAATACCACTCCTGCTCAGCTGGCTCATTTCAAGGGAAAACAGATCCTAGGAAGAGCTTCCTTCCACTCCCCTTATATGGAAGGAATGGCTTGGGAAGATTGGAATGGCTTCTTGATTCTCAAGAAATGCATGGCAACCAGCCAAAGGAAAACCCAAATCCTTTAAGTTGCTTCTTAGTATATGGAATGCCAAAACTGGCTTTTTATTCTTTGTCTGTTCAAGGCTGGTAAACTTCATAATCAATGTCTTTTCCAGTCTCATAGGAATATGGCAAGAGAGGCTGAACTTTGCCTAAAAATTAATTTAAATTTTTTAAATGTTTGGCAAGTGGGAACACTTGTTCTGTGCAGTTTGAGATTCTCAGTGACAAGTACATGCAGAAGGAAGGTTAGGAAAGATGCATGAATGAAACATTTATGTAAATATAAATCACAGAGGGAGACCATGTATGGTTTGCATCACTGTGTTTTAAAATCAGGCCAGTATCTCACATTTCTGATTTTAGTCAGAATGGAAGGCTTTTTTAAACCCCCAATTAAACCATTCAGTACAGGGATTACCTCATGCTGCTTTTATGCCTAAATACCCAGACCGAGGCATGACCCCATAGATACCTTTGCACAAAAAATAATGATGGCAACAACTTCTGCCCAGTATTTTTCTGTGTTTCTGCCACAGTGAGATGCTTGTGATTTTGCTGGGGAATTGGAAGTCAGAAAACTGCTCACAGTCTGGACAAGATTGAATTAATGTTGGCAAATGTCTTGTTGAGTATAAAGGCAAGTACCTGAGTTAACTGCTTTGATTTCACAGAGCCTTGCATGGGCTTTGCACATGTGTAAGTTGGCACACAAGGTGAAGAGCCACAGAAACAGAGACCCTCTGGGAAGGACTGAATTAGCCCTGGGGAGATCTTCTGAAGGCATTTACGATCACACCCCAGTTTACTGTGACAATCTGCGTAATCCTTGCAACGTTGTACAGCAGGTTTGCCACTAAATCAAGCAAGGGGGCAATTGCTCCATGTAAAAACTTATTTCCTCTTTTGGATCACTCCTTTGAAGCTGTTTGCCCTTGACACAGAGGGGTGCTCAGGTTCCATTTTGAAGAGTGCCTAAGTCTTTTAAATGGCAATTCTTTTCATGTATGAATAAGGTGCTTTACAGAACATAGGCACCAAACGTTTGATTTGGAAACCAAATCTTGTTTTTTTGTTTGTTTTGTGGATCTGCAGCAGTAAAGATTCTGCAGCACATCTTTATTAAAACTGTCTTTTCTTATGATCCCAAATGTTTCTTTCCTCCCTGTGTCCCTGGTTGGTCCCAGCAGGGAGAGTGGGCATTGCCCATAGCTGTCTGTTTTGGAAATCAGCCTGTGTGTGACACACTACCTTTTTTGTAGGCATGAGATGATTGAGATGATTTTTTTTAAGGTTCTATATCTATTGCCTTTGAATAACTATTCCTGCTGTTTCCAAATCATTTGTTTCCAGCTTTGCAATGACTAGCTTTCATGGAAATTAATTCAAACAACTTGAAGGAAAACAGTACATACAGTAATCAAAGTCTGGACTGGTCCCCGTGTTCTGGATTTCAGCATCATTATAAAGAATTTAATCTGCATTTGATATTCATTTTGGGTATCATTCTAGCTTTGGAACTGTAAGCCTTTACTTTATAGCAACTTGTACATTTTGGAGAGCAGAGCTCTCCTGAGATTTCTAGTCTCAAGTTCTTTGCCGCTTTTAGAGTTCAAGCTAGTACATTAGAGAAAATGCTCACAGTTTGGTGTTTATTTCAATAAACTTTATTCAGAGCTGTGGCTACACAAGGCATGGGTTTGATGGGTGGACTGCCTAGTGAATAAGGAATTTCCTGGATGGTCACACTCAGAGTTGTGGTTGATGGCTTGATGAGAAAGTGGAGAGCAGAGATGAGTGGTGCTCCATAGGGTTCTGTAACTAAAGGGAGCTTTCAAGAAAGCTGGAGAGGGACTTTTTAGAAGGACATGCAGTGCTAGGACAAGGGGAAATGACTTCACACTGAAAGAGGGAAGGTTTAGATTAGATATCAGGAAGAAATTCTTCAGCTGAGGTGTGGAAATACATCACCCAGAGAAGCTGTGGGTGCCCCATCTCTGGAAGTGTTCAAGGCCAGGCTGGATGGGGCATTGAGCAACCTGGTCTAGTGGAAGGTTGGGGGGGGTGGAATGAAAGGGTTTTTAAGGTTCCTTTCAACCTAAACCAGTCTGTGATTCTGTGCGTATGGGTGTTTTTTTGCTAGCCTTGCCTGGTAACTCTGAGCACTATTAATCTGTTGAGACATTTTTAAGGTTGCTGATCCTGTGGAATTTGTTTGATGTTCTGTGACTGCTGTATCCTTAGGAGCTCAAACATAGTTGAAGGCATCTGGAACTTGAGATAGTATGAATCAAGTGTTCCCCAGTTATACTGAAACTGCTGTATTGCACAAGCTGCCAGGCCCCAAAGGGAGGATCTGACCTGTGCTTTGTGTGTATGTGCTGAACCACAGTAAATGAGCAGGTTGGGGAGACCCAAGGAGCTCTGCTGTATATCATCCCGGTCTCTCTAGGGGGGATCATAGAACGTCCTGAGTTTTAAGAGACCCACAAACATCATAGAAGTTGAACTGGTCCTCCCAAGAATCCCACTGTGTGCTTGAGAGCATTGTCCAAATATTTTTTGCACTCTGGCAGGCTTGGTGCCAGGACCATTCCCTTGGGGGGCCTTTTCTAGTGCCTGACTACACCCTGGGTGAAGAACCTTTTCCTAATATCCAACCTAAACCTCCCCTGCCACAGCTTTGTGCCGTTTCCTCGTGTCCTATCTCTGGTTGATAGAGAAGAGGTCAATGCCTGCCCCTCCTGAGGAAGCTGTAACTGCAGTGAGGTCTCCCCTCAGTCTCCTCTTCTCTGGGCTGAATGGACCGAGTGCCCTCAGCTGTTCCTTGTACGGCTTCGCCTCCAGACCCTTCAATGTCTTCATTGCCCTCCTTTGGGCACTGTCTGATGGCCCAATGTCTCTCTGACACTGTGGCACCCCAAACTGCACACAATGTGCAAGGTGAGGCCTCCCCAGTGCAGAGCAGAGCCGGACAATCCCTCCTTGCCCGGCTGATGCTGTGCCTGATGCCCCCAGGGCAGGGCTGGCTCTCCTGGGGCACTGCTCACTCATGTTCAGCTTGCCATCAACCAGGACCCCCAGGTCCCTTTCCACTGAGCTGCTCTCTACCCTCTCATTCCCCAGTCTGTCTCTACAATCCAGGTGCAGAATCCAGCACTTTCCCCTGTTGAGCTTCATTTTAGGAAGTTTACCTCCCAGCCAAGTGCTGTCCACAAACTTAGTGTACCTCCAAGCCCTGCATCAAGTCATTCATGAGGACATTAAAGAGCACTGGTCCTAAACTGGAGCCCTGCAGATCCCCACTAGTGACTCAAGGTTGCTGGGATGTGATGGTAAAGATTCCCAGGGAGACTGGCATGGCTCAGCTCTCATGGTCTTCCTTGTGATTTGCTCCAAGAAATCATTTCACATCTTTAGAAGGGAAATTTGTCTCTAAAAACTGATGATTTCTGAATACTTGACATTATAATGAGATTTTTTAAAACTTATAAGGAGAAGATATCACGGTTGTTGCTAGCCAAGCATCCCTACCTTGGGTGGCAGGTAAAACTGGTTCAGCTGGCCCAAGCCTAATGAAAGACAGAATTAACACTTGCAAATATTTTCTGAAGCTTGTATTGAAAGTTGTCCCTGTGTTGGTGTTGTCCCCAAGTTCAGTACTCCCCACCTTTAAGATTCAGGTCTCACGGGTCCATACCACATTTTCTGAGTTAGTGGCAGCTGTATTTATATTTTGTCGGATCCTTCCTAGAGTGAGTAGATTACTGGAGAGGTACATGATCTCCCTGAAGGACCAGAGTTACAGAAAATGCTCCTATGTACCTTATGTAGCCCATTCTGGATTTCAGTTACCTTAATGGTACTAAATACCATTTATTTATTTATTTTAACTTGGCACCACAGAAATGAATGTGATTGATTTGTGGACCGAGGTAAGCATGAAATCTGGTATCAGAAGTCTGGCTCTTTCAGGAGTGGTGAGAAATGGCAAGAAATAAGCATTGCCACTTTCTCATTAATGCAATTACCATACCCCATCAAACATGTGCTGATAAATTTGAGAGGCTTACACTATTCATTAGGCATATGCATTCATTAGTGTAGCCATCATAAAATAACGAGGGGAGTGTCCAGCTTGGGGAAAAATTCAGAGAACAAGAGCTCACATTATACAGACCTATGATGATAAATGTCTCCTGTGGCATAATTTTAACTCTTACCATCTGTTATTCCCTGTTGCCATAGAAACTTAAAATAAATATTAAAAATAGTCTGAAACCAGGAAAAGCACAGCAGGGAATGTCTGTCCTGAAGAAAACAAACCCTCAATGTGACCAGGAAATAGCAGGAAAAAGGACTGATGAGAACTTCAGGAGATTTAGCTGGGAGAATTTTCAGTATGCAGGGGTGGGTGAGAGAAGGATCCCAAAGCAGTGTTTATAAGCAGTTGTAGCTGGGCTACCAAAGCACTATCAGATGCTCAGTGCTGTACTTGCCATCTGTTTTCAAGTTTGAGCTTGAGAGGTAATTTTACTTTAACTGTTAGAAGATTTGTGTATATATGCATAAATATGATTTTACATTTTTGAGAGATGTTTGATTTTTTTTTTTTTTTTTTTTTGTTTTTTGGTTTGAGGGCCTTGGAGGGGTTTT